>CM075071.1:54406114-54796114 GCA_037428765.1 Rubia yunnanensis
GGCTGGTTAAAGTTACTCTCTGGTTCGGGCTCTGGGGCTTCGGCCCCCCATACACTGTGTTCTCCGGTACATTGCTCATGCACCTTATTCCCAAGAGGGCCCTAGAAAAATCGTTTCTTTTGGCTATGGAGATTGCAGAACTCTTGATTGAATTGAAGAAAGCCATTAGAATTTCAGCCTCAGGGAATTAGGTTGGGTACAGGTGGAGGGCTCGATTGGAATGAACGAACAAAGCAAAGATGGAATTTTTATTGTGGGACATGCATAAGAGCAATTTCAGGTCAATGCTTTCTTTTGGCTATGGAGGTCAGCCTGTGTTTTGTGTTTCCAATTTCCATCGTATTTGACAGTTCAATCTCTCTCCTCTTTCCTTTTCAAGGTTCAAGTCACAAGCTGAGATTAGGAAGAGAAATGTTCTTATTTATGACTTGTGAGCTGACAAGGTTCGGGAAAATTCACAGGAACACAGTTTATGTTCATTGGAATATGTAGGTTCAATGAACATTTACAGTCAGGGGTTGACCCTTCGCCGCAGGGTGGTGGACGTGGCGGCAGCCCTTCGGACCTCCTCTTCCTCGCCGGCGGTGGTTTCTGAAGCTTCCCTTTCGCCCTAGATTATTATTATTGTTATTAGTATTTTCAGAAGCATTAAGTTCCAGCTGTTTATTCGATTGTTCTCGATTAAGGAAGGAAAAGGGAAAAAGATGTACAAATTCCTTAACACTAAGAGTTTGACTATGTAGAGAGTCAAAATAAATTTTCTAGGTAGAGTAATTAAGTCATGGATTTCAGAATGGAAAGACAGTTATGATAGAAGAGATTTCAATTTTGCTTGCTCCATTCTAATGCAGAAGATGCAGAACATTTGGCTGGGTTGGTGTTAGAGATGTTTCTACCAATCATTTTTTAGCTTTTGAAAATCCATCGGCTAATGGAAGATACTGCTTGGCTGAGGCCGGGGCGCATCATTCTAAAACTGTGGAGATGTTGAGAGAACTATATTCTTCCATCATACTTCCTGAAAAGTGAGTCTAACCTCCATAATTTTATGCGTTCACTAGACAAAATTGATAAAGCACACTTGTACTCGTATGATGATCCGAGTTAAATGTGTTTATGCCGGATTTATTGTTCTTTTCCTTAGTTATGATCAAATTTTCTTTTTGACTCAATTAAAATTTTACATGCGTAATCTCTATTACTGATAAATCTGATATTAAGCTTCAGGAAAAAGCAGCTAGTTATGGATGGATACTTAGATTAATGAGTTTGCACTGATTCTCGTGTTTGCTATAGGTTTGCCGATGATAAGCCATGTGTGCCGGAGTATGAGGTTTTGAAGGAAAGGGCAATAAGCTTAAGGCTGGAGCTCACTCCCCTGCAACAAAGTCTCAAGGGTACTATTGAGAGCCTCAAGGAAATTAACTTTCTAGGCTTGAATGCCTCTGCATTGTGATGCTATCAACTTACCAAGCTTTACTCAATTTTAGTGCAGAATAAATGTGTGTGTCACTAAATTTACTCACTCAATGTGTAAGCTTCACTCAACAACATGTGGTTCAGATTTGAGTTTATTTGTTAGGCGTGCTATTGCGTAGGTGGAGCATTTTTCGGATGTTAGTAATAATAACTTGCGTGTTCTGTTTTTTTTTAGCAGCAGATGTAATTGCTTTCATTTTGCTGTGGAGCAGCTGATGTTTGGTGCCTCTGTCTTCTTCAGCTCCGTAGGTCAGTTATGGGAAGTATCTTTTGGATGTTAGTAATAATAACTTGTGTGTTGTGTGCTCTCTTTTTTTTCCACAGCAGATGTAATTGCTTTCATTTTGCTACTGAGTAGCTGCTGTTTTCTTCGGGTAGTTGTTTCTTACAAAATATGACTCATTTGGCAACAGGAACCACACGCACAAATTCAAACTTTAGAGTTGTTGATACAGAATTCAATTTGAATGGATGTTTTTCAGTTGTCATACTTGTTGATGTATAGTTATGGCGTTGCATTTGAAGTTAAATAACAAGTGTACTTTTGAGCTGCACTTGTTTCATTGATAATTTATTCTCCTCAGTTAGAATGATGGCTTCTTTTTAGATGAACAAGGAAGTGCCTCACACAGTCCCTCTCCAAGTCCTAGTGTAGAGGGCATTATAAGTTTCTTTTGGAATGGTTTCAGGTACGGCACAAGAGTGACAGAAGTGTATTAAGCTACCTGCATCCAGTAATCTTTGCCATGCTTTATAAACTTCTGGCCTTTCTCAATCTCAGTTCACCCTGGCTTATGGTAACTTATATTTTATTGGTGATGTATCTTTCACTGATTTTGTTTATTTATGGATTCAATTATTTAGTTGATGCATACTTTTACATACTTGTGTTTAGACTTAGCTTTTGAATTGTACTTGCGGTGAGGGCCTTAATTCGGTAACATATCGTGTGTTTTTGTTAATAAAAATTGTCGTCATCAGTTTCTATATTCTTGACCATTAATTAAAAGGTTTGAATCCACACTTCTGTAGGTTTTCTGGTTACGGCTCATTGTGTTTGATCACTTTAATGGGACTTATAGTTATATCGATTATCTTAATTTAATGTGCTTAATCGGTGGATGTGCAAAGTTATCGTCTACGATTTTTTTCCTTTTTTTATCCTCTCACTAAATCTGCACTCCACAGGCGAAGGCTTTTCAATTGCTGCAGTCTATATTTTTTCCACTTGGTGATCTTTACTGGTATAAGATGCCGAAGGTTGTTTTTGGTGAATATGTTACGAAGTCGGCAGTATCCTTCTTTGAGAAAAGTGCCAAAATAATCCTGCTTTTAGATTGAAAGTGCCAATATAACCCTGAAAGTACCAAAATAACCATAACTTTATGAATTAAGTGCCAAAATAACCCTTGGATCCATTCACAGTGATTGTCAACGCTGGAGTTGACTGATTTCTTAATAATATGACAATTTTACCTCTGTTTTTATTAAAAAAATTAAAACAATTGAGAAGACGCATTTGCCCCCACTTCTTTTGGACCCATTTTCACCTACTCCCTCTGTTCCGGAATAAACTACATACTTTTCATTTTTGGCTGTCCCCAATTAAATTGCAATGCCTTAGAAATTTCCATTTCCAGTCTAGTTGACTGAATGTGAAAAGACTAAAATACCCCAGGAAGTTGGCAAAATAACATGGTTAATTGGCTGATTAATTAAGGGATTGGGACGCATGTTGAAACATGGCTTCGTGTTTGGGAAAGTGGTCAGATTTATAACATGCGTAACATTTGATCTTCCCAACGCTCCCAATATTGTTGCCCAACGCTCCCATTTACTCCTGAACGCTCTCCTTTACTCTCCCATTTCTGTTTTTTAACTCTTCAAATTCACAGCTCCTCTATCTCAACACAGAAAACCCTAGCTGCTTCTCCTCTGATTTCTGTCTGTTCCTTGGTCTATCTCTCTCAATTTTATGATGCTTTCGATGATTATGTGTGATGAGAATCTCTGGTTGTTGTTATCACAGCCTTACAGGTTTCCAAACTAGGGTTTCTTCGGTTGTTTGAGGGTTTTCAAAATTGACACGATCTGTGATATGTTAATGTTTATCACAACATTTTGAGTCTCAATCTGTGTTGTGCTCACTCGTTTGTTGGTTTTGAGCTCATTAGTTGGTTTTTGAGTTTTGGGTTCTGGATTCGTTGTGTTTCATATGTTGAATATGATGAAATGTACCTATTCTTGAGTTTTGTTGAAGAAAATTGGTTGCATGCGGAGATTTCTGGTGTTTTAGAACTTTTTGACATGAATTGCTTGTTTTTTTGTGATTTTTGTCGGATTTGTTGAGGCTTTGCGGCCGATCTCTGACTGAAACACCCATGTCAGTGGTGTTCTTGCCATTATGGGTTTTTTTAGTCCTTGTTTTCTTGTGTTTTTGTGTTATTTGACAAGAAGAGGATGTCTATTTTGTGACTATTGGCAGAGTTGTTCATCCTTGTTGCCAAATCTGTAACTGACATACTCCTGTCTATGGTGTTCTTGTTGTATTGCTTTTCTAAAATCCTAGATTTGACTCGATTAGGGTTTCCAAAGATATTTTGGACCTGTTTTTGAAACACACATTATATGAAATCTGTTTGCAGCGATGTATATTTGGCTGTTTGATTCTTTCAGATGCTCAATCATGATATAGTTGTGAAATGCATGCTTCTTCCTGTTCTTCCTTATATGAGGTTCTTAATTATGATGTCATGCTGGATTAGAGTTTTTGAAAACTGTCTACGCTCATTCATGTTCATCTGTGATGTCTTAAGCCCTCGTATATTGTTGTTCTAGATTATCTGAGAGTTTAGCCGTGTCTAACTTTACCCTTACTAATACTGTATTGTTTCTTCCTTGTGCCCGTTTGAATCTGAAACCTTAGTCCCACCCCTTGTCATAGACAACTAATTTTTTCCCTTGTCATTCTTTGCATCTGAAACCCAATTCCCACCCATTGTGCCCACCCTTATCTAATGGATCATGGTGATAGGGTTATGGCTGGGCAGGGTAAGTCTGCCCCTTACCAATCCTTGAGTGAATCCGAGTATGACTCTCAGTTTGAGGCGAGTATTGATCCCACATTATTTACTGGCCTTGATGATATTGAGTCACAAACGAAGGGAAGTTATCCCACCCCAATACCATGTCCTTGATACTGATTCATTTGAATATTGGGATACCCCCATGGCCACACATTTTAGCCATGTACCTGAAGCTGTCCTCTACCACTCAGATTCAGATCCTGATTTAGATAAAACAAAGCCCCCTGATCCACATGAATCACATCCCCCTGAATCTGATGAATCACAGCCCCCTGATTATGATGAATCTGATTATGAATCCTGATGTGATCCACATTCTTCAGTGTATTTCAAGGGTAGTGAATTCCTTAAGTATGGTGAGCCTGGTTTCTAGGAAACTGGGGTCTGTCTATATCTTGGTAACTGGATTGGATATGTTCGTCATAGTGATTTTGATGTTGGAAATTAGTGTTATTACTCACAGGTTTGTAATAAATGATCCCTTTCAATTCTGTTGTTGCTTTGGAATTTAATATTATTGAGAATTTACTAACAATTTACCTCTTACTGCAAGTTTGCTTTATACAACAACTACTTGGTGTTGTGTTTGTCTATGATATCTTGTGTGCTACTTTCTGTGATAGCATGTGTGCTCTTTTTTTATGTTGGGTAGTTGAATCTGTGTGTTGTATATGATCAAATGTGCAACCACTAAGATTTTGACTCAGATTCAGTTGAAACTAGGGTGGTTGTTCCCCCCTTTGTCATCTGCATCTGCTACAGAACCTGAGTCAGGCAGGGCATGTTTCATATCAGGGGCAATAACAGAGCAGTAAAAGTTATGCATGTGTATGTGTTTGTGGTTCTTATATGCAGCCATGCAGTGATGTTTCCAAAACTCCCTGACCTTGGCTGGGCATATATTATCTGCATTTTATATGAGATATCATAGCTTCTGAAATTGTATGTGATGGTATGTTTATGTGCTGGTTGAAACCTTGATTAATGATGTAACTGTGATAAATGATTAAAACATGCAGCCATGCCTATTAGCCTCGAAATTGATTTGATCTTGGCGGGGCATGATGTGATTAAACCCAGCTCGAAAATTATTTGCCCATTTGACTCTGTATTAGTTGTTAGCCACCTATAATGATATTGTTTGTTCACACTTAGGCAGCAACCGTGTTTGTTAAAAACACACGGATGGCAGCCTTGTAGTGTTTTTTGCCACGAAATGACTGTGTGTGTCAAGCCATCCATTACATTCTGGTTAATGTTTGTTTGCATTACACATCTAGGCAACTCATCTAGGTTTTGACAAGGGGCATTATCTTGTTGTATGAAAATGTTTTGCTTGCCCAAACTTGCCATTTTACATTGATTGCTGGTATGAGCTCATGAATCAGCTTGTGTCTTATGATGTCTCTAGTTATGGATGATATGGGTGTGAGAATCATGGTTCCACTAGGTCTGTTTACAGTCGTGACTTGGCTGCTACATAATCCACGTATGGAAACACCCCTATTTTCTTATCAAACATTACATCACCCTCTAAGTCAAGTAATGGTCTATACATAACACATAAAAACATGAGTTTTGGAATGTAATGCTTGCTTTGAGTGATTCTATAGGGTTCATGTTCATTGGGACCTAGAATATACCTTGTTGTTGCCTATATCAAGTAGAACCACTTTTCATCGATGTGTATGACATTTTCCATGGGCTGGAACTACATGTTGCACTCCAGTTTACTTAGGCATCATTCTCGAGTATCTTCCGTTGCTCAATTTGCCCATTCTTGAAGTGTTGAAGCAGAAATTGGGCTATGTCCTGCCTCTGATCATCTGTCAGATTTGCCCCAACCATCACAGCGTTGCTCGATGATGAATAGAAACTGAAGGAGGGAATATGGTTTTTGTATCTGGCCAGTTCTTTAAGAACTGACCAAAAATTTTCTGAGAGCTGTACTTTGGTTTTTGTTTGATTGGCTTAGGAGCGGTAATAAATGCCCTATTTATAGATGTAAGGGTGAAATTTTTTACTTCGTGAACAGTAGTTTCAATTGGATCAAAAGTGAAATTTTGGAGCCAAAAGTTATAAAAAAGGAGGGAATTTTTACTGTTCCTGTCAGGAATAATCCACAATTAAACTTTTTTCGTACAGTAATTTTTCTATTTCATTACATTACAAATTTCAACTTTTTATACTTTGAAACTGACCAATTTTTACTGTTTACCGCCAACTTTCTCTTCCCTGCCATTTATTTTGGGGCGGGGAGTAATTTTTTCCCCTCTTTTATTCTTTCCCGCTAGTTTTCGTCTTCTTCTCCGAGTTCTTGATTTTAGTATAGCAAAAATTTGAAAGTTGGCATCAAATACCGTGGTTTGTGAAATTGGCCAACAATATAGAGGACGCATTTACAAAATGCGTCCTCTCGGAAATGATTTTTTTTTTCGATTTGAGCTGGTTGAATTTTTTTTGGCAGAATAAATAGAGGACGCATTTACAAAATGCGTCATCTTGGAAACTAATTTTTTTTCGTTTTTCTGACAAGTTAAATTTTAGACTGATTGGCAGAATAATTAGAGGACGCATTTACAAAATGCGTCCTCTTGGATATTATTTTTTTCCCGTTTTCGGACAGGTTTTATTTTAGACAGAGCCGGTCAATGTGTGGATGTACACACACGTCAATGTGTGGATGTACACACACGTAAATGTGTATAAATATATACATAAATATAAATATAAATATATACACATATATAAATATAAATAAAGATATATATATATATATATAAACATATATATAAACATAAATGAAGAAGAGTCCGTCTCTTGAAAGACGGTCTTTCCATAAGTTATGGAAAGACCAAGGTTTAAAGTGTAAATTAGAAGAAATGGAGATAAAATTTTCGGGTTGCATGAACCGGATTATAAATTTTATAACTACTACATGTTGCATACTAAAAGTTTAATATTGCAACTAAGACCTTTTACCTTTTATTATTCTAGTTAAACCCCGTCTTTCCATAAGCCTATGGAAAGACCGTCTTTCCCAAGACTTTGCCAATGAAGATATACATATATATATAAATATATATAAATATAAAATATATATATAAATATAAAAATATACATACATATAAATATAAAAATAAAAATAAAAATAAATATAAATAAAGATATATAAATATGCACACACGTAAATGTGTGGATGTACACACACGTAAATGTGTATAAATATATACATAAATATAAATATAAATATATACACATATATAAATATAAATAAATACACATATATAAATATAAATAAAGATATATATATATATATATATAAACATATATATAAATATAAATGAAGATATACATATATATATATAAATATAAAAAATATATATAAATATAAAAATATACATACATATAAATATAAAAATAAAAATAAATATAAATATAAATATAAATAAAGATATATATAAACTCTAATATATATATAAGCCACGCATTTTAATGGAAGTATAAAAAAAATCAGTAATATAATAGTATTTTTTGTAGCTTTAAATAATGGAAGACGCATTTGGAAAATTTATTTATATATGTATTTATTTATATTTATATTTTTATATATTTATGTATATATATTTATATATATATATATATACATTTATTTATATTTATGTATATATGTGTGTATTTATATTTATATTTATATATACATCCATACATTTATATTTGTATATACATATTTATATATATATATATATGTATATATTAATATATATATATATATATACACATATTTATATTTATATATACATATATATATATATATTATATATGTATATATAAATATATATATATATATATTATATATGTATATATAAATATATATATATCATATATGTATATATGTATATATATATAGATGTATGTATATATATTTATATTTATGTATATATTTATGTAAATGCGTCCTCCATAATATGCGCTGTTTGTGGCTACTGTAGCCACAAACATAGAAATTTCTCTAAACAACATGCGTCCTCCAAGCCACATGCTGCACTCTCCTCCAAGCCACATGCATGCACAGTGCGAGCTCTGCCACGGCTAACCGACATGACGCATAAACAACATGCGTCCTCCAAGCCTCCATGTAAATGTGTGGATATACATACATGTAAATGTGTGGATATACATACATTTACTATAAATAAAGATATATATAAATATAAAGAAAGATATATACAAATATAAATAAAGATATATACAAATATAAATAAAGATATATATAAATATAAATAAAGATATATATAAATATAAATATAAATATAAATATAAATAAAGATATATATAAATATAAATATAAATAAAGATATATATAATTATATATATAAATATAAATATAAAATATAAAATATAAATATAAATATAAAATAGAAATATAAATAAAATATATAAATAAAAATATATACATATACGGATAAATATATAAAAAATATATATATACGGATATATATATATATATATAAATATATACATATATGGATAAATATATAAAAAATATATATATACGGATATATATATATATATACATAAATATAAATAAATATATATTTATATACATAAATATAAATAAATATATATATATATATATATATATATATATATATATATGAATATATATATAAATATATAAATATATAAATATATACGTATGTATATAAATATATACATACATGTAAATGTGTGGATATACATACATGTACACGTGTGGATATACATACATGTGGATATACATACATGTAAATGTGTGGATATACATGCATGTAAATGTGTGGATATACATGCATGTAAATGTGTGATATACATGCATGTAAATGTGTGGATATACATACACATATAAATATAAATAAAGATATATATAAATATAAATAAATATATATACATATATTTATATATATATATATATGTACATACATATTTATATTTATATATATAAATACACATATATTATATATATATATATGTATATATTTATATTTTTATATATATGTATATATTTATATTTGCATATATATATTTTTTATTTATATATACATGTGTGTATTTATATATATATATATATATATATTTATATATATATTGATTTATATATATATATATTTATATTTATGTATATATTTATATATACATATACATATTTATATTTATATATACACATATATATTATATATATATCTATACATTTATATTTGTATATACATATGTATATATTTATTTATATATATATATTTATTTATTTATTTATATTATATATATTTATTTATTTATTTATTTATATTTATATATATACATATGTGTATTTATTTATATTTATATATATGTATATATTTATATTTATGTATATATATAAATATATTTAAAAAAATAGATTTGGACCAGGATTTTTTAAAAAAATAGAGGACGCATTTGCGTCCTCGCCACTTGGCAGCTCCCCCTTCGCCGCCTGATTTTTTTGACCAGGATTTTTGTTAAAAAAAATAAAAAAAACCAGAGGACGCATTTCGTAAATGCGTCCTCTATTTAAAAAAATTTTAAAAAAAATTGCACATGGAGCTAAATGCGTCCTCCGTATTCACTTCCGTTTGTGGCTACTGTAGCCACAAACATAGAATTTTCTCCTTCTTCTCCTGGAGTTCAGCCCTTGTTACTGTACGCAACTTCCGTTCCCATTGTTTCAGAGACCTCTGAGTTGAAGGAAAACGTCGCTGGTCACCGACGGCGTCGTTTCCCGCTGCTGATTGTTGGTTTGAACGGAGCCGATGGCCCGGCGATTTAACCCTTACCCAGAAACAGGGGAAGTCGAAAATAAGGTATGCCCAAGTCGTCGTTGATGCTAATACGTCTCATTTATCCGTTTTCGATCCCATTTTTATGGTGTTTTGTATTGTTTGTCAAATTTTCGCTGTTAATGTGGTTTTGTGGGTGAGTTCGAGAGGGCGTTTTGTGTGTTAGGTAATAACTTGTGCTGTTTTGGTTATGAGCTAATGTTAAACTTGATTAAGGTTACTTTTTTAATGGTTGTGCTTGGCCTGAGAATGGGGCGGTTTTGAAATTCAGTTTTCTAATAACCTAGGGTATAGTATTTTTGGTAAACCAAGAAGAGGGGGCTCTGCCCCGGCTGATTCTGAATAATTTGTGGCTGATTATATTGTTTTTTTAGAGATAATGCTCTCAGTGATAGAATGGTTGGCTAGAATGGTTATCTTTATCTAAATTGGGATGGCTTAGAATGTTTTTGAATGTTTTTCTACATAAACCGAATATGTACAGTAAGAAGATTAAAAGCCATTAAAAGATTATGTTTTCTCACATGGTAATTTAGTGATGAATTCAAGTAGCTTATCTATTGCACTATTAAGTTGTGTAAGTGGAAACCATACTTTGAACATCCTGCGAGTTATGATTTGCCAAAAGGCGAAGTCACTTCGCATGACCTCGTCATCCCGAAACCACAGGTTTATGATGAGGTAAATTAAGGCGTTCAAGGGTCAGTCACCTGGTCATCACTTCCTGGTGCTCACAAGGAACTCTCCTACAGGAGGAAATTTCCACACTGCAGCTACTAGGATTTGAACCACTGACCGTGGAGAATTTAACCAGACACTTAACCACTTGGCCGATCACGTGGGTGCGAATTATGATTTGCCAAGTCTCTCGAGAAAGTGGCGTAGGATGTGGCCTCAAAAACTAGTGTTTATATATAATTACTTGAGGGCGGTGGACGACGATGAGGTAGGGAAGCAAGGCTGCAATTAATGGCGAGCAAGGGGAGAGAACCAAGGAAGAAGAAGAAAAGGATTGGCGGAGGGTCGGCCAAATCGCGATCAGGAAGAAGAAGAAAAGAAGATAGGTTCATTTTTTTATTTTTTATTTTGGTAGGAAAATAAGATTTAAGTAAAATATAAGTACATTAGGAGGGTAAAAATGGAATTTTGTTTAAGCAGAAATGACTAGGGGCAAATTAGTCTTTTTACGTCCAGTCAACTATCAGAATTTTAAGTCGATGCTGGAATATGACCGGAAGGTTAGATTGGCACAATTCATCATAAAATTAGGGTTGATTTATCACTTTCTAATTTTACAAGATTATATTGGTACTTTCTCCCTAAAGGTAGGGTTAGAAAAACAATTAACCCTCCTTTTTCAGCTTCAAATTCCTTTTTAATTAGGTTTCGTTTTATGTAGAACAGCAGGGTGGGAGCTATACTGAGCAAGAAAAAAAGGCGTTGTAATCCTGGCACGCCCTCAGCCAGCCTATACCGCCCTGACCCACGGACAACATATAGGAGGTTTTAGCCAGCTCAGCAGTCAGTCGCCATTGCCCCAATGAAGGGAGACTCGAACCCGTGCCGTTACTGAGCAAGTGGGACACGAAGCAACAGCTATGACCAACTGAGCTATGCGGGTGGGAGCTATACAGGCCCATGGAGTTCCTCAAGCTGAAGAACGAAAACATCAGCACTGCAAAGCCTGCTCTTGAGGGCATTACAACTTTTCTTCTCCTCTGCTGCATGGCGACCCTTTCTACTGTAAGCTCTGCCACTCCTGGTTAGTTCCGTTCAATATTTCTTGCTCTCCCTCACCCACCCTTTTAAAATCTCATTTCAAAAATTCCTTTTGAGCCCTTACTTTGTACTATTCGTGAAGCTGTGGTTCTTTCCTGCTTCAATTGAGAAATGGTTCTTCGTGTGCTGCACATGGCAATGCAATACATAAATCATCACGTAGGGAGTTTAAAAAGGTTGACGGCGTAAAGTCCAAAATGTTTTAGTTGGCAGTTTGTGACTATGTTGTAACATCAAAAAATGAGTCATGGTGGAAGAAGGTCACTGTGAAAGTGTGAATCCGAGATGGATAATTCTCGCCCAAAGGTATTTGATTTGTTGAACATTTCATCTCCCATATTTGTGGGATTGGATCAAGATCTGAGTAGTCGAAAGAAGAAAGGAGATTCGGTTATGGAAAATGATTGAGACGAGATATTCTAAATCCCTTACTTCAAGGGATTAGATCGGTTAAGTCCTATCTTCATCAAGATTTGAATATACGAAAATATCATGAATATAGTGATTGATTCGCACAAGGAAACTGTGGTGTGCGAAAGAGCTATATATGGCGGACATTACATGCCAAGCTACTAACGAAATTAACGAGAGAAATCTGCAGACAGGTTTCGTGTGTCATCAACGTAGCGCAGAGCTGTTCACTGGTGTTCCAACATGATCAACGTTGTTTGATCTCAAAGTTCAGGACGAAAACCTTAATTCCTCGGGAGGAGGAGATCTAGCGTCGACGGAGATCGAGGTCATAGGGAGTCCGATCAAGACGAATTGGAAACTAGGGGAGCTAGTAGAATTCACAAGTTAAATTAGAAAAGATAAGTATTTGTATGATGCTTCTTGTACTATGTTTCTAATTAGTGGATTCATTCTGAACTGGGCTAGACCCCGCAGATGTAGGTGATTCTCACCGAACTACGTAACCAATTTTATGTGTCTTTAAAAGTTTTATTTTACCTACAAACTTGGTTAATCAGATGATGTTGGAACACAATAACCTCAATTGAAGTAATTAAGTAAAACCAAAATTTCAATTGGTATCAGAGCTAAGTCACTTACTCTTACCTTGGTTGTGTCAAGGAAAGTGTTGATCCAGTTTTACCATGGCGACCAAAGAAGGTGCATCTGTCTCTCGACACCCACTGTTGGAAGGTTCAAACTATAATTATTGGAAGGCACGAATGTGATGTTCATCAGCTCACTTGATGAACTTGCCTGGTATTTTGTTGAAACTGAATGGAATTATCCATTGGAAGATGCTCAGTCAAGCTCAAAGGAGAAAGAAGAGGAATCAATTCCTAAAAAACAAGGAGTCGAGGACAAGTCAACATGGAGTGCAGGCAAGTTAAGGGCCTCGATGGAAAATTCCAAAGCACTAAATGCCATTTTTACTGCAGTAGACGAAAATCAATTTAAACTCATCTTAAACTGTTATCAAGCAAAGAAGGCATGAGATATTCTACAAATAGTATATGAAGGAACAAGTCGTGTACGTGATTCCAAATTGCAAATGTTGGCTACAAAGTTTGAAGAATTGAAGATGGAGGAAGATGAAACTGTTGCTACCTTCAGTGGGAAGATAAGGGATATTACTAATATGTCTTATCAACTTGGGAAAACATACAAGGAAGAAAAATTGGTGAAGAAAACATTAAAATCTCTTCCAAAACGTTTTGCAATGAAGGTGGCTGCCATTGAAGAAGCACATGATGTGACAACAATGACACTTGACGAGTAGATGGGATCGCTACAGACTTATGAGATGACGTTTGATCAATCATCAAAGAAAGGCCATAAAGAGTTAGCCTTTAAGGTGTCAGCCCCAAAAGATGATGGAGATAGTGAGAGTGAAGGTGAATAAATTGCACTCATTACGAAGAACTTCTCAAAAATGTTGAAAAAGGTTGTAAGCAGAAGATCCTAGGTTAAACTAAGTGGAATTAGACCTCGATCACAGGAGGCTGGAAACTCCCGTGGACTCAGAGTTGAGCTGAACAATCAGCCATTTATGAGTAATAAAAAATAATGAGACAAAACAGGCAGGAAGGATCCAATGTAGAGAATGTGAAGGATTTGGTCATAACCAGACGGAATGTGCTAAGACAGATCATATGTTACTTCATGGAGTGATGATGAGGAAGAAAATGCAGGAGAAGAACTTACCAGTAACTATGTAGCTTTTGGAGCAAAGGTAGATAAAGTTATTACTCCATGTTCCAACATCGGAAAAATGGAGGAATCCAGATGTTCCAACATGGAATTGCTGAGTGAAAACTCATCAGGCGATGAAGATGGCCAAGAAGTAAATGATGACGAAATTCACCAAGAATATGAAAAAATGTACTCCATGTGGCTGAAAGTTGTTGAGACGAATAAGATACTGAAAGCGAAAAAACACTAGTCATGGAAAGAAAAATGGAGTTAGTGGACATGATGGAAGTATTAGAAAAGGAGAATGATGTACCGAATCAGAAGCTTAAATTAGAAACTGAACGAGCTGAAACTGCTGAAGATATAATCAAACGATTGAATTCTGGAAAGGCGAATCTTGATGAAATCCTTGAAATGGGAAAGAACGTAGGCGACAGACATGGTTTTGGTTATAAGAAATTGGAACAGGACCGACTAATTTAAAAAATGAGAGGCAGGCTATGAAGGTAAAGATTATGAAGTCACGTCCCCGATGCAAGCCTATACTATGCCACTACTGTTCATACCAAGGCTATGAAAAGGAAAAATGTCTGAGACTACTGAGAGACATCATGAATGGTAGACAATTGTCAGTATGTTCCAACATGAGTGATATTCAAAGAGGCAGACTCGTCAGAGAGGTATGGATTCCTAAACGAAACACTGTTAGTCTTGTTTATCACACATCTCTCATTGCACACTCTAGAGATTCGTGGTATTTCGATAGTGGTTGTTCTAGACATATGACAGGAACATCAGAATATTTGAACAATATCAAACCATACGACGGGGGATTTGTTACTTTTGGTGACAGAAAGAAAAGTCACGTGGTTGGAGAGGGAGAACTCCAGATAGTGGGATTTCCTAGTCTTGCAAGTGTTCTACTGGTTGAAGATTTAAAAGCAAACATCCTGAGTATCAGTCAATTGTGCGATGAAGATATGACTGTCGAGTTTCAAAGGGATAAGTGCATTGTGAAGCATGGAGAAAACAAGGTACTGTCAGGAGCATGATCGTCAGACAATTGCTATCTCCTGGAACAAGAAGTAAAATGTTTAAGCTCTAAGGATGATGAAGTTACTGTGTGGCATCAAAAGCTTAGACATATAAATTACAAGACTTTGGTAAATATTGCCAAAGCAGTACGAGGAATGCTTGTTCTTACACATCAAAAAGGTATTGTGTGTGGACCATGCCAACAAGGTAAACAAATTCGTTCTCCCCGCACCTTTGTTCAATATATTACTACCTCATGTAATCTTGAGTTACAACATATGGATTTGATGGGCCCAATTAATTTACTCCCAGTATCATTGGAAAAAAAGTATATTTTTGTCTGTGTTGATGATTTTTCCAGATACACTTGGGTAGCTATTCTCAAAGAAAAATTAGATGCAGTGGATGTCTTCAGGAGTTTGGTGATTAAGTTGCAGACTGAGAAAGGAAATCAAAGATTGTGAGAATCCACAGTGATCATGGAAAAGAGTTTGAAAATTCACAGTTCAGAGAATTCTGTGATGAACTTGGCATACAACATGAGTTCTCTGCTCCCATCACTCCTCAACAGATTGAGATTGTAGAAAGAAAGAATAGAACATTACAGGAGATGGCTTGAGTCATGCTAGCAGAAAAGGGTATACCTACGACCATTTACTAGCAAGACTTTGTATGAAATCTGGAAAGGAAGGAAACCAAATGTGGCTTACTTTCATGTTTTCGGGAGCAAGTGCTACGTACTCAGGGACAGAGCAACTGGGAAAATTTGACAGTCATAGTGATGAAGGGGTATTTCTGGGATATTCTATAAATAGGCGTGCATATAGAGTATTTAATCTTCACACTAACACTCATGGAATCGATTAATGTAATTGTCGATGACTCGGATGTTAAACTAGGGTCAGACAAAGGGGAGGATGAAACTGAGACATCACCATCTGAAATCCCTACCAGCCAGTCTGTCGTTGTTGGAACATCACATCCCTTTGATAGTCCAGGAGTAACTGCTGAAGGTGATGTCAATGCCAGACTCCCTGTCTTATGTTCCAACATAGGTTGAACCTGAACCAAGTGCGAAACAAACTCAAACTCTACCACGAGTAAATTACAGGGAACTTACTGGATTACAATGCTTCATCTCCCTGATTGAGCCGAAAAACTATAAGGAAACACTCCTTGATGAGTAATGGATTACCGCAATGCAAGAAGAACTTGAACAATTTACAAGGAATGATGTCTGGTACCTTACTCTTCGACCAAAAGGGGTAAATGGTACTAAATGGATTTTCAAAAACAAGTCTGATGCTGAAGGTCAAATCACTCGCAATAAGGCCAGAGTAGTGGCACAAGGATACACTTAAGTACAAGGTGTTGATTTTGATGAAACGTTTGCACCTGTTACCAGGTTAGAATCCATTCGTACCTTACTTGCTATTTCATACTCTATGAATTTCACATTGTACCGGATGGACGTGAAAAGTGCTTTTCTGAATGGGGTTGTAGAGGTTTACGTTGAACAACCTAAAGGATTTGAGGATCCATATCATCCCCATCACGTGTATCGCCTCAAAAAGGCTCTGTATGGGTTGAAACAGGCACCAATGGCATGGTATGACTGATTGACTACCTTTCTTATTCAGAAAGGTTATCGTTAAGGGGGAGTGGATCGTACTTTATTTGTGCTTACTAGGTTATCAGATTTTTTGATTGCTCAAATTTATGTAGATGACATTGTTTTTGGCTCTACCTTATCATCTATGGTACATAATTTTGTAAGTCTCATGCAGGATGAGTTTGAAATAAGCATGGTTGGTGAACTTACCTATTTTTTAGGACTTCAAGTCAAACAACAAAAGAATGGAATGTTCATAAATCAAGGAAAATATGCCATGATTATAGTGAAACACTTTGGATTGGAAAATTCTCGATCAGTAAGAACTCCTATGGGTGCTACGGATAAAATAGTGAAGGATGATAAAGTTGTTTCAATTGATCAGAAATTGTATAGAAGTATGATTGGGAGTCTGTTGTATCTTACAGCTAGTTGACCAGATATTTGTTTCAGTGTTGGAGTATGTGCAAGATTTCAGGAAAATCCTAAGGAATCTCATTTGACTGCAGTAAAGAGGATTATTCGATATATTAGTGGGACTTCTGAGTATGGTATATGGTATTCTAAAACTCAAGATTCTGATTTATTTGGCTATAGTCATTCTGATTGGGCTGGGAATGCAGATGATCAGAAGAGCACAACTGGTGGGTGTTTCTTTATTGGCACAAATTCAGTCTCTTGGTATAGCAAGAAACATAATTCTATATCTTTGTCATCCGCTGAAGTAGAATATTTTAGCAGTGGTCTATGTTCCAACATTTGAACAATTTGCGGATATTTTCACAAAACCACTATATTCATCCACATTTGAGCTTCTCAGACGGCACCTATGTGTTTGTCATATTTGAGGTATTTTTGCCTAATGCTTTTCTAGATGTAAATATTACTGCGTATTGTTCTCCATTTACTTTTTTAAAGAAATTTTTTTCTTGGTATTATATGGAAAAGAAGGAAGTTGAACATATATGATGGATGTTGGAATTTGGTAAGTAAAATCTGAATAAAGAGAAAGGGACAAACGGGCTGTTGGTAATTATGGCACTGGAAAGGGAAAAAAGAGGTTGAGTGTTTGAGGAAGGAAAGTGAATATTTAAAAATTTCACCTTCCCTTCTCTGTTTCGTATTCTCTGGTTACTAAACTTCTTCCCAAAAATTATGCCGAGGCTGGGAGTGTGAATTGAAGTAGAACTCTCCTATCTGCAACTCAATCCCAACATGGCTTCTCCACTCTAAAAAATCTCCAGATTCTTGATGATGAACAAGGGTCAAACATCCAAGATGGAGAAAAGCAAGAAGTTTTAGATGATGTTTGGAGAAATAGAGACTACAGTGGAGATACCAGAGAGCTACCTGATTGAAGAATGGAGTGGTGTGGAAGAACCGGGCATTGAAGTGGTCAGGTCATCGACAGTGAAGCACGTAAGGACCAAATATGAGAAAGTAAAAATTGAGGTATTTCGGGAGAAATTTTTTACTTTCAATGGTCAAACATTTAGATCTCTAGAAGATTGTATTGACTCATTATCTTGAAAATAAAAAGATAGTGGATTTAATAGGATACAAGTCAATGTGCGAGTATGTGAATAGGGTAAACCTGTTTCGGATACTGAAAGGGGACATTGGGAGTTCAAGGAAAATTGAGAAAAAGAATCCTAGGTTGGTAGAATTGGCATGTGTTAAGTATGAAGGGAAGAAGGTGATGTGTGTTTACACTACTGCTTCTTTACCAAAACGAGTAAAGTTGAAGGAAGTGAAGAACTGGCCTGAAAGAAAGAAAACTCTGAGCTCTGCAAGTTATAAGGTTGTACAGGTGTATGATCCAATGGTCAGCCAGAATCTTAGAAAGCTTAGGAAGTTGGCCTCGGATAGTGAGGAGGAAATATATGTTGAAGAAGGAGGCGCTGAGAATGAAGCAAAAGATGTTCCAACACAAGATGTTGGAGATGCACAGGAAACCGAAACTGAGGAAGACATGGATGTAGACCTTGGAGGAGAAGATGTTACTCAGACCTCCCAGATAAGAGTAGGAGCAGAGAAATAAAGGGCTCAGGCAGGAGGGACTCAGGAGGATGCATTGGATGAGCAAGACTTGAATCCCGAGATGAGGAATCCTGAGATGAGGACAAGGGAAGAAAGAGATAAAAACACGACTAGAGATGATGTTCCAACATCAAAACAGTCTACTCCAGAACCTGAGGAACCAGGCCTTGATGATGTTCCAACATCAGGCCAGGAGAGAACTGATGTTCCAACACAGGAAGTCAGTGTTGAAGACTTAACCTTCTCCAGTGATGAAGTCCTTGATGATTTGTGCAGACTCATGCAAGAAGGTAAAAAAGAAGAGCCACATGTAAGGAGAATGAACATCCTAAGAGAAAGTAGAAAAGGACTACTACTGGTCAAAGTTCTAAACCAGGTATTTCTATAGAGGAAGCTCTGAGTTCGAAATTCTTTGATGAAGGGTGCTTGAAGAGCAGTAAGGATATATGCAAAAAGAGGCTGATTGATGAACGATCTACTGATCTGGTGGCTTATAAGGAGTGTAGGTTCAACGATTTTCTAAACTATTTAAGGTTTACTGTGGCATGCTTGGTATACGAACAGTATAACCAGAATCTTGTACAGGAGTTCTACTCAAATCTAATGGAAGGAAATCTGGATCCTGAATCGCCCTGGTTTAATAAAGTTTATGTTAGAGGAAAGATAGTCAGATGTTCTGCAGAGCAGATAAATAAGCTAATGGGGCTACCAGCACCTGACGGTGGATCAATATTTTCAGAAGATTTTGAAGTATCACTTGATCAGATTCTGACTAAAATTACAGAAGAATATCAGATTGAGTCTAAAATTACAGAAGAATATCAGGTTGAGTGGCCCTGTCAAGGTAATGCTGCAACATCCTACCTGAGCGCATGGTATTTTTGCCTTTTCCAGGTTGCTATTAATTCCTGGTTACCCTCTTCAAATACCAATGTTGTCACCAGAGATATGGCTAAAGTCCTGTGCTGCATTGGAACAAAAACTCCTATGAATCTTGAGCTTCTTATCCAAGCTAACATATTGGAGAATTCAAGTTCTGCAAGGGTAAAAAATCCCCTTCCATATCCCTGTGTTATCTCTGATGTGCTAAAAGGGGAAAAGGTGAAGGCTTAGGAGGGTGATGTTATTGTTGAAGCGGTTTCTCTGAAGCCAAATAAGAAGACTTTTGGTTTAAGATTTGTGAAAATTTTGCCTTGGAAGCCATCACAGGGAGGATGTTCTGTTCAGAAAGGAAGGGAGGCCAAGAAGACTGCGGTACAAGCCAAAATTGCAGCATTACAAGTTCAAATTGCTACACTAGAAGAAGAGCTAAAGAGATTAGATTCAGAGGGTGATATTCAGATTAGCAGTACTGCAGAGGCTGATGATTCAGAAGAATGATAAGTTTCTGATAGTTGGAGGTTTGGCATAATTTATGGCCCCAAGGGGGAGTATTTTGGATTTTGGATATTCTATTTTTTTGGATTTATTTTATTTCTGGACCTCTGCTACGGTTTTATGTTATATTTCTCGGATTCCCAGTATCCACGTATTGTTGGTGATTGAATTTAATAATTGAGTATTGGTGAAATTTGATGTTCTAACATGGATGTTGAGGGTCTATTGTTTGTATGCTGAAGGATTTAGGGGGAGTTCATAATTGGTCTCAGCTTATATTTTCACATCCATGAGAAAATATGTGTGTTCAAAATTGGTACGTAAAAGTCCAAAACATTGATGGGTCCACAAAATACCAAAGGGGGAGATTGTGAAGTCCAAAATGTATTGAGAAAAGTGCACATGTAACCCTATATAATTGATGAAAGTGCAGATATAACCCTGCGATAATTGAAAATGCAAATATAACCCTGGTCAGTCAATGCCGGAATAATGACTTTAGGGTTATATTTGCACATATGTATAATAGTTAGGGTTATATTTGCACATATGTATAATAATTAAGGTTATATTTGCACTAAAAATAACTCAGGGTTATATTTGCACTTTCTCCAACATATAGGGTTATATTTACATATTACCCAAATGTTTTAGTTGGCAATTTGTGACTATGTTGTAACATCAAAGAATGAGTCATGGTGGAAGAAGGTCATTGTGAAAGTGTGAATCCGAGATGGATAATTCTCACCCAAAGGTATTTGATTTGATGAATATTTCATCTCCCATATTTGTGGGATTTGATCAAGATCTGAGTAGTCAAAAGAAGAAAGGAGATTTGGTTATGGAAAAGGATTGGGCCGAGATATTCTAAATCCCTTACTTCAAGGGATTAGATCGATAAAGTCCTATCTTCATCAAGATTTGAATATACGAAAATATCATGAAGATAGTGATTGATTCGCACAAGGAAACTGTGGTGTGCGAAAGAGCTATATATGGCTGACATTACAGGCTAAGCTACTAACGAAATTACCGAGAGAAATCTGCAGACAGGTTTCGTGTGCTCATCAACGTAGCGCAGAGCTGTTCATTGGTGATCCAACATGATCAACGTTGTTTGATCTCAAAGTTCATAACGAACGCCTTAATTCCTCGGGAGGAGGAGATCCAGCGTCGACGGTGATCAAGGTCAGAGGGAGTCTGATCAAGGTGGATCGGCAACTAGGGGAGCTAGTAGAATTTACAAGTTAAATTAGAAAATATAAGTATTTGTATGATGCATCTTGTACTATCTTTCTAATTAGTGGATTCATTCTGAACTGGGCCAGGCCCCGCAGAAGTAGGTGATTCTCACCGAATTGCGTAACCAATTTTGTGTCTTTAAAAGTTTTACGTTACCCACAAACTTAGTTAATCAGATGATGTTGGAACACAGTAACCTCAATTGAAGTAATTAGGTAAAACCAAAATTTCAGAAGACAATAAAAATCAGAAATGGTTTGCCATATTTTGCTGGAAAGTTTTCTTCCAGTTTTTTAAGTTGGTTTGATGGGGAAATGAAAGGCGTGTGTGGATGTGCAAGCCATTTGTAAAGCTTATGATACGGGACATAAAGAGATGAAATAAGTGATTATAAATATAATTTGAGTTGTTAACGATACAGTTTGTTACGTGCCTTATGGTGACAAAGAAAGGTATGAGATCATATTGAATTTATCCCTCCCGTGGAATAATCAAGAAAGGAAGGGATGAAATGGGTGCAGGCATGATTCCTATTGAATCTATCCCTTGTATAGTCTGACAGAGAAAGGAATGATCATATTGAATCTATCCATAGTCTGACAAAGAAAGGAATGATCATATTGAATCTATCCCTTGTATTTTTGACTCATGAAATGGGTGCAGGCATTAGTGAAATACTATGTAGCAGATCCTGCCATTAAGTTATTCTTACAGACTGCCATGAAGAAGTTCTCAAGGCATGATTCTTCAAATGATTTCAATCTACAATACTCTAAGCATGATGTCCAATTGCAATATATATTTTCTGATTCTGAAGAAAAACATAGGTTATTGCTGGTCTACTCAAAGTTCCTGCATTTGTTGGCCTTGAGATATCTGATGCTACTAATTGAGTATGAGTTGAGCTTTTACAAGTTGTCTTCGTTCGCCAAATTTCGGCTACCAATTAAGTCAGGGATTTTAACTTATTGCGGTCTTGTAATGCAGGTTCTAGATGTGGTGCTTTAGGCATGGTGCAGGTACTAGATGTGTTGCTTTAGGCATGGTTCATTCTGCACCATAATTGCATACTTGGTTGTGTATATATTGTGGCTTATTATAGAGTCGGTTACAAAGTTAAGATTCTAAACTCAGGATTTATGTTAGTGTAAAGCCAAGAGATTTATATTGAATATTTAATTGGCAATTTTTGTGAACATATTTGGAAACGAAAAACTTTTCATATTGGAACATTCGAAAGTAGCATATTCACGCCAAGATGATTTTACGGAAAAAGGGAGATAGAATATTATGGTATTTATGATTTATGGAAATCTGAATATTCTTCTATGTATGAGGCGTGTGAAGCATATTTGATTTATGGAAAATCCCTACATATATGTAGTTGACATTTGCGAATATATGGGATATACTGTGATAAGAAAATTTCCTCTATTTATGGGATTTGGATATGGTTCAAGAAGTAGATTTGAAATAGGAATATTGTGGAGATAATTATGGAGAATTCCAAACTGCTCATGGATATAAAAGGGGACAAACACGGCTGCTATCTACACGGGTTGAATAGCAAAAAATCTGCACACATATTTTTTATACTTTCGAGAATTGCAAAGAGTCAGATTCCTATGTTCCAACATACCTGACCCACTGTTCAAAGTTCAGAATCATATGCCTTAATTCCTCGGGAGGAGGAGATCCAGCGTCGACGAGTTTCGAGGTCAAAGGGAGTATGATCAAGGCGGATCGGTAGCTATGGAATCTAGCAGAATTCACACGTTATAGTTAGCAAAGATAAGTATTTTGTATGATGTACTTTGTACTGTGTCTTTCTAATTAGTGGATTCATTCTGAACTGGGCCAGACCCCACAGATGTTGGTGGATTTCACTGAACTGCGTAACCAAGTCGTGTATCGCTTATGCTTTAAATTATTATGCATTTGGTTAAATAGGTTAAGTTGGAACATACTAATAAGGATTAGAAAATTCGGTAAAACCAATTTCAATTGGTATCAGAGCACGATCACTTACTATTCCCTTGGTTGTGTCAAGGAAAGTGTGATATAATTTTACCATGGCGACTAAAGAAGGAACTTCGGTGTCTCGGCCACCTCTGCTAGAAAGCAATAACTACAACTATTGGAAGGCACATATGAGAGTCTTCATCAACTAGCTGGATGAACTTGCGTGGTTCTATGTTGAGAATGAGTGGAATCACCCTGCGGAAGATGCTGAGGCGATAGAAGGAGAGTCGAGTCAAAAGGAGCAGAAACTCAGAGACAAAACTAGTTGGACGCCTGATGACCTCAAAGCATCTCTGGCGAATTCAAAGGCATTGAATGCAATCTTCACTGCGGTTGATGAAAACCAGTTCAAACTCATATCTACATGTCATCAAGCCAAGAAAGCATGGGATATTCTGCAAACAGTTCATGAGGGAACAAGTCGAGTTCGTGAATCTAAACTTCAGATATTGGCTACAAAGTTCGAGGAACTCAAGATAGAGGAGGATGACATTATTGCTATATTCAACGGGAAACTGAGGGACATCTCCAACATGGCATATCAACTTGGAAAGGTTTACAAAGAAACGAAGTTGGTGAAAAAGACCTTGAGATCACTTCCTAAGAGATTTGCAATGAAGGTTGCGGCAATAGAAGAAGCAAGAGACGTAGCCACAATGAGCCTAGATGAACTAATGGGATCATTACGGACATATGAGATGACTTTCCAACAAACTACAAAAAGAGTCCCTAAGGAGTTGGCATTCAAAACATCTTCATCAAATGACAATCACGAGTCTGACAGTGATGATGAATTTAAAAAACTTGCACTTATCATGAACGACGTCGTTTTGAGTTGCTGGTCCGAAAAAAAATCAAGGCCAATTGGGCTTCAGCCCAATTGGCCCAAACCAAAATATATAACCTAATCTCCACATATTAAGAGACCAGTGTACCACATTGCCTCCATTTTCCAACTCCAATTCTCCAGCAGCTCCAGCTTGAACGCCGCCTGCCGCCTGCCAACTGCCGCCGCCGTTCCGGCGTTCCCTGCCGCCGCCATCCCTACTACAGCCACTACCAGCAACCAAGGGCAAGGTATCAAAGGGCCAATATATTTTTGTTATGTAATTTATGTTGAATAACTTGAATTTGTATGAAATTGTGAATATTGAATATAGATATGAAATTATGAATAATTTAGTGATTGTGTTGAAATTGTGAATTGTGCTAAATATAGATTTGAATAATTTGACATAATTTTGACATATTTAATTAGATATATTTAATTTAACGTATGTAATTAGACATATTTAATTAGACATATTTAATTAGACATATTTAATTTGACATATTTAATTAGACATATTTAATTAGACATATTTAATTAGACATATTTAATTTGACATATTTAATTAGACATATTTAAGTAGACATATTTAATTAGACATATTTAATTAGACATATTTCATTAGACATATTTAATTAGACATATTTAATTAGACATATTTTTGAGGCATATTTAATTAGACATATTTAATTCGACATATTTAATTAGACATATTTAATTAGACATATTTTTGACAAATATTTAACTAGACATATTTTTGAGAAATTGTGAATATTGAATAGCATATAGATATTTAAGTTGACATATTTTTCTTATTTTATGTCAAATAGGATATGGATAAATTCTTAATTCGAAATAGTGGATCATCTATTTTTAAGAGACCGAGTGAACCAAATGAAGAAAGGATTAATGAAGAGGGTAGTAGTCAAAAGCATTCTCGTGTTGAGTTCAATTCGGATGATGTTATAAATGATCCTGGGAAACGTAAACCTATTAAGGATTTTGATGTTTCTATTAGAGATCAACTGATGATAGAATATGTGTTAAGAGGTCCTTGCCAACCTAAGGGTCATTATTTTCCAAGGACAAAGCAGGGAAATGACTATAGATGTTTTCAACCTTCGTGGTATGAAAAGTTTGATTGGTTGGAGTATAGCGCGTCAAAGGATGCAACATTTTGCTTTTGTTGCTATCTCTTCAGGAATTCACATAAGGGATGTCGAGATGGAGAGGATGCATTTACTGCGAGTGGGGTGAACAATTGGAAGAAAGCGCTTGATATCTATAAGAAACATGTTGGCGTAGCGGGTAGCTCTCATAATGATGCAGCTCAACAATTGTATGCATTTAAGCGTCAAAGACAGAGTATCCTTCATTCTTATCAGGCACATGGGCGGGAATCAGAGATTGCATATCGCACGCGTTTGATAGCTGCTTTGGATGTGACACGGTTCTTGCTAAATCAAGGTATGGCTTTTCGTGGCCATGATGAAGGGCTGGATTCTTTGAATAAGGGCAATTATCTCGAAATGATTGACTGGTATTGCAAGCGAAATGATGTTGTTTCTAAGACCATGAATGAAAATGGCCCTGGAAATTGCAAGCTCACATCTCCCAAAGTACAGAAGGAACTATCAAGTGCTTGTGCAAGTGAGGTAACAAATGTTATTGTTAATGATATTGGAGATAGTTATTTTTCTATATTGGTTGATGAGGCTAGAGATGCATCAATAAAGGAGCAAATGGGGGTTGTTTTAAGATATGTCAACAACAAGGATGCGTTCTTGAACGTTTTCTTAGTGTTGTGCATGTGCGTAATACTTCTGCTATTAGTTTGAAGAGTTCTATTGATGAATTGTTTGCAAAGCATAAATTATCAATGTCAAAGTTGAGAGGTCAGGGATATGATGGAGCCTCAAATATGCGAGGAGAGTATAATGGACTGAAAGCTTTGATATTGAAAGAAAACTCATCTGCAAGGTACGTCCATTGTTTTTCTCACCAGCTTCAATTGGTTGTTCTTGCTGTTGCTAATGATAATCGAACTGTGTGTCAGTTTTTCGTTTATCTTGGTATGATTGTGAATTTACCTGGAGCTTCATGTAGAAGAAAAGACATGCTTCTTGATTTAGAACATGCTAGAATTGTAGAGGGATTGGAGAATGGAGATATTGTGAGTGGAAGAGGCAAAAATCAAGAGACTAGTTTGAAAAGGCCGGGGGATACTCGTTGGGGGTCACATTACACTACTATTATTCGTTTCATTACTATATGGGAATCTATTTTGCAATTGATTGAAAATGTCCACGATGATGGTGATGCAAATGTGAGTAAATCTTCAGCGAGCGGTTTGCTTGAGCAAATGGAGAGTTATGAATTTGTTTTTGTGATGTTTATGATGAAGCATTTGTTGGGAGTTGTAGATGCTTTGTCCCATGCTTTGCAACAAAAGAATCAAAATATTGTGTTGGCTGTGAGTTTGATGAATACAATGAAGTTTGAGTTGCAACAATACAGAGAGACTGGTTGGGATGAGTTGTTAAATGAAGTCAACGCATTTTGTGTTAATCATGACATCTCGGTAGTTAATATGGAAGATGAACGAGCAATTCGAGGTCGTAGGAAACGACTTACTCAAATGCAGACCCATGGTGATTTCTTTCGCGTTGATACTTTTCTCCAGGTATTACTTTTATAATTTACATACCTTATTTGATTTGATTTGTAATTTTTTTCAATGCTACATGCTAACCTTTTATTTTTTGAATACTAGGTTGTTGATAGGATGATTCATGAAATGAACAATCGATTTCCGGAAGCAAATACGGAGTTACTCACTTGTATGGCTTGCCTTGATCCAAGAGATTCATTTTCTAAGTTTGATATTGGTAAGTTAGTTCGACTTGCTGAATTATATCCAAGTGACTTCTCCGTAGAAGATCGTTACCGCCTTCATCAACAACTTAGTACTTTCATTCATAATGTGCAACTTGATAATGAGTTTTTGGCTATTGAGGACTTTGGAAGTCTTGCTCAAAAGATGGTTCAAACAACTAGCCATACATGTTTTCCACTGGTATATCGTCTTATTGAGTTAACCTTAGTTCTACCAGTTGCAACTGCTTCTGTTGAACGCGTTTTTTCAGCCATGAAGAGAATCAAGACTGATTTACGCAACAGAATGGGAGATGAATGGATGAATGATGTTATGACAGTGCATATTGAGAAGGCAATTTTTGTTGGGATCGATAATGAACCAATTTTGCAACGTTATCAGCGTATGCAACATCGTAGGATACAGTTGTCTCCTGCGGTTAGTGGTTCTAGTTCTAGCAACCCAAGTATTGGAACGTAGTTTTTTATGCAGTGATAGTTTTTTGTTGTAAAAATCTAATTATTATGTATTCATATTATTATGTAAGCGTTGTTTGTTAAAAAATATTTCATTTAGCGTCGCAAAAAAATTTTTAAGCTCTTTTTCGCCCCCCCTAATATACACTCCTGGTTCCGCCACTGTGCGTGACAATATTTTACGGACGCGTTGAATAGAGCAATTTCCTCAAAGCGGCCCTAATAAATGTCATGGATTGTCCAAATAAATGTCACAACTGAAATTTTTGTTGTTGTGAAACTTCTAATTAAGCAGGTTTATTTGCTAGAATTTCAATGCTGTATTCGCACATTAGTGAAATGTCTGTCCCGGCCTTGTTGATAGGGAGGGAACTTATGAGCTCCCATCTCGGGATTAGAGAATAGTTGAACATATCAATTTAGAAATTGTGAGGAGTACTTCTCCATTTTTATTTTGACGGTCTCCTATTATGTTACAGTTACCATGGGTAGTTCTTCATTTTTATTTTGATGTATCTTCTTTTTAAAATTTCCTTTTTCAGGGCAGAGGCTTTTAATCAGTATTTTCTTTGTTTATTTTGATATTTAATGGGGTAGTTAAAATTTTGATTTCTTCCAAGCACCATATAATAGATATTGTTTGCTTTCTGTCTGTCAATTGGGGGGTATTTGAGTAATTTTGACTAAGGTAAGCCAAAGTAGGCTAAAAATAACATACTAATATTATAATATGTTATTGATTTTAATTCTTTACATAGATATTCAATCATAATTTGTTAACATACTAATATTATAATATATAATTCTTTATATATATTATCAATCAAAACTTATTAAAATATATAACTTCTAAAAATACATTTAAAACCATAAATATCTAATTGTACAATCAGATGAAAATTCAGAGAAACACATAATCTGAAATAATAAAATGTTTGGATTTTTTTTATACAATGATAGAGTACTTTTGATAGAAATGTTTATACATATTATCTATTTATTTATGTACTCCCTCTGTTTTACTAATAGTGACACCATAGGTTTATGTGCTTGGATTTAGGTGAAGAAAATGAGTTATTAAAATTGAATCTAGAAAGTAAAAAGTAGAATGAGTGGATGAAATTGAAGGAATCTTGCCAAAAATGAAAAGTGTGCTAATATAAAAGAAACAACCCAAAAAGGAAAGTGTGTCAATAATAGAAAAACGAAGGGAGTATTACAAAATCTTGTTTTTTACCGACAAACTGTTAAATGAGTATATTTTATAATTAGTGAGACCAATAAAATCATTTGATGTTTACTTTTATTTATTGCAATGATATACATATAATTATGACTAAACGAATCTCAACATATAAATAAATACTTTTTAAATAATTGGAATGAAATATAAAAATAATTAATTTTTACTGTATTCAATATTTAGCAATTTCTAACTAAATTAATTATTTCAATTTTTAACTCATATAATTTTTCTTAGATGACTAAATTTTAAAATTTTAAGTAAAAATTAATATCACTATTTTAATTAATGATATGGTGCAACGAGCGATGGTAAACCACTAGTTTTTTGAAATATTTTGGCACTCTAGCAATTCTAAAATTTTTCGACGGCTCCTTTTACTTGGTTAAATTTAGTTGGCTTCTGATCCGGTCTTTATATCGGTATAGGAGAAATCTGAGTCAATGTAGTTACAACAACTTAGTTTTGGCGATTCCGAGCATAGTTTACGATCAAGATTTGTAGACTGAGCAAGTTGAAAAACAATTGATTGATCATCTTGTGTCGTGTTGGTAGTCATTTGTACTTCTCCTGATTTTACACATTTACAAAAGACTTTTTGGTGACCAAAATTACCAGGGCCATCTCCGACTTTTTTTTTAAGGATTTTTGTTAAGGATATATTTTGTGTATATCTTGTACCATAAATATAATCTTTTTTCATTTGTGATTCTGTACATGGTGCCTATATATAGCACCCTTGTATAATTTATAAAATCAAATGTTCATATTTAACATGGTATCAGAGCTAAAAGTCCTGAACCCCTAAAATCTAAAATTTTCCACCACCGCCACAGCCGCAGCGAAGCCGATCACTGCCATTGTCATCCTTTTTCTGGTGCCATGAATCTCTACAATCAAGTTGAAATCAAAGATCTCAACGTTGCCGATGATCTTCTTGTTGCCGTTGGTGAGGATACTCCGGAGCTTTGAATCGGAGGTGATCCACCCGTTGTTCCAGCTTTGCTTGCCGATCCCACCGCCATCGCCTAGGGCCTTCTCGCAGGAGGTATATCGTTGCTGCTCTAGGTTCCTGGCATGCCAAATTTTCTCGATTTTCCTGCTACCGATGCCACCGTCTTTCAAGCTGCCGTACTGGCAGCAGCGACGGTCACCGCCGCTCAGGCCATCCGCCAGTCCGCTGGTGACTCTTCTCATGTTTTACCTATTACTCATCCCTACTATGTTTATCCGTCAGATCATCCAAGTTTGAGAATCTGTTCTGAGATCTTGAAAGGTGATTATTTTAATGAATGGAGTACCTTCCTGTTTAATGCGCTTTCTACTAAATGTAAGGAGGGTTTTCTTGATGGTTCTATTGTTAAGCTTTCACCCGGTGAACCTGTTTATTATTACTGGAATAGTGTGAACTCTATGCTTGTTGGTAGGATTGTTCAGACTCTTGATCCTTCCATTCATTCTGGTATTACTTATAGTTCGTTTGCTAAGGAACTTTGGGATGACCTTAAGCAGCATTTTTCTGTTGGTAATGGTCCGCGCATGTGTGAGATTCGTGCGACCATTTATACTTGTCGTCAGAATGGTCAGTCTGTTGCTGTTTATTATGGAAGATGCAAGAAGTTGTGGGATGAACTGTTTACTTACCTACCTGCTCAAACATGTGTATGTCCTACTGCTGCTATTGCCACTAAGGAACGTGAGAATGAGATGGTTCATCAATTTCTCATTGGTCTCGATGATGGGTTTCATACTGAGATCTCATATCTTTGTACAAGATCCTTTGCCCTTTATTGGTCGTGTTCATTCGCTTCCAATTCAGGAAGAGCATCACAAGAATATTATTAATGGTCATGAGTCCACTTTGGACACTATGGCCTTTGCTGCACATCGCTCGGCGCTGTTCCCTGCTCAGAAGACAATCGCCGCCCTTGGAAATTTGTTTGCCACAGTCGTTGATCGGAAAAGCCTCTTGTGTACTCATTGCAATCACAAGGGCCACAACATTACTACCTACTTCAAGATCATTAATCAGGTTTGTTGAAAACATACCTCTTGGATCCGGTCAGAGAGCCCAAAACCAGCGAGCCTGCGCCCCTGCAGCGGCACCGTTAGCTCGAGTGCCCTTGCTGCAACTCCGCCTATGGTCAATGCTGGCATCGTTCTTTTCGATACTGATCGGACAACTTTTGGTCCCACTTTGTCCAAGGAACAATGGAGTACGATTCTTAACATGTTCTCTAAGATGAATAATACTGACAGTACGTCAGGCAAGCCTACTTTACCTTGGATTCTTAATATCGGAGCTTCATATCATATGATCCGTACTTGGAATCTTCTGCATGATATTGAACCTACTGATCATGTTGATGTTATCCTACCTGCTGGATCTATATCCACTGCTACTCAACACGGGAATTAATATTTTGGCGTTGTTCTTGTTTTTCGTGTTTTGTTTATTCCAGAATTGAGTTGCAACTTATTGTCTTTTGCCAAATTAACTTTTGCTTTAAAATGTTTGGATTTTCTTGCCAGGAAATTATGTGTATTATAGGGTATCAGCACGAGGACACTGATTGGCGTGGGTGATCAACATGGAGAGGTTTATTGGTTGCATAAACTTGGAGCTCCACCATCGTCTTCGCTGCCCTCCGCCTCCATTGCTGCCGCCACATTTTTGCCTGCATTATGGCATCAATATTTTGGGGGTATTGTCTTTATCCCAATTATTTCTTTAAGTCGTAGTAATTTGAATAAAATCGTTCCTTGTTCTATTTGTCATCGGGCAAAACAGTCTAGAACTAGTTTTCCCTTAAGTACTTTTAAGGCTAGTCATTTGTTTGAGCTTATACATTGTGATGTTTGGGGGACTTATAGCTCACCTTCTTCTAGTGGAGCATTTTCTTTCTTAACTATATTGTTGATGATTATTCCCGAGCTGTTTGGATTTATTTATTAGTGTCTAAGTTCAATGTACATGTCAAGATGAAGGAGTTCTTTGCTCTCGTTCAGACACAGTTTCATCGTTCAGCTCAACGAGTTTGAGCTTAAAATGGAACTGAGTTTCTTCCTCTCAGACGCTACTTTGATGAGAAATAAATTCGGTTTGAGACCTCCACCGTCTACATGCCACAGCAGAATGAGCGAGTGGAAATAAAGCACAGCCATATTTTGAACGTGGCTCGTGCTCTTCGTTTCCAAGCTCATTTGCCTATTGGCTTCTGGAGAGAATGCATCCTTACTGCTGCCTACCTAATTAATAACACTCCAACACTGGTGTTGAATGACTGATCACCTCATCAACTTCTTCATGGTCGTACACCTGATTACATCCATCTCCTTATGCTTTGTGTCTCACCTTCCAAAGCCACGTGATAAGTTTGCATCCCAAAGTCGCCAATGTGTTTTTCCGGGTTATCCACTTAACAAGAAGGCTTGGAGTGTTTATGACTTTGAGTTTCACACTTTGTTTGAAAGATGAGATGTTGTGTTTTATAAAGACTGCTTTCCGTATGCATCTGCTGCTAATTTGCATTCTTATGATGATATGGTACCTTTGCCTCAGCCTGTCGTACGACACCGTACCACCTAATCCGACGCCATCACCGACTTCTCAACGACCGCCAGCTTCGGTCACGTTGTCACCGGTGTCCGTCCAGCCGCAGCCTATGCCACCGGCACCTTTCCTGCATTCTTCCATCCCTCGGCAGCTTCTATTCGAGTTGCCGTCTGAGCCACAGATCGCCTTGCCCAAGCTGATGTTGGCTCACCTTGAGCCGCTGCTCACTCTAGAGTCTACCACCGCCGACGATGATGAGTCTCCGTCACCGCTGTCTCTCCGACCGCCGAGCACTCGCCTTTGTCTTCTACCAGGAAAATTACAAGATTATGTATACACTGCTACTTGCGCTGTAAAACCCCCTATGTTGCTCTCCCTTCATTGTCTGATCTGTCTTCATGTACTTGTTACCCTATTGCTGATTATCTTTCTTGCAATAATTTTTGGTTTTGCATTCTAGATCTTTAGTTGTAGTTACAGATGACTCTGAGCCTGTTACATATTCCAAGGCTTCTCGTCACTCACACTGTTGAGCAGCTATGGATGCTGGGATTGATGCACTTGAGCGAAACATGCTATTGGAAGTAAATGGGTGTTTAACCAAGTACAAGTCTGATGGTTCAATTGAGCGTTACAAGGCTTGGTTAATTGTTCTTGGAAATTGGCAGATTGAGGGCACTGATTTCACCGAGACCTTTGCTCATGTTGCCAAGATGAGCTCGGTTCATCTGTTCTTGGCAGTTGTTGTTAATCATGGATGGGATCTTCATCTGATGAACGTACATAATGTGTTTCTTCACGGGGACCTAGTTGAGGAGGTTTACATGTGGCCCCCTCCTGGTTATACTCTTCTTGCGCCTGACTTGGTTTGCAAGCTTGGCAAATCTCTTTATGGTTTTCGCCAGGCGCCCAGGAATTGGTTTGCAAAGCTAGCTGCAACCCTGCACATTTTTGGATTTGAACAAAGTAAGGCAGATTACTCCTTGTTCACCTATTTGTGTGATAGTGTCTCCCTCCATGTTTTGGTTTATGTTGATGATTTTATCATTGATGGATCTTCTTCAACTCTGATTGTTGAGTTCAAGAAGTATCTCAGCTCTTGCTTTCATATAAGGAACTTCGTTTTCTGAAATATTTTTTGGGGATTGAGATTGCTCGGAGGCCTGATGGTATGTTTCTATGTCTCTTGATATTTTTTTACTGATACTGGATTGTTAGCTGCCAAGCCTATGGATTTTCCTATGGAACAACAACACAATTTAACTATCGTAGAGGGACCATCTTATATTGATCCTGTGTAATATCGCAGACTGGTTGGGAAGCTGATTTAATAGACTATCACTCGCCTGAAGCTTAGTTAATCTGTGCACACTCTGGAGCAGTTCATGGAGAAACCGTGGGTTGCACACTTGCAGGCCGCCTTGCATGTGTTGAATTTTTTGAAGAGCCATCCATGTCAAGGTTTCTTTCTTTCTGCTAAGAGCTCCCTTCAGCTAACTGCTTTTTGTGATTCTGATTGGGCAGCATGTCCAATTACACGTCGCTCTTTGACGGGATATTTTGTTATATTTGGTGAATCCCCTATTTCTTGGAAGACAAAGAAACAACCAACTGTTTCTTAGTCTTCAACAGAAGCTGAGTATCGCGCCATGACCATTGTATGTTGTGAGTTGATTTGGCTTAAGTCCATTCTTCTTGATTTGGGATTAGGTCACTCTTCTCCTATAAGTTTATACTGTGATAGTCAGGCAACCCTTCATATTACAGCCAGTCCTGTGTTTCACGAGCGTAAGAATATTGAGATTGACTGTCATTTTGTTCGTGATTTGGTACAGTCTGGTGAAGTTGTTACTCATCATATTAGCACTTCCAGTCAACCTGCAGATTTATTTACTAAGGCTCTTGGACGACAGACATTTCAGACTTTTCTTGGCAAGTTGGGCGTTCTTGATCCACATGCTCCAACTTGAGGAGGAGTGTTAAGGAGATATTTTGTTATATTTTGTGTATATCTTGTACCCTAGATAGAATTATTTTCCATTTATGATTTCGTACCTGGTGTCTATATATAGCACACTTGTAACATTAATAAAATCAACCGTTCATATTTTACAATTTTCCATTTAATGGAGATGAACCGGATATTTCACTTGAGGAGCAGTTCATTTTTGTTTTGGTTTCTTTAGAGGTCGAGTAGAATAGTGTTTCAAGAGCTCGGTGAGAAGGTGGCTGGTATTTGAATATTGTGATTAGTTTCCAGTGGAAGTCGGTGATAGCTGGCTAATTCGAGACGAACTAGTCTGAAGTGTCGTCAGTTTTTGACATTTCATCTTTCTATATATATACCCCCTTATTTTTTGTTTAGACATTAACGCTGCGAATATGTAATTTGACACTTAGCGCCTTAATAATACCCTTTTGGGAAAACTTGACGTAAGCATTTGAGCAACATTGTTACTAGCCATTTTATGGCAACCCATATTTTTAATGAAAAGAGAAAAACAACCTTCCCATTGTCGACAGTTTAAGTAAATAAATTAAAGAGCATGTCGATTTAATACTTGAACCTTATTATTTTGGTCTGTTGGTCATCCTTGAACATGAAATTCACTTCTTGGGGTCGTAGTACTAGTGATCTTATGACTTGACCCTTATTATTTTCTTATGTTGGTCATCCTTGTCATTCGAGTAAATCTGTTCACCCACTGACGAGCCGTCCAAAATCTACAGCTTCACTTCGAGTCCCCAGCAATCCTTACGCCTCAGGTGCTGTAATCCGCTCGATTAATTTAGAGGGTAATTCACCGGTGCCTTTACAAAGATAAATAAACAAGAGCAGTGGTTCCGCCATCTTTTTGGAGAGGGAAAACAAAGGGTCGTTCTTAAGCAACGACAGGTAATAATCAATCATGGGCACAATTGTCTTTCCTTATTTTTCAAATTTCAAAAATTTTAAACTGAGGGTAAATCGGTCTTTTTATCATTTCCGGTGACATTGACCAAAGACTCATAGTCTGGGGTTATTTTAGGACTTTAAAAAAAACTTGGGGTTGTTTGACACTTGTTAAGGAACTCAGGGTCATATTAACACTTTTTTCAATACAATAATTTTTTAATACATGCCACAAAATTGTAAATGCATGGAGAAAATTTGGTGAAGAGAGTAAATAATTTAATGAGTGGTTGAGAATGATCAACTTTTTACCATAAAAGGTAACGTACCAATCTTAGAAAAATATATAAAAATAGAAATTGTGTCAAATTTAAGAAAACTGAATGAGTATGTAACTTCAAGATCTTATTTACATGCCACAAAATTATTGAAAATGATCCGAAATTCATTTAATAACCCGATTAAAACATACTCTGTGAAAAAATGAGGAGGAGAATTAATAAAAGTCCAATGCATTAATAATGTATTTTGAAGGGTTACAATGTACCCATCAAAATTTCAAAAATAATGACCACTTATAAATGAGATAAATGAGGTTATCTAAAAAATATCAAGTATGAAGGTAAATAATACGAATAATCATGACGTCCACTTATTACTCATAAGAATTACACGTCCGGCGGTAAAACTTTTCAGTTTGTGGCGTAAATATTGAGAAAAGGAGGCATATAATTTAATGATATCAGAAGTAGAAAGTCTTGTTGTCTTGTTCACCATTCACACAGGAAGAAGAGGCGTGATTTGGTTGTGGCGCATTCAGGGGAAAAGATAACTGTGATCTTGTGGTTGGTGACACTTGTCCATTAAGTGGGGTAACCTCTGAGTGATATGTCACATTGGTGTCAGAATTCATGGTGGAAGAATCCCAAAATTGCAGGCATAAATTCTGCACCCTTTTGATCTGCAAGTTACACAATGAAAATTAATTAAACCAATTCTAACAATGAAAATATATCAGAACTAAGTCTTGATTTCTAGAGTTTATCCGAACTAAACTAAGTGAAGTGAACTAATTTAAATTGAATTGAATTAAATTGAAATGAAATGAACTGAACTGAACTGCAGATAATTTCTGAAGAACATGCTTAGACTTGCAATTTGCAATCCATTTACTCAATTTTCACAAGTCAGGTAAAGAGTGAATAAATGCATGTTCCTAGATGTATAAGATTTTTTTCCCAATTCTATCTTATGTAGTCTCTTAATTAGGGTTTTAGTTTGATTTGAAGCCCTGAAATAATAATTAACATTAGCATTTTCGTTCATAAATGTTCTAAACTATTCAAAAGATCTTGAATTCAAATGGCTGATTAGCTTGTGTCACACAAAATCTTTTGACATTCATATTTGAAAATTTCTAAAGGAATTGGAAAACAAATTAATAGATTTTCTTTAAACATAGTGTATCACATGATACCTAAGTTCCTAGCCAATTGTATAAATAAATGTGTGAATGATGAAAATATACAAATACACCCTCTATCTATAAAGTGTTGGTTGGATAATTTAGACTTTAATCGTTTTAAAACCTCAGAATTCCATCGTATATAATGTGACGTGCATAACGAAAACAAGAAAAGAGGAAGTTAGTCCTAAATTTCGGCAAATACAAAATTTTGAAAATTTCTAGATACCAGGAAAAAAATGACATAAATTATACATACCTCATTTTTCAGTATAATATTCTCCAATTTTAGTGGAGAATGAAAACCATGTGAACCACCACATTTATGGCAGACACGCTTGGTGAGAGCCTCCCTATAAATAGCATTTTCAGCTTGAAGCCTATTATTTTCAATCTTCAAGTCGTAGTTAGCCCCTCGTTCACTTTTAGTCTGGAATTTGTAATAATAATTACGTTTTAAAAAATCAAGCTCAATTAAATGAACAAATGAAATTCCAAGTTAATAAGGCGAATTATATATATTTTTGTAATTAGTTATTTATAGAAAATAGTAAACATGTAAAAATAGAATTCAACAGCTAGTCAATTCATATAAATGACTTAAGCGATAGAATACTGATATTTTGTTTAACTTAATGATCTGAACCAAAATTTCATGTTATTTAAACTGACTGACGTTTTACAATCTAATTGCATATGGAAATGAAAATACTTTTATTACCTAAATCCGACGATTTTTCAACTTTATAGAAAAAGAGATACTAATATGATGTAAAGTATGCAAATGTATTATGATGTAAGTGTAAGTGTAACTATCCATAAGAAATCTATACCTATCACTTGTTATTAAAATACATATCATCTGTAAATTTTAGATAGCACTTATTTTAGATTGTTTATAACAAATCATAATTATTATTATCGAATTTAATATGTTGCAATTGTAAAACTATAATTACCTTCAATTGTGAACGTTTGTTCTGAAACCAAAACTTCACTCGCTGCGGATCCATTCCGAGAGCATTACCAATTTCTTCTCTTTGTTTTTCATTTGGCCTAGGAATCTCCTTAAAGAACCTATGCACCAAAGTACCCAATAATTAAAAAAAATAAAATTCTAAAAGCCGTTTAAATAAATATTATTAATAATTCATCTCTTGTTGAAATGAAATAACATATAATGTGTAGAGAGAATACGTGATTGTCATAAAATAAATTACTATAACACTATATACTTGTATTATAGTTTAAAATCACCTAACAGTGTTTTAAAAATAAATGACCAAGTCCCTAAATTTAGTGAATTCTATATGAATAATTAGCTCAAAAATTTTGAATTCATTGACAACCGAACCAATCATGATAAATCTAATTTTTTTTTATAATTTATAAATCAAGTTTAGGAATAGTTTTCAACTAATCCAAAAGATACTACTCTTATTTCACAAATATCTATTGAATGTATTTATCATTAAAATAACATAACCAATAAAATAAGTTATTTTGTTTCTATGTCTAATGTAAACGCAGAACTCTTACATCTCAAGTTGATGAATTTGATGAGGAGTGTGACGATTTCTCATATGTCTCACGCCATTATCATTTTGATTTTCAATCGATACATCGATGCTGAAACTTCCTTCCTATAGTGAGAGATCAAAAATTAGTCTTATCAAAATGTGAAAATAAAATTCTCAATTTTAGATGACATTTGGTTTTAATGTATATGAAAACAGTAAATGAAAATATTTTAATACATTGAGTATTATTCTATGCTCTGTATCACTGCATTATTTAAAATTGATATCTAGTTCAAACATGTTTTCCAACTCTAAATTACTACTCAATAATAAAAATGCAATGTATTAAGGTCTCGGTGAGCCAATCATCAAAATAGAAGTAAGTCAAGCTAAATTGAAATAAATAAGTAACACAAATTATAAAAGTTGTTGAATTCTATACATGTAATGCAATGTGTGATAAAATGTTTAACAATAATCAAATAAATATTCAATTAATTACATAGAAATAGTTAAAATATATATTGCCTATAATTTATTCAAAACATCAACTGAAAATAATAATTCAACTTACGATTTTAATGTCTTTTAAAAAAAGAGATTGGATCCGATGTCACGTGATAACTTTTAAAAAATAGCACATTACATCGGATCCAATCAATTTATAAAAACTCATTACAACTCTAATCTAACCAGCATTTGTTAGCCCTTCCAACATTCTTATTGAGCCTCTAAAACTGAATCTAAAGCCAATGAATGAAGTTAACCCTATATTTTCTCTGAATCTAAAGCCAATTTTCATAGCATTTGTTAATTTGTACTAGCTTATACCAAGTACACATATTATTCCAAAGATAACTAATCCACGCATTAGAGGGAAAAAAGTATAGTCGATGGAAAAAAGAGCAATGAAAATTATAACCAAAATGTGTTTGATTGACCAAATTAAAATCGAGATCAAATTATTATTATTTATTACAAAAAAATAGATATCCTAATTTCCCCTTGTGGTTAGAAGAATGCTAAAGTGTTGGATGTGAAAGCAAACTTTAATTATCGTCTTTTATGAAACTAACTATGAAACAGATTATTTTTTTAGGAAAAACTAGAACTGAAAAAAATTTGAATTACATATAGTATCTATTTATATTAAGAAACAAATAGAATTGATAAACATTAAGGGCCGGAGATGAACTTACCTGCCCATTTGCCATAATTTTGGATTAATTCAACAACCCTGTATGCACGAGAAATAAAACCAGGGTCAATAAAATAACAGAATAATATTGGAAAAAAATAGACGGGAACAAGAGGTGGAAAACAAGATTTATTTCCAAAAAAAAATAAAAACAAGATTTATTTCCACCCCTCTCTAACCACCACACTCTTATTTCTATCGTGAAAAAGGAGTGAAAACATGAAAATAATAATCATTATATTTTTAGAAGTATTATCTCGATTAGTAGTGAAATGAATGTACTAGAATTCATCTAACCATATCAATGTATCAATTTTTCTCATGTTTATGAAAAAATTCAAATGAATATAGCACTGGCTCAATATTTTTGCTTCATATCCACCACAATGGTTGATTTGGACAACCTCAAAAAGATTTTAATGATAAGTAGAGCAAATATCAAAATCAAAAACCAAAAAAACACCATTCTTGAAACTTAATCTAAAAATTAACAACTGAATAAAGATTTATAAAATTGAAAGAACAACTGAAATGAAACACCTATAGGATTCTACCTGAGAATGGAGAAAAGAACCAAAAGCTCAGATCTATCAGTGAGTTTATATAGATTTTTTTTACAAGAATAAACTTGCTGACTTGGTAATTTTTTTAAGTCAAACTAGTAAACCTACTTTCCAATTTCCGTCTGATGAAACCGTTAGATTATTACTGCTAAAGATTGTGTAACTGTTAGAAGATGTATTGACAGAACAATAATCTAAATATAAGTCAAAGATGTAACTTTTTTGGACAATCTATTTACTAAAAAGGCATTTAACATTTACTTCAATAAGCTTTTTTATGTTTTGTACACTATAAAATGTGTACACAATATAGTGAATGTCTGCTGGATTTATTTTTGTTTCCTCATTTTTCACTAAATCTTTTAAGTGAAATCTCAAATATGAAAAAACATTTATTGACGAATTAAAATATATCATATCTATTCCGTGTTAAGTTAAGTCAATTACAATCATTAAAAAATTCACATATATATATTGTTGGATTCCCCACAATAAATTTTACAAAAAAAAGAAAATGTAACACTTAAGAAGCTCATAAAGCTGATATTGATCAATGTTTTACAATTATGGTGTAAAATTGCCAATTTATACCATTATAATTGAGAAAACCTTATTTTTCAAAATTATCGTAAAATAAAGTTAGCCTAAGAGAAAGAAAGAAGTAAAACAAGAATGTTTGGGATACTACTAGTGACACCTCCTTTGGGAAATAATTTTGGGCCCCCCACTGGGTCGAAGTCCACGCTGCTACAACTTACTTGGGCCAAAGGCCTCACCTCTGTTTACCCTACATTAAAGGGATAATCTCCAATTGTGTTTTTACCTATGAGATATACACTTTTTCCAGGCAATGTTACCTGACACCTAATATTAGATGGACAATTGCGTGCCGATTTAACATGACCTGCGATATGCCAAATGACATGCATTGAAATTTGGCCAAGTTGCGTATCGGTCGACGAATCAAAAAATAGAGGTGGGTGTCGGAAGAAGGGGAAACAGATGACTTTGAAAGTTGTGAAAACTTATATGTTTTCTTTTAATTAATTGATTTATTTATAAATTCTAGGTAATTAAATAAAAATAATGAATTTGGATGCAAAATACGTTCAAATTCACTAGTTTGGCTTAATTTCCTAAAATCTAAAAAGAAATCAATGTATTCAAAGAAAAGATAAACATCCAACGCAAATTATACCTTATCCCTGGGGTACGGTTCAGTATTATATCCCCATGTATTATATTGCACGCGTGAATAATGAAATTTATACATAAATATATGCCAAAATTATAGGAGTGTGTATTGGTTTTTACTGTAGAGTAAATTTAGTTACTGGAGATACAATGTGGTGTGTATCCCTGCTGTACAGTATACAAATTGAACATCCAAATGGATAAACTTCCTTGGATTCCATACCCACATAAATATACACAAAGCCATAAAATAATAAAATCTATGAGTGTCGGAATATATTTTTACGATACTTTATATGGTAGACGTGTCAAAAAAATAGTCATGACACTCAGTTGACCGAGTCGGCATGTCGATTAAAATATCAAATTCGAGTGTCACCGTATCTAATCCCTACTAGAACACAACACTTAATACGAGTCTGGGTAACATAATTCCAGGTAAAATTATAGTGTACTCCTTCCATCCCACTCTAAATTGCTTATTTACTTTTTGAGAGTCAAACTTTGTGAACTTTCACCCTAAATATAAATTAATGTATAAATAATAAATATCTCATGTAAGATATTGTTATATTTGTCTTAACATCTATTTTTTAAACATTAATTTTTTTATGAGGCATTATTATAAGTAGCTAGAGATATTTACGGTTAAATATGCTCATTGAAGATCGTGAAAAAGTAAATAAGCAATTTAGAGTGGGACGGAGAGAGTATTCAATATATGGTAATTCTATTTTGGTAAAACACATGTTCCTACATAGAAGTGCATATTCAACATGATTGGGAGAAATCTCGGGGATCAACCCCTATGATTGCCAAGGTATTCATCCATCATATTCACTTAGTTCTCAATACTCAGATCAAATATTTTTGGTCTGACTTTGGTATCAGAGCTTCTACCCCTGGCACGCCCCCAAAAAAATTTATTTTGCAGACTCTATGCATTGAAGCAAGGTTTGGCTATTAGACCGAGGTTCGACACACATAATTGGAATGCCTGGTGGGAACCAATTGTCAACAAGCGAACACCTTTTACAATGGCACTCTCGAATAGAACTATGGATGATGATCCACCACAGGAGCATCCAATCTTCCACTAACGGACGATTTACATTGTCTGTCAACACACCTGCAACGCCGACATGAGCAACTACTCGGCATGTATCCCAGGTTGCAACAAAAGTACACTACAAGAAACATGACCTATTACTTTGCCCCTTTTACATTGGTCTTTTGGTTAACACCAAATAATCGAGGTAAAAAGTTCTTTTACCTTAATTTTTTTTCGAAGTAAAAGATATTATTTACCTCGGTTATAAAAAATCAAGGTAAATAATTGGTTTTTTACCTCGGTTATTATATGAACATAAGTAAAAGGTTTAAAAAATAAAGTAAATAATGTTACCGAATAGCGTGCGACATCACATATGTTCTTTGAAAAGCTTTCCTAATCTTGCTTTACATGTCATTTTTACCGACACGTATTGCGAATGACTAGCAAAGTCGCATATATGTAAAAGACAAGTTAAAGTGGAGAATTTTACGGTGATAGAAAAGAATAAAAAAAAATGGAGGTCGTGCACTTTTCTCCGTTGTCTTTGGCGTCTCTCTCCCCCTAATATTCCGTCATCACGATTAATTTGGGGAACTTAAAATTAAAGACAATTAGGCACAATAATTGCTAGCAATCATTGAGCTACAAACACCCTAAAAATCCTCCTTAATTCGCACACGACCAGTACCCCCTTTGTTCAATATTTTCTAATCGTAGGATTATAAAATGATTTATAAAGTCGTGCACATATCAAATCGCACATATATACACAGTTAATTATATAATGTTCAAATAAGATAGTTAAATAATTAGAAAATGGTAGTCATGAAAATATCCTTACAAATAGTACATAAATTCGAATAAGAATTGTCTTAGTTTCAACATAATAGAAGTTACAATACACTCAATTAGCTCAGATAATGATGACCTTGAAGACAATTGGCCCCCCAGCTTGTATTACCTCGAAGAACAAGGTGTCCCCAATGCGTATGTTGTTTCCCCTAAGAATTCACCAAAACCCTTTGGGGAAAGGGCCTTGACCTTCCCACCCCCGAGTAGTTCATATACCACTATGTCTGGTAGCACCTCAGCACTACGGGGGTCGTCTCAGTCGGCAGGTGTGGTGCAATCTCCCATGGGATGAACTAAGTCACAGTAAAAAAATATTGATTAGAAATATATAAATATATATATACATGTAATTGTCAACAAATAAAATTCATTTAAAAAGCTTTACCAAAGTTGGTATTTTTCCAAAGTTCAGCTGCTTCAAAGTGCAATAGAAACTTGGGCTATCAATAGCTATCAAATGATGTTCAATGTTGAAGAAAAAAGGCTCTGGGTTGCTCCGTTGTGCGGTGAACGCTACGAAAACCAAAAAGTATTAGTTGTTACGAAGTGTGAAGTTGTGTTAGCAAATATATACTAAATAGGTGAAATACCTGAAAAGTGACCGATTTGATGATCTTTCGCCAGCCATTAGTCCTACATCAAAAGTGAAAATGTTAAATGCGAAACAACCATGTTGAATGCAATATGCGACATCGGCAAAGCCGTCACAAGTGCAAGTCTGTCCAAAGAAGTGGGTTGGTCGACTAGTACCTGTGACTTCACTAACTTGTCGGCCAAACCAAAAAATAGATCGACATAGAACCAAGGTCGCATATGAAAATCCAAAGTGAACTTAGAAGCCATAATGTGATGTCGGTAACATTTCGAGCATACAGAAGGTTAGATCAAGATACATGTGGCGTCTAAAAGCTGAAGAATAAACTATTGGAAATAAAAATATGAGACGTCGCACTATTATCGCATGAACCAATATGTGTCATACTTAATACCAACCTTGCAAATATCAGAGGAAGCTACGGGAAGAAACACATCAAACCAGAAAAAATGAGGTTTTTTTCAACATCAAATTAAACAAAAACCCTTTGGAGACATACCAAAACATTGTACCAACGTTCAAAGTCATGGAAAGTTCACACTCTTATAAATTAGAAACAAAAATAGATAACCAAAAGAAAAAAAACACATTCACAGACCAGAGATCTAACATTGTAAAGTAATAATTACAAAACTTAGGTGTTAGGATATTAGAAAAACCACACTCCTTCCATCTCAGCTCAAACTGCACATTTCACTTATATCACTTTTCACTGTCCAACTTTGACCACATATTTGAATAGATATATAAACAATAATATTATCATATGTTATATAATTGAGTTCTCCGTAACAAGTAGTTTCCCAAAAGTAATTTTTTGTTTGTCGTTATTATACGTAGTTAAACAAATTAATGGTTAGACAATTTTCTTGATGAACGTGAAAAAGATTCTGTACAATTTGAGCTGGGACGAAGGAGTACATTTTTTCCAAGGTAGAATAGAAGGGAGGAAGTTGGAGATCGTTGGAATTCGCGGGAAACTTGTGAAAAGAAGCTTGAATTCTCTATTAGGGTTACCATATCTATACATGTTTTAGAACGACGTCGTTTTGGCCACATTGTGAAGCCTGCCTCCTATTGTGCGACATCGCACGTATGTCGATTAATGCAAAAATGTTCCGATCCATGACCGACGTTGCATGTTTATATGGTCTAACAATTTAAGCCCACCACCTATCCAGTTAACAATTCCAATTTATTAAAAAAATTTGAAAGCAACAAATATTTGCTAGTTGCAGAATAATTGGAAGAAATTATTCAGTACACACAAGTCTTTTATAGTTTCCCGAATGATCATTAAATTAAACCTCTGTTCATATGTTAGGTTAAATATTAAACATTCAATAATATTACAATAACAATAAACAACTAGATTTAAAATTTAAAGATTTTAGATATAAAATACGTCCGAATAAATATTCTTCTAAATACGTATAAATTAGTTTAAATACATGGTCATACGAAATCTAAGCTAAACATCTAATGTCTACGGGGAAGAATGATAACATGAAAAACTACGGGCCCAACACCATTTAGCAGCTCGAAGTAGAGGGTGTCCCCAACCTCAAGTTCCTCTGTCGCAAGAAACTGGCCAAACCCCTTAAGGGTCAGGGTCTTGAGCCTCCTTCTCCCCTAGTAGTGCATGTGATACCCCCCCCCCCCTTTTGCAACTGATCACACCATCCAACTTGTACGGCGGTAGGAGCTCAACAATTTGGCTAGGGATGTACTGAATTATAAACAAAAAACCTTTGTTAGTACATATGAAAGTAATCTATAGAAAAATTAATTGAAAATAAAATACATTTGAAATAGGGAGGACTTAACAGAATTGGAACTGACCCAAAGTTCGTCTGGGTCAAAGTATGTACAAAATACGGATATCTGCCGTCGAATGTATCCCACAGACTGTCATCATCCGAATCAGTACATATCTATATTGGTCAATGAAATTATTAAAAATTCATTTAGAATATTAGTAATGAAATTTAAGGATATTTAAAACAGAGCAAAAAATCGCTCACCTCAATGGGATTATGGGGTCACGGCTGGAACCATCATTGTTAGCCATGATTGATGTACTTCACATTGTCACAGATGTTAAATGTTATGATAGACAAAAAATGGTTAATAAATAAAAAAAATTGTTTTGTTGACCAAGTTAAAGTGTCGTCGCATAACCTTCGGTATAATCGATTGGTTAACCGATAAGGGTGCGACGTCACATTAACTTGGCCAAATTAAAAAATATGACATGCGACGTAGCATAAGGATCGATAAAATAGAAAGAAGATCGATGTGGTAGCGATGTCGCATTTAATCAGAGAACAAAACTATAACACCAGCAAAAACTTCACCCTAAAACCATATTCTAGCACCCCAATCCATAGAAACTTCAAAAATTAAGACAATTAACACATTCACACCCTAATCCATATACATAACAATTTTAAGGATAAATACAAAAATAAAAGTAATGTAACCACATGTGGAAACCATACCTTTTAGAAGATGGGCAGGGGGGACTGTTGAAATTTAAGGGAATGATGAAAGTTTGAAGTGATGTATAAAAGGTGGGCACCATTTATATATTCATTACCAAGCGTTGTGGCTTCCACCAAGGGTTGTGCGATGTCGCTAGGGGTGTTCAAATTGTTCAACCCGACCCATTTTGACCTAGCCCATTTGGGTTGGGTCGGGTCAATGACCCATTTGGGTCAAGTGGGTTGGGTCAAAATGATCCAAGTCAGATTTTGACCAAAATCTACCCATTTTGACCCATTTGTAATTTTGTCCTATTTTCTTGAAAAAAATATCATAAAAAAGAATTAGTTTAATACAACATATTAACCATTAATTCATTTCATAAACAAGTTAAATATTCTTAAAAATATATATTTATAAAGCTAACTTAATAGTAAATTATAAAATTATTTTTATATGATTTTGGTCGATTTGAGCCAACCCATGACCCAGTCTGACCCAACCCAAAACTATGAGAATTTTGACCCAACCTAACCCGACCCATTTGACCTTAAATTTTGGGTCAATTTGGGCCAATACAACTGACCTGCCCCAACTATCCTTGACCCATGACCAGCCCTGGACGTCACGTATCAGTCGAAGTTACCGATATATAACCGACCTTAGTGCGACGTCGGCTAATCTAAATGTGGGTCTTACCATTTCAGCCCACTAGCATAGGAATGTGTATGTGTTTGACCAATGCATGTGCAATGTCGCATGTAATTCTAGTTTAGAGACATGTGACCGATAAAGGACCGGCGTTGGCTCCTATGAAATTGGGCCTCATTATTTCAGCCCACTAGCATGTCCACTGGGCTCGCATTTGACCAAGACAAACATGATTGACCTTCATAACGGGTAATTGTATATTAGATACTTCTAATTTAAAATTTTTAACTATCCATAAACTATATTAACGTCCGGTTTGATAGGAATCAATTTTAACATAGTCGGTGAACTTTTTTGTTTTTACACTTAGGTTCCTCCAAGATGGTGGGGGGGGGGGGGACGATATGCAAAATTGGAGCTACCCAATAATGTAAATCGCATTATCATAAGTTTGAGTGGGGATGGCAAGGGTCCCATTCGCGAATCGGGGTAATTGTCCATCATTTTTGTTAGTATTCCATTAGTATCATTTCTATAAGCGTTAAGAGAAAAAATATTTCCACCACATAGAATCACATGAAATTTAATATTCTAGATTTTTTATGAAATTAAAAGCTAATAAAAATTCCGTCCATCATATTTTAAAAAGCACTATTACATATTATAGAGTAAATTGTAGATGATTACTTATAAGTACACATGGTTCATTCAGGAAGAACTTGTGTTTGTGTGATCATGCCAGTTTTGTAATCACTATAGGTGATCATAAGTTTGACTAGGGGATGGCAAGGGTCCCATCCGCAAAATGGGGTAATCGTCCATCATTTTTGTTAGTATTCTATTAATACCCTTACTATAAGCGTTATGAGAGCGATAATTTCTACCTCATAAAATCACATGAAATTTAATATTCTAGATTTTTTTAATGAAATTAAAAGGTAATAAAATTCTGTAGATCAAATTTTAAAAAGCTCTATTACATTATCCAGTGTAAATTGTAGATGATTACTTATAACTATACAGGGTTCATTCAGGAAGAACTTATGGAAGTCTCCTTGGGATTATGCGATTTTCTTTATCACTAACGGGGATCATACGTTTGACTGGGGGATGGTAAGGGTCCCGCCCGTGAACAGGGGTAATCGTCTGTCATTTTTGTTAGTATTCCATTAATTCTCTTACTATAAGCGTTATGAGAATGATAATTTTCACCACATAGAGTCACATGAAATTTAATATTCTAGGTTTTTTTTAATGAAATTTAAAGCTAATAATTTTTCGTCCATCAAATTTTAAAAAGCGCTATTACATTGTCTAAAGTAAATTGTAGATGATTACTTATAAGTATACATGGTTCATTAAGGAAGAACTTGTGGAAGTCTCTGTGGGGTCATTTTAGTTTCTTTATCACTAAAGATGATTATAAGTTTGACTGGGGGATGGCAAGGGTACCGTCCGCAAACCGGGGTAATCGTCCGTTATTTTTGTTAGTATTCAATTAATACCCTTACTATATGCGTTATGAGAACGATAATTTCCACCACATAGAATCACATGAAATTTAATATTCTAGGTTTTTTATGAAATTTAAAGCTAATAAAATTCCGTCTATCAAATTTAAAAAGAACTAGTACATTGTCTAGAGTAAATTGTAGATGATTGCTTATAAGTATACAAGGGTCATTGTGGAGAACTTGTGAAAGTCTATGTGGGAATAATACTTGTTTCTTTATAACCCTCGGTTACTATAAGTTTGACGGTGGATCACAAAGTTTCTTTTTGGGATGATCGTAATCTAGTTTGGGACTATCAATGAACTTTTTCAGATTTTCCACTTAGGTCCTTCCAAGAAAGTGGGAGACGTTGAAATGCAAAATTGGAGATAACATTTTTTTCTTCACATTTACAGGAGAATGTTGTTCCCATTTGTCATGAACGGATCGTCGGAAGAGCCCGCAATCTTGACATGGAGTATTTTACGATACTTTTAAAAAATTAGACTTTGGTCCCACATGTAGGACTTCACAAAAGCTAGTTGCCTGAAACGGACCTGGGACCGATAACCTCGCGACGTCGCATTAACTGAAATTTCCAGCGGGAACTGAAATTTTGAGCCAAAATTTTGAACCAAAATCCCACCCCCCCCCCCCAAACCCATCTTGTTACTATAGTATCCATCACCAACACCCATTTCCCATCCCCAACACATTTCCTCCTAATACAACTCCACACCATCCTTTCCATTATCACCATTACAAACACTAAAGAGTCCAATCTAATTTCTTCTATCAAATATCAATAGATATCCTAGGACGGAGCATCTCCGAGTTCAAATTAATTGAGGTAGTTCATTTTAGCATCTCTTTAATTGTATATGTATTTTTCCTCGTTGACCAATCATTGAATATATTCATGGAGTATGATGATTATGTTACATGTTATATAATGTACAATGTTTGTATTTCTAAAATAATTCCTTGTTTATAAGAAGTAAGGAAAAAAGCACAGATTATGGCCGATTGTGGACAATAATCAAAATTTTGTATGAACACAGGTTGAATGTACGATGCCGCACTCCATTCATCGCCCTATAAGATATGGTGCCGAATGTTGAACGACTTCGCATTGTCCAGGAAATGACAGCAACATCTTGTATGTCCAACGTCGCTCTTCCGTCGGTGTAAGCAACATAGATTTATTCACCAAGCGACATTGCTTTCAATCAGTATAAGTACTTTTTCCATGTTCAGATTATTGTCATCTGCACTTGACTATATTATGTGTATATCAATTGGGAACTGCCTAATTCTAATATAAATTTCGTTTCATGTGTATTTGTTTTAATAGGACAAAGAGAGTTATCGATGAACTCTTAGCATGAACTACTTATTTCCCTAGTCCGCCTAATAGTTTCAATTCTGTACAACATAGGCAAGGGATGTTTAATACAATTAATCTTTCATTTTCATATCAACCTTATGTATTTGAATATATTCTGACATTTATTGGTAATTTATGTTCAAGGTTTTGTTTTATTTGTGTCATCAAATAGTAAATATTATATTTTTGAACGAGAACCAATTTTTGCACGTTTCATACTGCTACGTCGCACGAACTGGTAAAAATGTGACACCTAACTGGCGTTGCATAAACCAGAGGCATTTTTTTGTGACGTTGCCCATTCAAAAATGATGCTGTATTAGTTAGCCTCCCACATCAACAGGCATATGTCAAGGGTGCCCTGGATCATGCGATCTCATGTAAAATCATAAGCGAAGTCGCTTTAATTATTCCGTGACTTTGTTCTTTTCAATGTTGCATAGTTTATAGTGCCATCGACTGCTTTCTTGTTGTGATCAACGATTTGAAGTCGCTTCTTATGAACACTGATGCCAATGGAAATGATGTCGCAACTACAGTGTACTATAGTCGGACTACTTCCTTAAACCGACGTCAGTCCCAGAACCTGATAACATCGGTCCAAAACTGGAGTAAAAAAGTACTTTTTACCTCGGTTATGAACCGAGATAAAGAGTATACTTTTTACTACACCTACAGTTACCTCGGGTTTTTAGGGCTGAAAACTGAGGTAAAAACCCAGTATAACTGAGGTAATATGTGTTGTTCGTTGTAGTGGTAGGAACCAATTTTGAATTAGACATCATGAAAAAGGAGTACCTCTAGTTTAGGTAAGTGGATTTCGACAATTTCCTTAAGGCTTAGTGTAACCTCCTATTTACGGTGGCTTCAGTCGCCAACCAAGCCAAGCGAAGCTCTGTTTGACCATAACAAAATACGAAGAACATTTTAAGCCATATGACAGGGGCCTTTAAAATAGTAGGGATCAAAACCAACAATCTCCCTATGAATACAAGGTCCCCCACATTTATATCCACCGAGGCTGGTACATCATCAAAGTTCAGTTTCACCGCAGATGGTGGTACCACAACAATACCCGTCGCACAAGCCCATTGGTAAAAGTTTATCCCCAGACCCAATGGAACCATCAACGCCAGTAGCCCTTGTGCAGGTTAACTTGGTGGGAGTTCATCCATTATAGCAGATTCTTCAGGGATCGACTATGGTTAATCAGTGGATCATCTCTCAGTTTTACCCTACATAGTCAGCAGTCGTGTCACAATGTTTGGGTTCAGATCCTTTTATAGGAGTGGTTTACCAAATTTCGATATGGGCTACAAAACCTACTCAAAATGCATCAATAAAAACTCATGTGCCGGTAAGTGCAGTTCATACCTATTTAAAAGTTTCTCGGATACCTATTGAGGGAATAGAGAAAAAGGTTAAAGATATGAAGCTCATTGCTATCGACCAGGAGCTTGAGCGTATGATCATGAAGGCTGGACAAGAGGTTTATTATCTATTCATACACTTCATATCAGCAACACCATGGGATTATACGTAGAAACTTCTTAGCTATGTTCCTGTTGCAATAAAGAAATGACCCAGGATAATTCCTAATGACCTATCATCAAATCATGGAGTCACGAAGCATTCCTCCTAATGTAAAATGCAAGTTTGTTGGATATGACCTTAGGGGGGAAGGCATTTTATAGATTCGAGTCTTCGCCTTGGGGCAGTTTACCGATTTTTATGCCTTCGGCAGAATCTTGCCAACCCACTTCTACCGGTTGAGAAAGTTCACCAAAATCATGATGGATATCCTAATGAGCCAATTATAAATTTTTACATGTATTACACGGTAGTGAGTTTGGAATTTGTAGACATGAAATACTCAATGGTTATCTCAGGATACTTGGGATACATGAATGGTATGCCATACTCAATGCTTATCTCGGGATACATGAATGGTATGACAGATGGTAAATAATATGAAAAACTCATGGCTGATCCTCCAACCACCATTCGAGGGGTGAGAAAGGACTTTGTGGAAAGATATGCTAAAATGTAAGAAGAAACTAACTGTAAGAGAGAAAATGACAAGATACATTTGAGTGGTTGGAAAGGACCAAACCCGCTAGTGAAGCCTCATGCAATCGAAGTCTCTGGTAATTCTAATCCAAGGCCTCAGTGGACATAAGATGGATACACAAAGGCACTAGTCGATATTACAATTCTTTTAAAAAGGCCTATGTGGCAATGTGAAGGGCACACTAAGGATAAGTGGTTCTCACCGTGTAGTCATCAAATAGTATCGACCCAAGACTACCAAACGCAACCAATCACAACGAATTATCAAATGAAATGCACGCAAAATGTTCCATCCACGCTTTCATTCAAACATCAAGGAAATCAAAATAAATAAAATTAAAACTCCCCAACTAAAGATCCAGTCCATCTCCATTTAACTATTTAAGACTCTTTCCCTAAACTAGGAGACTAAAATCGGTCATTTCAATTGCCAATTTTTTTCCGCCATTGTATAGAAAACACTTATAATGCATAGAATTATTATTAACTTAACCCCTAAAGGATATAAAAACCAGTTAAATCGAATTAACAATATAACTAGCCTGACATCATAAGTGACCAAAGTCTATACATATAATTTAAATCCTAAGAAATAATAGTATAGCCAAAATTTCATTAAATTAACGACTTTGACTTGGATTTATTCTTAACGTCTTTGATAATAGTTCATAAATGACCTGCCCTAGACCCGAGCATCATCAAAACATGAGCCAAGGGGCTTAGTGGTCAAAAGATAAGATTTATATTCTGCACCCGTTCTTACTGCTAAGCTACCAAGGCGTAGTAAGCAGCAAGCCCTGTGTTTGTCCACAAGGATGCTAGGGCTCAAGTACTAGTTAGAAACACAACCTCGTGCAGGTCTTCAATCCGTACAAGTGAAAGGAACATCTAGTAGTGTAGACATGAAACTTGGAGGGAGAGGGGGTTTCATGTTTTCAACTCACAACACAAGCATGCAATTGACAAACGAGTAAACTATTTATACTAGCCACTTGGGAATAATTTAGAAACATGGTAGTTATAATGCTTCAATCCTCTATTCATTCACATATAGACACACAAAAGATCCGTCAGTGCGTTCAGAACACGTGGTGTGGCCGATGTCATACTATCCCCAACCCTGTCACAGTGGGTACACTCGCAACCCTCTATCGGCACTGCCATCGTAATTAGTGGAGTACAACGAGGTTCAACCATAGTTGCAAGTATGTTTCTCCTCCGTGCTATTACGTCCGGAGCTTCCACCATGAATGGAACTATTCCCCCTGGGTTTTATATACACTAGGTCTAAGGTTCGTAGGCACTTTATCAGTGATACTAGGGTATCAACACAACACTTAGCTTGCTACTATTCACTATCTCTACCTGCAACCTCTTGAACAACAGTTACGAAGTTAGCTAAGACTAGTGCGATGTCAAATAGGTTAGAGTATTCTCGAATCCCCTGTGCACACACCCACGCGGACGCGTTCTACCCTACTCATTGTAACATCCATGTTTTTCTTCCCAATGGGGCATCAATAATTGCACCATACATAAGTATATCCCAAATTGTGTGCTTATATGTGGTGTACTACTCTTGTATTTATAACATTCAAGAACAATCACAATAATATCATAAGCACAAAGATATGGTGAATCTAATGAATCTCATAAAGCATTTATAACATACCAAGTGCCAAAATGAATACCAAGCTAATATGCTACTCTATAAAGCTTAGATCCATGGAAAATATTAGGATATATACCATGGATCTAGAAAATAAGATGAAAGAAAAGAGAAAGCAAAAGAAAAAGAAGAAGGAAGGAAAAGAAGAGCTCTCCTCTTCCTTCTCTCTAAACTAGAGGGAGGCAAATTCTAAATTATGAATAGCTAGGGTTTACAAGAAGACTAAGGCTCTTATATATAGTAGTAGGAGATTGGGCCTAATAATAGGCCCAAAATAGGCCAAAAATAGCAAAACCTTAGGTCAGCTGCTAAGGCTTCACAGACCGGCACGGATGTCACGGTCCATGAAGCATTCAAGCACAGGGCATGGTATCTAGCACGGTCCGTGAAAATTCAGAGACGTGAACCGTGGGATCTGGCGTGGTCTGTGAAGCAGGTTTAGTGCCATGGGCCGTGAAGATTGTCTCGGACCGCGAACTGTACACAGTTTTTGCTCAGAAGTTCTCATGGTTCGTGAAGGTTTTAACGGACTGCCAATAGTATATGGTCTTGTTTAGGAATTTCTTCACAGTCCGTGAAGGTTTTCATGACCCGGCTCCATACTTAGTCAAATCTTCAATTCTTCATCTCCAAGCTCCACAGTCCGAGGTCTTTGTCACGGCCCGGCGCCTTTGCCTCGTGACGGTCTCATGCATGTATTCATGGATCCTCTAGTGTCTCTCATGTAGTGCAGGCCGTGTGTTTTGTCATGGGCTGGTGCTTCATCATGGGCGGTCCATGAAGTGCCGCCGGTGCTTCGTTTGCTTGCTACGAGTGAACCATTAGTCCGAATAGGGAGTTCTATTAGTCGATTTTGTAGTACTCGAGAAGACAAATCCAATGAAACCAGCCTTGAAGGATAATTATTCCTCAATCGTTCTTGGACTAAGGAAACACTCCTCGGCCATGATTCACCGATTTCTCCTTTGGCCGTCTTGAACTTTGAAGCCGCCTATCTTTGGCTTAAACCATTTTCTATCACGGATGGATGTTCGTGGCCTTCATCTTCTACCATTATAAAGTGAATGACCTTCGCCTCATCTCCCATTCTTGTGAACGACCTTCAATCTTCTACCGCCCTTGTGAACGGACTTCGCATAGAATGTAACCAAAAAGTTCCCATGGACGACCTACTAAAGATGATCACAAGGAAGATCAAGGAGCCCGCGGATACACGATGTCCATTAGTACCAATTAAGTCTACAAAATGCAGGATTTAAACAAGAAAACTAAACATGGTCGTCTAAACCCCTTGTCACGTAAATTCAACTAATACTAGCAACCACCAACTAAAAGTAACTAAAAACTATGTCAAATGCATTGGTTGAATCATGCACAATGGTGTAGATCAGACTCCCTACACTTAAACCTTTACTCATTCTCGTGTAAATAAAATCAAAGAAAAGGTTTAAGTGGAATAAAGCATGCAAAAATAGCCAATGCATTCAACTTATTCCCAAACTACCCTATTTTCCCAAAGAAGGTGAAAATCCTCATAACTCTCACACTCCCCAAAGTTCTTAAAGAAATCAAACCACCCAAAGTAAGTAAATGTGTATGGAAAAAGATAAGTGACAAAAGATCGGAATAAAGCCAAGTTTACTTTTCCCAAAGTGGTCCCAAAAGTAATCAAAGAGTAATCCTCAAGCAAAAAATTCCACCAAGGAAATCCAAAAGCCGTCGACTTGGTTGCAACATATGGATAACTCAAAATTCTCGACCTAGTTGCAACCAAGGCAATGTATCGTCAACCTAGTTTCTTGTTTCATTTTTTCTCTTAATTTCTCTCATTTTGCCTAGGAGCCATTTCGGGTTTTCATCCTAACTTTATCTCACAAAACGTGCTCACCTCTCACCTTATTCCACACGGCCTCTCACTTTTGCCTAGACTCGTAAGTCTATCTGGGCCAAGTCTCTCACTTTTACCTAGGCCTTTCAACCTATCCGGGCTTTTCCTTATGTTTCCTAAGTTTCCCTTTCAGGTTTTCAACTTGTCCAGGTTTTAATTTTTTTTTTCATTTTTCAAAATTTTTAAAAATGCTCTTAGAAGAGTTTTAACTACATAGAAACAACTAAAAATCATAAGTGCTATCTAATCCCTTTCCCCACACTCAAAGCTTGCATTGTTCTCATTGCATGTACAAAATCAAAGAACACATGTCAAGGGAAAGAAATAGGAAAACACTTATAATGAAAAAGGAACACTAAAATCTACCTTTGATGGCACAATTATGGAATGTAAAGAACAAACTATTATCACCCTCAGTATACTACACATAACCTCTAACCATTAAAGATCAATCTAACTACTATCATGCATCACAAATCGAATAAGGAATTGAATCACAATGAAGAGTTACCTCTTAGGTCTCGATGTGTGTGTCTCAAGGGTTTTGAGGGTATGTGGGTTTTAGGTGGTATTTTGGTGGTAGGGAAGAAATTGTGATTGGGCGGTGTAGGAAAGTATGCGAGCTTCATGGGTCGTGCACGTCTACACGCCCCATGGATATAGGGTTTGGTTCTCCTCCTTGTCCACCATTTTGAGCGTCACGAACCATGTACATCTACATGGTCCATGAGTTGGACTTTCCATTCGCTCACCTTCTTCCAAAGACCATATGCTTCCTACAAAACAAACATGCACACCAAGTTTAATAGTGTCCCAAAAATAAAAAGAAAGCTACAAATAGGAAAACACACCAAAAATACTAAACTAATCTAATTTTTCAAAACTCGGGATGCCTCCCGAGAAGCTCCATATTTTTAAGGTCCTCAACACAACCCTAATGTTATCCATAAGGTGCGGGTTTGTACCACATCACCTTGGATAACCAAAACTGAAGAACAGGGGGTAAGAATCTTCCAAGAGGAAGATTTAGTAGAGGTAGAGTCAACCTTAGAGGGAATAGGTGGTTTGGAAGCTTAGCATATTCAATTGGGAGTAGGTTCTATAGGTGGAGGTAGGGGTGCAAATAAGTAATATGGAAAATTAAGTATAATCTCCCTTTCCTCAACTTCTTAACTCTCAACAAACCTTTCCACATCCCCTTTAGATTCATCTACCAAAATTTCACATTCAACTAGGGATGGTTCATTTTTTGGAAAATTGGGTTTCTAGTTGGTTCACTCTATTCATCAAATTAAGCACTTGTCCTTCAACTTTCTCAATGCTTGAGAATAGTTGAGTTCCCAAATTGCTAATATCGCTAAGCACTTGTGATTGGAGTAAATCCCTACTCTTGGTCACATTAGCTATAGCTTGCAAAATTTCTACACAATTTGATTTGGGAACCAATCATAGGGATTGGTTTTGGGGCATTGAGTAAGTTGGTGAATTCCAACTATCTAACCCAAAGTGTTGATTTCCCGATGTATTTCCATACCACGAATTTGAGTTACCACTAAACCTTGAATTTGGAGAGTCGTGGTAGGAGTAACAATCTTGATCCCACCGGCCTTGGGAACCTACAACTCCTACCTCTCTCTCAATTTCACTTATCCAAGAGCAAGACTCCGTAGGGTGGTCACAATAACATATCCTACAAAATCTCTCTCTTTGAGCCATTCTTCTCCCATACTCACTCAACCTAGGGAAACACTCTATAGGATGATCACAATGAGACACCCTATAAAGTACCCTCCATTGAATGATTTCCCACATTTTTTTCTTTTATTTTCAATTAAACCCCAACAAAGAAAACACACGAAATTTGGAATCGTAGTGCAAGGGTCCTCGATTTTTGCCAAGAACTCAAGAAATACCTACTCCGGAAAACAAAAACAAGAAAAAGATAAAAGCAATACTAACTACTCACTAACAGGTTATGCTTAACTAATACTCGAACTGAAGAGCATCCCTAGAAATGGCACCAAAATTTGACCTGCCCTCGACCCTGGCGTCGTTAGAACATGAGCTGATAGGCTTAAACTTAATGGTCAAAACATAAGATTTATATTCTGCACCCGTTCTTACAGCTAAGCTACCAAGGGGTAGTAAGCGGTAATCCCTAGGTTTTTCCACAAGGATGCTAGGGCTCAAGTACTAGTTAGAAACACAACCTCGTGCAGGTCGTCAATCCGCACACGTGAAAGGAACATCTAGTAGTGTAGATATGCAATTGGGGGGGGGGGTGGTTTGGTGTTTTCAACTAACAACTACAAGCATGCAATTGACAAACGAGTAAACTATTTATACTAGGCCCATGAGAATCATTTAGCAACGTGGTAGTTCTAATTCTTCAATCCTCAATTCATGCACATATAGACATACAAAAGACATATCAGTGTGTTTATAACACGTGGTTTGGCCGATGACATACACTTCCCTAACCCTGTCACGGTGGGTGCACTTGTAACCCTCCATCGACACCACCATCGTAATTAGGGGAGTACAACGAGGTCCGACCATCGTTGCAGGCCTGTTTATCCCCTGTGCTATTACGTCTCGGGCTTCTACCACAAATGCAACTACTTCCCCTGGGTCCTATATATGCTAGGCCCAAGGTTCGTAGGCAACTTATCTGTGATACTAGGGTTTCAACACAAAACCTAGCTTGCTACTATTCACTATCTCTACCCGCAACCTCTCGGATAAAATTTACAAAGTCAGCTAAGACTGGTGCAATGACAAATAGGTCAGAGCATTGTCGAATCTCCCGTGCACACACCCACATGGATGCGTTCCCCCTTCCCATTCTAACATCTGGGTTTCTCTTCCCAAGGGGGACATAAATAATTGCACAATACATGAGTATATCCCAAAGTGTGTGCTTATATGTGGTGTACTACTCATGCATTTATAACATTGAAGAACAATCACAATAATATCAAAGATAGGATGAATCTAATTGATCTCATAAAGCATTTAGAACATACCAAGTGCCAATGAATCCCAAGCTAATAAGCTACTCTACAAAGCTTGGATCCATGGAAAATATTAAGTTAGATGCCATGTATCTAGAAAATAAGATGAAAGGAAAACAGAAAGCAAAAGAAAAAGAAGAAGGAAGGAGAATAAGAACTCTCCTCTTCCTTTTCTCTAAACTAGAGGGAGGCAAAATCTACATTAGGACTAGCTAAGGTTTACAAGAAGACTAAGGCTCCTATATATAGTAGTAGGAGATTGGGCCTAAGAACAGGCCTAAAATAGGACAAAAATAGCAAAACTATATGTCAGCCGCCAAGGCTTCACAGACCGACACAGATGTCACGGTCCATGAAGCTTTCAAGCATGGGGAGTGGGATCTGGCACTGTCCATGAACATTCATAGCCATAGGATGTGAGATTTTGCGCGGCATGTGAACCAGATCCCGTGCCACGGTCCGTGAAAATTGTCACGGACCGCGAACTGTACACGATTTTTGCTCAGAAGTACTCACGGTCCGTGAGGTTTTCACGGACCGAGAATAGTATATGGTCTTGTTCGGTAATTTCTTCACGGTCCTTGAAATTTTTCATAGCCCAGCTTCATACTTAGTCAAATCTTCAATTCTGCTCCACGGTCTAGGGTCTTTGTCACGGTCCGATGCCTTTGCCTCGTGACGATATCATGCAGGTATTCACGGATCCTCTAGTGTCCCTGGTATAGTGCAGGCCATGTGCTTTTTCATGGGCCACTGGTGCTTCAACATGGGCGGTCAGTGAAGTGTCATCGGTGCTTCATTGACTAAACTTCGTGTGCTTACTACGCGTCAACCATTAGTCCAAATAGGGAGTTCTAGTAGTCAATTTTGTAGTACTCAAGAAGACGAATCCAATGGAACCAACCTTGAAGGCTAATTATTCCTTGATCGTTCTTGGACTACGGCAACACTCCTCGGACCATGATTCACCATTTTCTCCTTTGGCCATCTTGAACTTCGAAGCCACCTATCTTTGGCTTAAATATTTTTCTACCACACATTGATGTTCGTGGCCTTCATATTCTACCATCTTAATGATAATGGCCTTTGTGGGAGGCCATCGCCGTACCTCTCAAAGTTATTATTTATAAGCCCTTTTTGCTAACTATCTACAACTAAGTAGATAGCGGCCGAGGTCGTCTATAAAGAAGGGAGATTTTCTCAAGCGTTCAAGCACAAAAGGTTGCTATTAGGCTAGGAGTAGATATATATACATACATATAAAAGCATGTAAATGGGGGGTTTAGTTGGTTGTGGTCCTAAGTTATGAAAGTTAAAAGACAAGACAACTAGCAAAGTTAAGTAACTATGCTAAATCATCAAACAAAACTGAGAAAATGGGTTTTAAAACTAAAAAAGATAAAGCCTTGGGGGCAATTGATATCCACTTCCAAACCAATTGTAGATCATTGAACCATTCACTCATCCTATCACCAAACATAACATTCATTAGGCTAAACCTAGAACAAACCACATTCAAGGTTCAACCTTTCATTGCATCTATAGGATAAATATGAGAACAATCCACATTAACATACTTATCTAGCAAGAATCACAACACATTATGCACAAGAAGTTCCAAATTCACGTTCTTAGATTTTCATGTAAAGGAGCTAAAGAATTTGTCACTTTCCTAACTCCCTAACACTTCAATCCTACAAACACTTCCTATTCTCAAACAACCATGGCATAAATGAAGTGAAACATAGCATTAAGAACACTTGAATGCTAAATAACAAAGGCTTCAAGAATGAGCAAAACAATCTATTCACTACTTCAACTACTTGTTGTGAAGATAAATCTTCTATCCTTCTTAGGTAGTAGTTTGCAAGAGTGAATTCGACATCTCTTGTCAAACCTCACCAATGACTCCCTTAGTACTAAGAGTATCCCATTGATGGCATTTAGCATGAAGAATCAACAAGCTTGGAAACACTTTATAAACATTACACTGTGTCTAAGCATTTAACCCATTCATGCATTTACACAAGATTAGTCAAGAACGATCGACATTCATAGACCTCTCTCATTTGCTACCTAAAACAAACATGACAACGAGTTCGACATCATCACATTCATCTAGCAACTATCAACACACCAACATCATTTAAGAAGCTCTAACTCATGCTCTTGGATTCCACATTAAAAGAGGGGAGAATTAGCTACTTTCTCCCAACCCTAACAAGTAATCATACAAGTAATTCATATACTCAAGCTTCCTACAACATTAATGCCATTAACAATTCACATTCAAAGCTCAATAAATGCATAATAGCAAAAGCACCAAAATATATATATATATATATATATATATATATATATATATAGTTCTTACTACATAGAAATGGAAGCTTCAATCCTTTGCTCCCAAGATAAAACTAAGCTAGATAATACAAAGACATGATTAACCTACAAAAACTAAGAAAATAAAGAAAGAAAAACTAGGGTTTGAACCCACAAAAATGCAGGAAGAAGAAGCTATCCAAAGCTATTGAAGAGGAGAGGATAAGGTAAGTATTTATAGTGCAAAAAAGCAAGAAGGGTTTCTGACCCCTCGTCCGTCGCAAGTCGTGATGTGCTCGCGACTACCTCGCGACGGACTCCAAGTCCAGCACCATTTCTTCTTTCTCCTTTTTGTTTCATATCCTTCTCTTCTCTTCACTTCTTCAATTCTTCAAATCTTCAAAATCTCAATTACAAGTCTTCAAATCTTCAAAATTTCAATTACAAGTCTTCAAATCTTCAAAGGTATTCTTCAAAGTCTTCAAACAAATTGCCTTGTCACACAAAATCCTCTAGAAAAGTAATAAAAGCGTAAACTAAAAAGTACCCACGGGCAACCTACTAAAGATGATCACAAGGAAGATCAAGGAGCCTATGGATACACGATGTCCATTAGTACCAATTAAGTCTACAAAATGTGGGTTTAGACAAGGAAACTAAACATGGACATCTAAACCCCTTGTCACGTAAACTCAACTAATGCTAGCAATCCACCAACTAAAAGTAACTAAAAAATATGTCAAATGCATTGGTTAAAGCATGTGTAATGGTGCAGATCAATAACTCGAGAATATTACCATAAAAAGGATAGTCGAAAAAACATACATTAACAAAGATAGTACCTATTTAATACTTAAATAAAAAAATCATTTTAAATATCGCCCATTTTTAAACTTGAAAAAGAAACAACTGGAAAGAAAGAAAAATAAATGAAATAAAGAAAAAAAATTAAGAGCTTCCCACCCAAAAAAAAAGTAGAAAAAATAAATAAAAGAGAAACACCCCTGCAATCATCATGACCTCACCGGAAAAATGACGAAAACCAGTGACCTCACTGAAGATCTAATAAAAATTCATACCCTTTGTTTGCCGCTGTCATCGAGGGTATACCGGTGAAGATGATGCCATCGCGGTACTAAAAAACTGAGGAAAACCTTATGGTCGTTGTTGCCACTATGACCCACAACATGGAGAACTCTTCAAAAACATTTTGCATGGATACCGTCCTGGAAGTCTCCGGTGGGCAGATTATCACTATGGCGAGTTGCGATCCAAGTTACACCAAAACACTCGCATACTTTCCGTAACACCATGACACCAGAACCCCAAAACTACATCACCTTCTTTCCATACCTTTCCCGGTTCTCACGTGATCCTTGTTTGGCATCCCCAGAGAAGGTTTACTGGGTCGAGGTGGAGGTGGTGCCGCTGCCGCTGCGGCGGAATCTGGTGTGACATAGTGTGCTGGGAGGGTTTCTCAACCACCCAAACCCAATTTCTTTAGCAAGGAGTTAGAAAGTTGTTCAAACAAACCATTATTCCTGGATATTGCTTTCATCTTTCAAACCTTATTTTCGTATTGCTGTGTGGTTGGTGTTGCGTTATATTTGAGTGGAAGGAGTTATACTGCTAGGAGTTGGTACATCTCCGAGTTTGAAAATTGTCATAGGAATGCTAAGGCTTTGATTCCTTTTTGTATTATGATGTTTCATTGATTTGATTGTGCAGCATTTGCAAAAGAATATGACAATATAGAGTTATTCGGTATTCGTCGAGCGAAGCATTCTGGTGTACAATAGAATTCCCACTGGCTTGCAGCATCACATCTGTGGTCGGTTTGAGGACAATGATCCCTAGTCGATGCTTACTTCTGAGTTCTAGATGTTTTCCATCATGGATAGACTTTCTAGGATAACATCATGGTTTAGTTTAAGTTTAAAATTAGTTGTTGTTTGATGTTTTTATTTCTAGGTGTGTTGTTGGTGCTCTTGCAACTCCAACGAGATTTAGGTTCTTCCCCATCGCTGATTGGGGAAATCCAACAACAACCTTCAAAATAGTTCTAAATACTAGAACTACGAAACTGTGGCAACCCTGTTAGAATTAACTAGCCAACTGTGAACAGTTAAGGAGGCACACAATACCGTATTGTTTCAAATCAAAATGGACCTGCCAACAGGAACTTTCCATCGCTAGTGGAGAACTTCAGCTATAGAGCTGATACAATCTGATGAAGACGAAGATTGGAGGTGCCATTCGAGTAGCAGATTGCCAATATGGCATATGAACTTCAATCTAGAAATTGAATTGATAGTTTATTGCGGGATACTCACCCCACAGTGTATGAACCAAATGATGTGTTCAAACTTAGAAAGATTAGTTATACATAAATCTGACCTAATAATGTAACAATATTAAATTAATGAAAATGAGGACACTGTAATTCTAAAAATGAAATCCCATTGCTAGCATGTCCGGTCCTCCGAAAAAAAATTATTTTATAAAACTTTTCATCTTAATCATAACTTTCATTCATGCTGCATCCAACAATTAAGCGGTAGCATAAAATAAATCTTTATTGAGAGAAACTGTCATTTTATCTTTAGATTTTTCGAAAATGGTCATATGGTAAAAACAAAGTAATGAGAACAGAAGCAAAACCAGCCTCTCAGCCATGCACCTTACCTAAACACAAAATTGCAGCACAAACTAAACTACTTTCATTTAAAACTGCAACGCCCATTGTCCTTACTTCTTCTCACAGCTCTATAAAACGCTCCAACAAACATAATGTGATCATCAACCAAAACTAACCAAACACCATTTTTTAAAATCTACTTAACCATGAAACCAGCTGCTCTTCTGCTAGTAATGCGCGCTCATGGCGGCAAAACATGGCGAAGGCGGAGGAATCGCCATCTACTGGGGCCAGAACGGAAACGAAGGCACATTGGCTCGCGACATTTGGTGGCGAGAGGAAGCCGATGATCAACCTGGCTGGCCACTGTGATCCTTACTGCAACGCCGATATTAAGGCCTGCCAATCGAAGGGGATAAAGGTGATGCTCTCCATTGGAGGAGGTATTGTCAGTTATTCCCTTGACTCAACTGAAGATGGTAGGCAGGTTGCTACGTACTTGTTGTACAATTTCCTCGGCGGCCGCTTGGCGATGCCGTCGTGGATGGGATTGATTTTGACATTGAAGAGGAACAGGCTGCACTGGGAAGAACTTGCAAGGAACAGTATCTCTCAAAAGTAAAAGTTGTTGATAATGAGGAAATATCTCATAGTCTAGGCCCTTCTTTTTCTTCTTCAAGTTAACTACAATCCAGTAGTTTGATTAAGTTGAATTCAGCTGTTAATAGTAATGAAATATACTGAATTAAGATTAGTTTGGTTCAGGTCAGTCGAAAACCAGGGGTCATAAGTAGAGTAAATTAGGTCCCAAACTTATGTGCAATTCAATTCAATTCAGTTTAACAAAAATGAGTTCGTAAGAACAGGGCCTTAATCCTAAACCCTAAACATTAAACCTTAGGTCATGTTCTCCTGAATTTATCCAAACTTTAGTTCAACTTGTTTAAATTTATTTTGATGAAATTTAACATAATTTAGTCATATTGTAAAATACACTTATTTTTAGTTCAGTTCAATACAATTCAGTTTAGCTCAGTAAATTAAATATAAACATCGGAGAACATGACCTTAGTCATCATTATATAAAACTCGAGAAAATTCTTATATTGTGGATACAGTAGATGCCAATGGATGCAAGGGTGGAGAACGCATTTGCTAAATACGTTCTCATGAATTTCCACTTTTTAGGTAGAAAAGTCGAGGACGCATTTAGCAAATGCATCATCTGAATTTGGCATTTTTTAATGCAGTTAATACGCTGCGTCCTCATCCTGATTCATGTTTTAAACCCAGAACGTTCGCCGGAAAAGGAGAAAGATGCACGCTCTCCTTGTTTTCTCCACCGCCGGAATTCTCCCTCCCACCCTTGCTCAGCTATTGCCGTCTACCTCGCCGGGATCACGCTTTTGTCTTTCGCCATTTTCATCGCCGGGTTCGTTCCTCCCCAAGCTTTAGTTCGTATATTCTTTTCAATTTTTTTTAGATCTGCTCTGTTTCTTTGTGTTTGGTAGTAAATTATTGCTTGATTTTAAATTTAAGCTTCCGGCCAGCCGTTGCTGGTTGTCGCGCACCCGGTGGAGCGCAGAACGCGTCGCCTATAGGTCCGTGCGTGGAACTCACGCACCGCCAAAATTTCTGAGTCTCCAATAGGTGCCTGGAAAATTCATGATTATATGAATGTGTTGATTGATTATGTATGGTTTGATTATTTTTTATTTGTTCACTAATTCTTTTATTGAACTTGTAGTAATAGTGTAATTTGTGAGGTACTTGAAAAAATCTTGATTATATGAATGTGTAGAATGATTATGTGTGGTTTGAATGATTATGTTTGGTTTGATTATGTGAATGTGTTGAATGAGGATGTGTGATTATGTGTGATTTGTTCACTAATTTTATTTATTTATTGAAGTTGTAGTAATGATTTAATTTGTGTGGTGTAATTGAGTTCAAATTTTATATTGTGAAGAGACATTACCGATGTTGTAATGTTGTATGTCAATTAGTAAGATAATTGATAATAGTGTATGATTTGGTTGTCCGATGACAATTGAACAATGTATTGTTTAGGGTTTGAGGAGTTGAATAAATGTTGCTGAATAATACCGTCTTTATGAATATGGAATTATATGTTCTATATTTGATAATGCAATTCTACGATATTTTTAACGGTGTACTTGTACAAGGGGGGGGGGTCAGATTAAGTTTGATTTGAATGTGGGTGTGTAATATGATCCTCCAATACCTGACAAAAACGTGACTCTCGAACGGAGGTTAAGCCACTCCGAATTAGTTGAGTTAATTTTTAGAAGGCTTGGCATTGCAAGTGAGGGGTTTCTATTGAAAATCTATTATCGTTGTCCTGAGCTGATTGGTTCGTCTATATATTATCGATGTTATAATGTGGAAGATGACGAGTCTACCGCGACCTTCTTCAACATTGTTGATCGAATGTCCTTGTCCTCAGCTGGTCTGTACATTAACATGGAGAAGATGTCAAACACCATTGACCGTGCGGGCGATGTTAGTTCGGGCACGTTCATGTCGCTGTTGAGCAATGTTCAGAACTATACAACTTTTCCAACCTTCCCACCCTCTGTACCTTGCTAAGGTTTTGGAGAACCTTCTATCATTGGTGAGTCGAGTCAACCCAGTGTGTAGTTCACGTCGATTACACTCAGTTGTCCACAAGTGCTGGTATATATGGTGTGCATCATAAAGAGCTGAATATATTCGATGATGATTATGCTGGTGAAATTGTAGAGCATGTTGTTGGTCACGGTGAACATGTTGTAGCAGTGATGAAGGTGAGGAAAGGGAACTTGAAGAAGAAAGTGAAAATGGTCGATCCTTATCAACTGATTCGAATCCAGGGGACGATGATGAACAAGTGGTATACACGAACAATGTAGCCACGACGTTCCATCTTATGGCGAATCCTAATATAGAGGCCTACTTTAGAGATTATGGGACCCAAATAATTGTGGCGAAATACTTCCTAGTTATGTTCAAGCGACTGGTGAAGTTGCATTGGGTATGCGATTCCAGAGTAAGCCAGAATTGGTAGAAGCTATTTCCAGGTGGAGTTTGATGATGAACAGGGAACACCGGGTCGTTGAGAGCAGGTCACGTACATGATATATAAAATGTAAGGATATTGTTAAAGGAAATGACAATTGTCATTGGATTGTTAGAGCCGGCAAGAAGGCTGCCCATGGGATGTGGGAGATCACCAAATGGGCAAATAGTCATAGTTGTATTGGTGTTGGTCGATCCAATGGTAACACTAACCTGACATCATTGATTATCGCTCGTTCCATTCGCCATCAGATTGACGCAAACCTTTCCTACACGATGAAGGATGTCCAAGCGCATGTGAAGAAGGAGTTAAACGTGACCCTTTCCTACAAGAATGCGTGGAATGCTTGCCAGAAGGCTATTGATTTGGTATTCAGAACTTGGGAGGAATCCTTTGAAATCTTGCCAACATTTATGGATGAGCTAATCAGGGCCAATCTGAGAACCATTGTTGATTGGGAAGACGTACCTGATAGAATACATGGTCATAGGTGTGGGAAATTTAACTTTGTGTTCTGGGTATTTGGTCAGCCTATCGAAGCTTTTTGCCATTACAGGCTGGTGGTTAGTGTGGATGAGACTCATTTGAGAGGCGCATACAAGGCCACAATGCTAGTTAATGTGACACACGAAGTGAATGATTACATACTTCCCATTGCTTATGCAATAGTTCATGCTGAGACTAATGAGAGCTGGAACTGGTTCATGCTGAAACTGCGAATCCATGTGGTAGGTGGTGATACTAGGCCAATCTGTATTATATCAGATCGCCGTGATGGGATGTTGAATGCAATAAGCCATATGGATGAATGGATGGAGCCATCAGGATATCACTGGTTTTGCTTGAGGCATTTTCAATCCAATTTCTTTAGTTCAGAGCGTGGGAAGTTTAAAAATTCACATCTAAAGACTCTGGTTTGGTAGCTTGGTCATGCGAGACAAGAAAGTAGGTGGAAGGAGTACAAGGAGGAGTTGGAGAGTCTCGAACCATCTGCTTCAGATTGGCTAAAACGTCATGATAGCAGTAAGTGGTGCTTTACATTTGATGAGAGAGATCGTCGTTGGGGAATTATTACAACTAAAATGTTAGAGAGTTACACCAATTGTTTAAGAAGTGCACAACATCTTCAATAACAGCATGTGTCAAAGCCACTTTTGAGCGAACAGTTGAAATGTTTGCACGAAGGCTAATGGACGCCACAAATTGGAGGTGCTTTTTTGATACATTATATTTCATTATGTGTCCATGGACTAGTTGATGTATTCTAAATTGATGTATAATTGTGTAGGTCTGAGTTTCCAAGCAAGATTTGGAAAAATTTTCAGAAGCAAGACACTTGGGGATAGAGACATACTGTCACCGTGTATGGTCAGGCATCGCAAACTTATAAGGTTGTGATAAGAACCATTGATGGCAGCATTGGTGAGATCCAATACACTGTGAAATACAGGAGAAAGGAGTGTAGTTGTTGCGAATGGAAAATTTTCAGTTTCCCCTGTTCCCATGCATTGGACGTTTGTAGGTATGGGTGTGATGATCTGTCTACTCTCTGTGACAAGGTATATCCTATGACCACCTATGTGCAACAATATAGTGAGGGTTTCACGCCTCTCAGAGATCCATCACTATGGCAACATGCTAAATGGATGTTGATTCCCGATACTGAAAAGTTTCGCAATAGAAGGCATGGTCAGTTTGCGAAGAGAATGATTAGGAACCAAATAGATGAGAGATTTCTGGGTGATTGCAGAGGCGTCCGTGGGCGAGGGCGTGCTTAGGGTCGTGTTTAGACCAATATGTATTACATGATATTATGTATCTATGCAGCTTGTTATGTTAAATTCTCTCATTAAATGAGTGTAATTGATTGTGTGGATTTATATTATGTGTATTTGATTAAATTGAAGATAATGCTCGATTTGGTTTGAATATGTATTACATGTAATAGTATTCATTTTCATGGAAATGTAGACTGATCATTTCTCCATGTGATTCTAATTTTCACTAAGGATACACCATGAATCATCCAAGTCCCATTGATGAGCAATTGCTTTACCTTCACCGGGAGCATCATGCACGTGCTCTGTACAGCGGTAATTTGGAGGTGAGGCATTTCAGGTGAGGCGGTGCGATGGGGCTTATTGGATTGGTGAGATACCTGATCGAGTAATGCGCTATGTGCGTGAGGCTGGATTCCAGGAACTGTTATATTATACACCAATTCACATAAATCATTCACTCATCACTGCGTTAGTCGAGTATTGGAGACTAGAGACACACACATTTCACCTGCCGATAAGGGAGACTACCATCAATTTACAGGATGTGGGCATCCTTTGGGGGTCTACCGATTGATGGCATGACAATCACTGGTGTAGATACAAGCAGGCACAAAATGACTAGCAGAGATTATGCACTGACTACCTGGGGGCTACACCAGACACGAGTGACATCAGAGGGGGTCGCATAAGGGCCAACTGGTTAGGAAACTTGTTGCACAGTCCATTGTCTCTTAATGCTACTGAGGTAGATTGTCAGCAGCGGACAAGGGTTTTCATTCTACTATTGGTCGGAGGATTTACTCGTGTCAGACACATCCTGGCACCTGATCCATCTGCTCTATTTGTCGGTACTCATGGACTTAGATGCAGCACATCAGTGCAGTTGTGGGAGTGCAATTTTGGTACACTTGTACAAGAGCTTATGTGGCGCTACAATTCCACAGGTCAAATCCATATCTAGGCCACTAGTTCTACTACATGTAATATTGTTGGTTAAACTTGTTAGTTGAACATGTGTCCATAATGACCTCTTACATTTTATATATATATATATATATATATATATATATATTAAAATTTACTGTCAGTTGTGGGCGTGGGCATGTGAGTGAATACCAACCATCCGTCCTGCCGGACGACTTCCAGTGACTGTCACCATGAGTGCTCTTGGGTCCAGGTATGTATTCAATTATTAAGGAAACAATTTCTAAACATTTTTAATTACTAGGAATAGCTAATATTATTCATCATGTTCCTCATAGGTGGAGAATCTGGTACGATTTATCACAATCACCCATGCATGTACTAAAAGTGTACTGCAATTAGCTGACATCTCTCCATCACAGTCAGGTATAATGTAATTTGGATTTCCTTTTTTTGAACTAATGGAAAAAAGTGTTTCTTTTCTAACCACAACACTTGTTTGTTATATCAGTTTATTTGGCAGCCATACACTAAGGATGTCATGCAACATCTCCCACAATACTATACAGCTAGTAGCAACAACTGGCTATTGTGTGTTAACCTCATTTGGTTGCACGTCGTGGAGTATCATCATGTTCATCGTGTTTTCAGGCAATTTGGCCTTATCCAGACAATACCCACGCAGTTGGTCACTAAGGATGAACACAAACTGCTTCATACTAGAGACCGTCGAGGGAGGTCAGGCATGGATTGGCGTGTTAAATTGAGAAAATATCTTGATGCGTGAATACATCGACCAAAGCAACAAATTAATGTTCTTGGGTCAGCGGATCCATATACACCCGATCAAGAATACATGGAGTGGTATTTTTGCAGGACAGTGACCCTGATTGATCAGCTAGGACGGCGCCAAACGATTACAGAGGGTTTTAATGGAGACAAAGCTACTATGAAGTATATGGTATCTACTAAATTTCTAATAGTATCAACAAATAATACTTCAGATTCCCTCATTTTTTTAATATCTAACATATTTATCTCATTTATGTAGTTTCATGCAATGTCCGAGATGCGCCTTATGTTAGATATTAATTTGAATGCCCCCACATTTCGCGGACGTTATTAGGTGTACTTGGTGTTGCCACACGTACTCTAGAATATGCGTATAAGCCCTCCAGACTGCTGTATTACAGCCACATGTATTCACCGAGGAACCTCCCCCTGGTGTGAGATACAATGAAATCAGAAGCCACCGTACAGCTCCTCCTAGTCGACAGGATGGTCGGCGACTGCGTGCTCATGGCCCTACAGCACACATTGGTACATCTGAATCTGGACCCTCACATGCAAGTCCAACCCACGACGAACCATCACATGGTGGACCCTCACACTCTAGCACTACTCCAACTAATTCTACTGCATAACTTACTCCCAAGGCTAGTCATGCGTATATTTCGCCTACTGCTCCATTTGATACAAGTAGTGTTCCTCATGTCCAGTATGATTTGAATGAGGACGCATGTGACAATATGGAGGAGTATTTTACGGAGGGAGTTTCGCATGACGACGTACATGTTTCTACTCAGATGACTGTTCCACGACTCACATCCCGCACCATACGTTCGCCCCCCATGTGGAACAGATGGAAAGCGCAGAGGGCGTCCTTAGTACATTACATGTTGTCAGGCATTCATTTCATTACGTTTCTACCTATCTATTTGACACGTGTTCTTCGAATGTTATATCTCTGAATCAATTCATGTTTAATTTATTTTCATTATCATCTCTAATTTCATAAACATTAAATGGGTCTACTCTTATATTTTTGTTTATTTATATTAGTTAATGTGGAAAAAGTGGATTTTTTTTTTAAAAAAATGGAAATTATTGTTTATTTACATCTCTAATTTATTTAAACTACAACAAAACCAAAATTTTACAATTACAATTTTATATGTTTCGGAATATTTAAAATTTTGAAATACCCACAATCAGATTTTTCCATTATCTTTAATCAGGTAAGTGGGATGTTCAAGTTTTATTATCATAAATTTCAAAGCGAACTTTCAAATTCTTCTGATGCATCTATCATTATGGAATTTTTTAAAAAAATTATAAAACAATTAGATGTCTATTGATGCGCTATTGGGGACAACAAAAATAGGAAAAATCAGTTAGAGGACTAATAAAAAAAATTAAAATTGAGGACGCATTCAGGGAATGCGTACTCTGCATAGGTTTTTTTTAAAAAAATGGAAACATAATAGAGGACGAATGCGTCCTCTTCACGCATTCGGAAAAAAAAAACTTACAAAGAGAGTGTGTTCTCTGCATTCGTTCAAAAAATAATAATACAATTAGAAGACTCATTCTCTGAATGCATCATCGCAAGTAGCTAAAAATAAAGAAAATATATAGACGACGCATTTTCTGAATGTGTCCTCCACATATGTAACCAATTTTCAAAATCAGCATGGTTAAAGCCAGATTTAGGTCAACATGCACACTCAAAGAAACAACTCACTCTATAAAACTCATGTAGACATTGTGGCTTAATATGGCCTGATAGGATGTTTATGCGCTTGACAGAAACTTCTGAAAAATGGTGTCACTCAATCTTATGACGAAACATAGTGTAATAATATAATTGTTTGGAGTTGGGAAATGGCATGGGTATTTTATGTTATTTTTAAAATTTCACTTCATAATTCGTCTTACCATAAATTATAATAAGATTGTCTTATACGAGTCTTTCTCGGTATGCTTTTCATAAAAGTATCCTTATGTAAACGTCAGATTTACTTAGTGACACATTTTCTCCTCAGGTCTCTGTCTCGGTACAGCAGTAGAGGAAAGAAAGTATACTTGAGCGCAACCCCTCAGTGCCCGTTTCCAGATGAGTGGGTCGGGGGAGCTCTGAAAAAAGGCTTGTTCGACTACGTGTCGGTTCAGATCTTCAACAATCCTCCGTGTCAGTACCGGTCAGGGGAACTGATGGAATCATGGAAGCAATGGACTTCGTCGGTTTCGGCTACCGAGATTTTCCTTGGCTTGCCTACTGCCCCTGATGCTGCCGGAAGCGGCTTCATTCTGGTGGCTAATATAACTTCTGTAGTGCTTCCTAAACTTAAGGGATCGGCTAAATATGGCGGTGTTATGCTTTGGTCCAAGTATTATGATGATGAAACTGCTTACAGTGGTTCCATCTAAAGCCAGGTTTTGGATGTGTATTATTAAGGAAGGGAAAGTGTCAGTAAATGCGGCATTTTCATAAGTTTATTAACCGTGCTTAGGGGCATTTGTATTAAATGTTGTAATTTTTTATAAAATTTAAATATTGTATTTTATAAGTTAAAATAAATAATAATATATATTTGAATGTGAAAATATAAAAATATATGATATAAAAAAATATTTTCAAAAATTTTAAATTTTGTATGTAACTTAAGAAATACCGTGTATAAAGTAAGAAAATAAGTGGTATGCCCATAAACTTATGGACAGGCCGTCTGTCAGGGGACTCATTCATTAAGAATTTGTGCTCCAGTGGTTCCATCAAATACAAAAGGCTAGAATTAGTAGCATTTTTGCTTAGCGTTTGACATTTAGCTTTAACAATTACTTTTTTTACCTTTCTACCTTTTTACCTTTTTCTACGCCATTAAGATATGAATTCGTTTCATGTGTTTTGGGATTTAAATTTGACATTGTTTTATGTGTTTTGGTATTTAATTTAACTTTGAGTGAAGTGCGTTTTTAACCCTATATTTTGGGTGAAAGTGCAGATATGGCCTTGTAAAATCTTAAAGTGCAAAAATAACCCTGTAAATCTGACAATTGGCCAAAAATTAGTAAAATGACCATTATATCCGTGATTTTAAAAAATTCAAAAAACAAAAAATAGAAAATGACCAGAATAGCCTCCCCCTTATTAAGATTTCTCCTTTCTTTTTCCTACTTTTCTTTATTCGCATTCTTTCTTCTTCTTTCGATTTCTCCTATCCCCTCGTCGTCGGCGATTTCTCCTCTTCTCCCCTCGTCGTCGGCGATTTCTCCTCTTCTCCCCTCGTCGTCGACGATTTCTAATCCCTGTTCTTCCGCTTCTCCAGCACTCTGAACCTTTCGGGGTGAGCTTCACTATTCTTCCTCTTTCAAAATAGCCTTCGCTGTTATTGACTGTCGCCGGAAGGGGATTTGAGCGGGCGGCGACGGTAGTAGCAGCGACGGAGCGGACGGAGGCGAGGGATTTGAGTGGACGGCGAGGATTTTAGTGGCGGAGCGGTAGTGAGGGGGCTGGCATTGAGGGGTGGTGGAGCGGCCCGGGACCATGGACAGATCTTCTGCCCGGATAGCTTCGTCTTCAGCCGGTCCGGGGCGGGGAACAACTGGGCGAAGGGTCATTACACTGAGGGCGCATAGTTGATTGATTCCGTTATCGATGTGATTCGCAGGGAAGCTGAGAACTGCAACTGCCTACAAGGTATTTGAGTTTATTCCCCGGAGGAATGAAACCCAGTTTAGTCTGTGTTATAGCTTTTAATTGTGGTTGACTGATTGTGTTGTTTTATGGATTCTAGGGTTTCAAGTGTGTCATTCTCTGGGAGTAGGGACTGGATCTCGGATGGGGACTTTTTTTATCTCGAAGATTAGGGAGGAGTACCCGGACATGATGCTCACCTTCTCTGTTTTCCCGTCCCCCAAGGTCTTTGACACGGCGGTGGAGCCCTACAATGTAACACTCTCTGTTCACCAGCTCGTGGAGAATGCAGATGAATGCATGGTTCTTGATAACGAGGCGCAGTACGACATTTGCTTTCGTGCCTTGAAGCTCACAACTCCCAGCTGTAAGGTCACAATCTCTCTACCCAACTGAACCTGAGAAGCTTTGCAAGTGTGGCGGCTTGGTGAATTGCTGGCGGGAGGTGGCGGAAGCGCAGGACAAGGAAGGAGAGAGCGGCGCGAGTACCAACGGAGAAATTGAAGTCACGTTTCATAAATGGGTACGGGTTTCTGGAGATGAGAGGTAGAACGAGAGGGTGCCATTGTGATGGGTTACAGTTTGGGTTACAGTTTGGGTTACAACCGGAGATGGGTTACTGTTCTGGAGATGCTATTTGGGCGGAGGTCCGGTGGCAAAGAAGCTTAGGGGTATAAAGGTACATTAGCATTTAGCTTTAAGTTTAGGGGCATTAATGTCTTTCACAAATAATCAATTCCGGAATTGCATCGGTCAATGCCTGAATAGTGTAAATTGGGTAAAATTGCACATTTTAACAAAAAGATATGGTTACTTATGCACTTTTAGATTTCACTGGTTTCTTACTGCATTTTTCCACTTTTCCTTTTAACTTTTTTATCGATATCTTTTTGGATTTAAATTTTTTTCACGGTTAAATTTTAATGTAATTTTATTTTATTTTTTCTCTCTTATTTTAATATTTATCCTTTACTCAATCTAATTGTCGATAGGAAAATATTAGTTTGATGAGTGTATATGGAGAATTTTTCAAATTTTAATATTTTACCACATTAGATTTATGTGATTTACTAATACTCCCTCTGTTTTATTTATTTATTTATGGCACCATAGGTTTAGGTGATTGGATTTAGGTGAAGTACAATAAGTTGATGAAATTGAATGTCGAAGGCAAAAAGTATAATGAGTGGATGAAATTAAAGGAATCTTGCCAAAAATGAAAAATATGTCAAATAAAAGAAAATATTCATTTATAGTAAGTGTGCCATAAATAAAAAAATAGAGGGAGTACTAATATACATTAATAATTTATATGATAAATAATAAGATATAAAATTATTATTTTTTATTTATTTTTAACTTTGTATAAATATTTATATTTTAAATATAATTAATTTTTCTTATATTTAATAAAAATAAGTCAACTAATATAGTTTGTATTTTTAATTATATATAATTCTAAATCTTGAAAAGATGATATTTTGAAAATATACGTTATAAAAAATCTAACACTATCACATGTGATAATGTAATTTCTCAAATACTAATGAATTTTTATATTAAATTCAACAATTTTAACCAAATCATTAATAATTTATCAGCTACTCCATAAGACAATATGGTATTTCAATGAGAGTAATGATATTCTTACTGAAACTTCATAGTAAAACATTAAAGTAAATGATGTGGAATTAGAAAAATAATTCATGGTTAATTGCACTTTTTAAGAAATGTGATCAATAATTGGTTTCTCACAAATGTCACATCATTCACTTTGATATTTCACTATAAATTGTCATTGACAGTATTATTACTCTTCCATGTAATAGCTTGCTAGATAGAATATACATGAATATTCTAGATAGAACTTTCCATATGTTTTCATTATAGTTTTTCATAGATTCGGTGGAGTTATGCTTTGGTCCAAGTATTAAGATGATGAAACTGGTTATAGTGGTTCCATCAAAAGCCATGTTTATTGTTAAGGATTTGTGGTCGTGACTGACTTCTTTTGGTTTCTTGATGATGTTTGGTATTTCTCCTGTTGTAAAGTTTAGTTTTCGTTTATATTTTGAATGTCAAATTTTATTAATACATCTTCAATCTCATAGTACACTTAAATTGGCTTTGATCACCTGACTTCAAAATATTTAAACATGAATACTTTTAATTATACATAGCTTTGAATATTGAAAAGTTGATATTTTAAAAATACACGTTATAAGAAATCTAACATCATCACATATGATAATATCATTAGTCATGCACTAATATATTTTTTTTATGATTAAATTTAACAATTTTGACCAGATCATTACTGCATTATCAGCTACAGCATAAGAAAATATGGAATTAATTTCCATGTAATAGCTTGTTAGATTAACATGTACTCCCTATCTATGATAATAATTAGCAGAATTTGATTTTAGGAAGTCAACAGAATCAATTTTAAAAATTAATATTATTGTGTATAAAAAAATTCTGAAAAAATAATAATTTAAAATTATATGTTTTGATGAATCCAACAAGATATAACTTGATAATAATCATATATATATATATATATATATATATATATATATATATAATTTAATTGTTATATAATCAATTTAGTGTACTAGAAGGCTGAGCAGAATTTTGTATGTGAGAGTTAATTATATGTGGGAGTATGGGTGGAATCATATATTTCCTTGTGTCTAATAATCCACCCAGCACTTAATATTCATGAATCTCAACTGCGCTCTTCGCCAGGTGCAACAAGGGTTCAATTCTTTTCTCTTTTGATTTACATTATTATGGTCATAAAGTCTCCAAATGCACCATGTTTGTGTGTAGCATGCTCTTAGAGCACGTGGGAGGCTCATCACATTCTGTGTGAGTCATGTGGGAGTCTCACCCCACTTTGTATGAGACACAGTTGTAATATTAATGTAAAGAAGTCCACTGTTCAATACAAAAAATCTTATAAAAAAATAAATTTGTCGGACGTGTGACAACATCTAATTCCACGCACACTCCTGCCTACAAAATTTTCTGAAATTTTATCCATACATTGGAAGAGAGAATATGGACCCATTGAGGAATGAGTTCCGAAATCTATGAAACCACAGTACAAAATTACTTGTAGAAGTCAAAGTCGGATTCAGGCTTCTTCACGTTGGCTCTGTATCCCTTCTCAAAGTCCCTAGGCAGAACCACGTACCGATTCTTGCGCACCGCCTGCATTCCAGCTTCCTGACAAATGGCGGTTATCTCCGCCGCGCTCAATTTATCCGGCCGTGAAACATAGTCCTCCAAGTCCACCTCCTCCCCCAAGTTCATCTTCGCCGTGCAAACCTGAAAAACCAACCGCTTCTGCCGTCTATCCGGCAACGGAAATTCGATCTTCCGGTCAAGCCTCCCGGGCCGGAGAAGTGCCGGATCCAGAGTATCCGCTCGGTTCGTCGCCATGATAACCTTCACGTTCACTGTCTGGTCAAACCCGTCCATCTGGTTCAGAATCTCCATGAGAATACGCTGAACCTCCCGATCGCTGCCGGTCTGCGTGTCGAACCTAGCCGTGGCTATCGCGTCCACCTCGTCGATGAATATGATCGCCGGAGCGTTTTCCTTCGCGAGACGGAACACGTCGCGAACCATCCTCGGTCCCTCGCCCAGATACTTCTGAACAAATTCGGAGCCGTTGACTCTGATGAAGGCGGCGGTTGTGTGGTGAGCCACCGCCTTCGCCAGCATGGTTTTCCCGGTCCCGGGGGGACCGTAGAGCAAGACTCCCCGCGGAGGGTCAATGCCGATCTGCTGGTACAAGTCATGGTGAGTCAATGGCAGCTCCACCGCTTCGCGAATCTCCTGCTTCTGGACGTCGCATCCTCCGATATCGGCATACGTGACGTCGGGCCTCTCGGACTGGCTGAGGAGCGAGACGGCGGAGTCGACCTGCGGCGGCAGGACGTCAACCAGGGCTTCCGAGTGGCGGTGGAGCGCGACGGAGGCCGACGGTTTCAGCAGCTCGCGGTTGATCGTGCTAAGAATCCTCACGTAGAAGTTTGAACCGGTGGTTGATGCTACGATGCCGTTGTTCTCGTCGATCATCTCCAGGAACTGGCCAACGACGAGCGGCACCGCCTGGATTCTCTTGACCTCCTCCTGCGCGCGGAGGAGCTCGCGGCGGAGATTGTGGAGCTCCTCCTTGACGTAGTCCTCCTGGATTTCGATGATCTCGCTATTCCGCTCGAGGGATTTCAGGGCGGTATAGAGGTCATCCTCGGGTTGGGTCGCCGGAGGTGATTGATGGTTGAGCTCCATTGTTGCCATTGACGGATTGAATTGGTAAAATAGTTGGGAAAAGTAATTTGAGGGATAGGGTTCAGAGCTACGTCGCTTTATATACAGCTTGAAGAAATCCTTTTCTAAGTGGGAATTGGATTACGTCTCTAGCTTGAAGAAATCCTTTTCTTAGTTGGAATTGGATTACGTCACTTTATATACTAGCTTAAACAAATCCTTTTCTTAGTTGGAATTGGATTTTGCCCATATCAGTATACAATTGCTTTAATGATGGACTACGTCTCCCATCATTTGAAGCATGATGGGAGGATGCAACTGGCCTCTTTCCAAAGGTTCAATAGAAATCCAAGTGCATGGATTTTAAAATATACATGAAAATGGTTCTGTTTGTTGTGGTGGATCATGAATCACTTTAAAGATGCATGGTAGAATCTATTGATCATATATATTGATGATAAAATTTAATAATTAAATAATAAAAATTGAACCAACAATTAACCTATGTAAGAATAATAATATTTTATTAATCATTCAGTCATACAATAAAAAATCTTAAATTACAAACAATTAAATCATAAATTATGGTTTCAAGTAATCACAAAGTGATGGGGTCACGAATAACATTCGTTGTCCTTGAAATGAATGATACCCGTCCTTGAAATGAATGATACCCGTCATGGACATCGTTCCCTAGGGTAAAACCATCGCAGGTAACAATTAACACATCAGAGTTACATGTGATTCACGCAAGATCTGAAGGACTATCACCGATAGAAAAATAAAGAAGTGAGACTCAAGTTTAGAAGAAATGAGGAACTTGAGAATGGTGCAAGTTTTCTGACTGACTTAGAGGCTCTATTTATATTGCTCTAAGAGACCCTAATCATGGAAACGTGATATTTCTGTAATTAGAGAAGTATATTCTCCAAATACCAACTCATCAAATTCGAGACATTTCATGAATACAATAATTAAACCAGCTGGAAATGGAAGAAAATTTTGCACAAATATTCTTCAGTGTATTAAACATGGTACACCGCATATTTATTTAAGACAAGATATCTCACAAAATATGGAAGTATTTCGTTGTTATCTCTTAAGAATTACACACAAGCAATTCCATATATACTATGCGGTTGAGCCTTCCAGAGACTTCTACGCGGTCCATAGGCATTTTGAACGGTCCAGAGAAAAAATATTTCCGCCCATTTTTCCTCTTTCAAGAGTGACATTTCAAACATCCATATCTCATTCACCCTTGAACCGTTTTGAGAGTTTAAATAGTCAATTTTATAGTAATCGTGGAGGAGAACCCAAAAATGACATCCACTGACCCAAAATCTATTCGGATCCCACTCAAAATGAATCCCAAAAGGTTGACGAATTTCAACCTTTTAACCATCATTTCCAACCGAATATGACAGTATAACATATTAAAATCAAGCCTTGTTTGTGAAAAAGTCATTGCACATTCTCTTGTGCATTAGTGGGTTTATATTCAAGTGTGTTAGGTGTGCTTGTGCTGTTCAGTTATTGAATCGATGGGGTCTTATTTCTGTCACTTCTGCAATGCCTGCATCTGTCAGTTGCTCTCCTTGTCAGATGGCCAAAAGTAGCCGCTTGCCCTTTTTCACTCTTGCCCTTTTCCACTAGTGACAAGCGCGCTACTGGTTTATTGGATAAAGTACATTGTGATTTGTGGGGACCAGCTCCTGTTTTATCTGTCGGCGGTTTCTCTTATTATGCCGTTTTCATTGATGATTTCTCGCGATTCACAGGAGTCTGATTTAGTCTAACAGAATGTATGAACGTCTCTGCAGATCATATACCAGTGTATGTTACGATGTTACTAAAATTGGATTTGTTCTGATACCATTTTCTGATTGGTTATCTACTTGTAGGGTGTTGGGTTGAAGTTATTGGATGATGCTCTCGCCTTCTGGAAATCAGATTTCGTAAACTGTAACCGTAACTTGTTCAGTTTAGAAGATCTTGATTAATTTCTAATTAATCAAGATTTATCTTATCTACATTTAGAATTAGTCCAGATTCATTGTATGTTGCACATGTAAACACCTATATATTATTTTGTAAATGGTAATAGCAAATCATGTTGGAAAATTTCCTTTCATGGTATCAGAGCTTTGCTGATCCTCTCTCCCTAGGGTTTTAATTTTTTCGACCTCTCCTCTTTCTTCTTTATTCGGCCGCTGCCTTCTCTTCTCCTTCAATCGATTTTTTTTTTATTTTAGTTGATCGATCATGGCTAACAACAAGAATTCAGACAGGTTGTCCCTCAACACCAGGATCCATTTACTAAATACGAAGTTGGATACTAACACATACCTGCAATGGAAGCAGCAGGTTCAATATGTGTTTAGACCGCAGGGACTGTATGGTCATCTTGATGGTTCTAGTTCATGCCCGGATTTTCCAGTGGTGCAGACACCGGTTTCCTCCTCCTCTTCTCCGCCTGATGATGCTGCGGTTCTCAAAGCTAGAGAGGTCTTTGACAAGGCCAAGGCTGCCTATGATGATTGGGTTGCTGATGATCAACGAATCTACAATGTTCTTTATTCTTCTCTCTCTTCCGATGCCAAGAACGAAATCTCACAATGCACCACCGTAAAGGAGATGTGGGATGCCTTCGCCACGGCATATCAACACAGTACTGCCATTGCAGCCTTCAGTCTCCGCCAACAGGCCGGCATCATCCGTAAAAATGGTACTGTTCATGAGCTTCACCTTTCATTCATGAAAATTTTTGATCAATTATCTGTCATGGGAGAACCAGCTAGTAATCGTGAGAAATTGATTTGGTTTCTTAATGCTTTGGGGGCTGACTTTAAGCATTTTAGTGCACCTATTGCTGCCCGTAAACCTCTTTCTGATTATATGACTGTGGTTGATGAGGCTAAGGGATATGAATCTTTTATTGTTAATGTGGAGAAAACACAGTTGAATAGTGTCCAAGGGCAAGTAAATTCTGGTCCGATTGCTTTTGTGGCTTCTGTACAGCAACAAGGAGAAGCTGTTTCTGACCAGCAGCCAGTCGTGGGCAGCGCGTGGCCTCACGCGCTGGCGGAACCCGCGCGTGGTAGTGGTGCGTGGGCCCCATGCACGGCTGGAAACAGCCGCCCCGGCGGTAGACGTGGTGGCAGAGGCTCCTGGAAGGGTTCTGGCTATGGGTCCTGGTCCAGATCTGCTGCATATGGGTCTCCAATTCAGTGTTATACCTGTAAGGGTTTCGGTCACATTGCTAGTCAGTGTCCTTCGGCCAATCCTCTCCCTATGGCTCCGGCTCCTCAGCCTTATGTTCAGTAGCAGTACTCGCCTTATGTTGGTCATGCTCCTCAGGCAGTTCAGGCTCATCTTGTTCAGCAGTATCCGCAGTATGCTCCTCCGATGCTTCAGGCGCCTTCCACACCAACATGTTTTGCAGCACCTCAGTATTCTGCTCCTTCAGCATATCCCACTCAGCCATCTATTGCTTCTGCCCCGAGTATTGCTTCATCGATCCCTGACTAGTATATGGATTCAGGAGCGACCAATCATATGAGCTCTTCTGCTTCCAACCTATCGAGTGCCACTCCGTACAATGGTAACACTCTTGTCTCTGTTGGTAACGGTGCTTCTATTGCTATTGCTGGTATTGGTGATGCTCGTATTAGTTCTACCTTGCACTTATCTGATGTGCTGCTTGTGCCTGCAATTACTAAGAATCTCTTATCAATTAGCAAGCTTACTCGTGATCTGTGTGCTATTATTGCCTTTGATGATCAGTCTTTTGTCATTCAGCACAAGGTCACCAAGGCAATTCTGAGGCGGGGACACGTTGAGGATGGCCTCTATATGCTGGACCGTGGTGAAGAAGCACTTTTTTCATTTGTTAGACAGAATAATAATAGAGCATCTTTTGAGATTTGGCATGCTCGATTAGGACATGTGTCCTCTAGCACTATTTCTTTGTTGAACAAGAATTGTTATTTATCTCTTACTTATGTGCTTCCTAAACCTGGTATTTGTGAGTCTTGTGCTATGGCGAAGGGTCAGAAATTGTCTTTTGTTGAGAATTCTAAGTGCGCTGCTCATGTTCTTGATTTAATACATTGTGATTTATGGGGGCCTTCTCCAGCCTTATCTGAAAGTGGTTTTGCTTATTATGCTGTGTTTGTGGATGATTACTCGCGATTTACCTGGTTTTACCCTCTTCGTCGCAAATCAGACTTTGTTGACATCTATTTCCAATTCGAAGCATTCGTAGAGAATCAGTTTTCATCCCGCATCAAAGTTTTTCAAAGCGATGGTGGGACCGAGTTTATCAATAACAGGTTGCAGTCACACTTTGGGGCTTGTGGTATTCATCATCAGGTGTCATGTCCATACACTCTAGAGCAGAATGGTAGGGCTGAACGGAAGCATTGACACATAACGGAAATGGGGCTGTCCATGCTTCTCCACTCTCACATACCTATCTCATACTGGGAAGATGCCTTTAGTGCTGCAGTTTTCACCATTAACCACCTACCCACTCCTGTTCTTGATCACATCTCTCCCTTTGAGGTTCTATTTGGTCGGCCCCCAGAATACTCCAACTTTCATCCTTTTGGGTGTCGTGTATTTCCATATGTTCGACCGACTGCAGCTCACAAACTTACCCCTCGCAATCTTCCATGTGTCTTTATTAGCTACAGTGCACATTATAAGGGGTTCAAATACTTGGATACGACCTCCGGACGTACTTACATGACTCGACATGCTCGATTTGATGAGTCTCACTTTCCCTTTTCCACTGCATCTTCGGAGGTTCAGTTTTCATCCCTGGATGTTTCATCTTTTTTAAACCCCACTGATTCAGACTTGTCTATCACCATCCCTGATCCTACTTCAGCTTCACCGACTTTGCCTTGTTCGGTGTGTCCAGATTCCTCGTCCACATCTGAGACTGCAACACCGACGATTGCCCCTGCTGAGGATGTGGTTGTTACACCACCACGATCTCCTGCTTCTTTGACCACACTAACTGATCCCTCTAGTGGTTCAAATGTTCTCTCAAGTTCCAGTTTCAGTTCAGCATCGGCCAGTTCCTCATCTTCGGACAGTTCCTCTAGAAGTGTTTCTCCGACTCCTCAGGTGCCCCGTCCTCATCCCATGGCCACTCGTTTACAGGATGGGACACGTGTTACCCGTAATCTTGGCCCAAATTTTGTGGCAATAGGATTGGTTGCAGAACTTTTGGAGCAGAAGGAGCCACGTCATTTTCAAGCTGCGGCGAAAGATTTAAGATGGGTTACTGCTATGGATGAGGAAATGGCTGCTCTTCGCCGTCAGCAAACGTGGGAGTTGGTGCCTTGTCCTCCGAATGTTAATATTGTTGGCTCTAAGTGGATTTATCGGCTGAAGTATCATCAGGATGGCTCTATTGATCGTTATAAGGCCCGTCTAGTGGCCCAAGGATATTCTCAGATACCGGGGTTTGACTTTGATCATACTTTCAGTCCGGTGATTAAGGCTGCCACTGTTCGTACTGTCCTTGCCATTGCCACCATGAGGGAGTGGCCTTTACATCAGTTGGACGTCAAAAATGCCTTTCTTAATGGTGTTCTTGATACTCCTGTTTTCATGGCTCAGCCGGCTGGTTATCAGGATCCTGCTCGCCCTCATCATGTCTGTCGCTTACGGAAGGCCATTTATGGACTCAAACAGGCACCCAGGGCGTGGTTTGACCGGTTCAGTTTGTTCGTCAGGTAGTTAGGTTTTGTTGGCAGTCTTTCAGATCCTTCACTGTTTTTATTCTCTCAGGGTACTATTGTTATTTATCTTCTGGTCTATGTTGATTATATCATTCTCACTGGGAACTACAGTGTTGCTATTCGGCAGTTTATTGCCCGTGCTGATCGTGAATTTTCTGTCAAGGACTTGGGTTCTCTCAGCTATTTTCTTGGTTTAGAGGTTACCCCTACCTCTACAGGGATGTTCTTGGGCCAAGCCAAGTATGCTAGGGATATTCTTCAGCGAGCTGGGATTTTGGATTCTTCTCCGGTCTCTACTCCGTTCTTGCCGTTGTCCCAGCTTCATAGCAGTACGAGTGGACCATTTCACAACCCTAAGTTGTATCGTTCCCTTGTTGGCGCCCTTCAGTACCTTACCATTACTCGACCTGACTTGTCATTTGCGGTCAATTCAGTGAGTCAGTTTCTTCAGGATCCACGTGATGATCATTTTTTTGCTGTCACTAGGATCCTAAGATATGTTCGGGGCACGTTACATTGTGGTCTAACCTTTGGAGTTGGTGGCGTTTCAGAGGTTATCGCCTGTTCGGATGCTGATTGGACGCGTTGCTTGGAGACACGTCGGTCCACCTATGGCTATGCAGTCTTTCTTGGTGGCAACTTGGTCTCGTGGAGTGCCAAGAAGCAACCTACAGTCTCTCGCTCAAGCTCAGAATCCGAATATCGAGCTCTTGCTAACACAGCCTTGGAGGTGGTTTGGTTGTTTCATATTCTTCGCGATCTTCAGTTTCCGCTGCAGGGCTCGCCTATGCTTCTATGTGACAATAACAGTGCTATCTTTCTTGCTGAGAATCCTGTTGCTCACAAACGGGCCAAACATATTGATATTGACTATCATTTTGTACGGGAATTAGTGGCTGCTGGAAAACTTCATGTTGGTTATGTCTCCACTTCGCTGCAAGTTGCGGACATTTTCACCAAAGGGCTTAATCGTGCATTGTTTGACTTCTTCAGGTCCAAGCTTTGCGCCTCAGTCAACCCGACGCTTCGCTTGAAGGGGGGTGTGATAATAGAAGATCTTGATTAATTTCTAATTAATCAAGATTTATCTTGTCTATATTTAGAACTAGTCCAGATTCATTGTATGTTGCACATGTAAACCCCTATATATTATTTTGTAAATGGTAATAGCAAATCATGTTGGAAAATTTCCTTTCAAGTACATTGTGATTTGTGGGGACCAGCTCCTGTTTTATCTGTCGGTGGTTTCTCTTATTATGCCGTTTTCATTGATGATTTCTCGCGATTCACAGGAGTCTGATTTAGTCTAACAGAATGTATGAACGTCTCTGCAGATCATATACCAGTGTATGTTACGATGTTACTAAAATTGGATTTGTTCTGATACCATTTTCTGATTGGTTATCTACTTGTAGGGTGTTGGGTTGAAGTTATTGGATGATGCTCTCGCCTTCTGGAAATCAGATTTTGTAAACTGTAACCGTAACTTGTTCAGTTTAAACTACAGCACTGTAAATCTTCATTCCTAAATGTAACTTTGTAGTCTCCACTGTTTTGAGCATATTAAGCATATATTGCTTTGATTTTTCTCCTTCTCAACTCTTGTTTGCAAGGCATTTGATGCCGAGGTTCACATGATCAACTCATCGTTTGACTATGTTGAGGTTCACTATTTTTAGCTACGAGTCATCGTATATGTTCGACTAGCACGTACTACTCGCCGTTTGAGTTCTAGGATAAAGTTTCTCCGTGATGCTCTCGTTGGTGTTGATGTGTCTGGTTACCTTAGGTCCAAGCCCAATCCGGAATCGATCCAGCGAAGCCTGTGATCTACAAAAAGGAAACAGGCCCAGGAGAAATCGGGGGAAAATTCTCCGTCGATCTAATTCAGCAATTTGCTAAAGAGTAAAAGTAGGTAATAGAATGTTACAAAAAAATAGAAGACATATATTCATATTTAATTATGAAACTCGAATATCCTTGGCCTATAACCTAGTTTCCTTTGTCTTCTACTGAATGACCAAACAACCAATTCTAAAGCAAAAGGAAGGTTAAAGAAAGAGGGACTAAGGCTAAAGCAAAAGGAAGGTTTGAAGGTCAATACCTGCTCTAGTCTTGCTCCAATGTTAAATTTGTGTATCTGGCGTATTGAAAGTGATTGAGTGATACCTCTATTTGTATTGTAGTGTATCGAGCACTTGCCTATAAGATTGGAGAAGGTAATCCGAACTACTCATTTTGCGAACTAGGTGGACTGACTGATAAAGGCAAAATATAAAATCAAATATATTCAATAATGTAATTAAGACTTTAAAATTGGAAGTGTACAATATAAAATTCATAGTAAACAATCAAATTAAAAATAAACTATAATAAAATGATATAAAGTACTCCCTCCATATTAATTTTCTAGAATTTTAAATTTATCATCATAAAAATAAGTAAATTTTATACATATTTACACGTGTGTGTATATATATAATTAAAGTCTTAATTATGTTATTAATATATAGTTCACTTTATTTTTATGGAGTTAATATTTGTTCAATAAATTATAAAATCTCATTAATATAGTACGCTAGAATTATGTCTTGTAAGATTTTATCAGACTTTTATTAGCTATATGTTTTAAAAAGTCAAATTATTTATTATTCGTTAACAAAATTAAAGATATAGTTATTGACAAGTATTTAACTCACAATATTTTTTAAATTAAAAATATATAATACATCACTATTGTAGGATAGGGGTATTTGCATCGGTAATTTAGGACAATAGCACCGGTATTTTGACCCCCAAAAATACTGGTGCGTATGTATAGGGGTGTAGAAACGCAACAAATTTGCACCAGTAAAATGGACCTGTGTAGAGTAGCATTTGCACCGGTATCTTATGCCGGTGTAAAATAGCGGGATTCCAAAATGTGTGCACCAGTATTATTTGGGAAACTGGTGTAATATCGGAATATAGTTTGCACCCGTATGTTGCACTGGTATTTAATCCAAGAACCGGAGTAAAACAATGATTTGTATACCGGCATTAAATCCAACACCGATCTTTATTTTGTAGTCGAAATATATATTTTTTTACACTGGTATGTTGCACCGGTATTACTATACTTTATGCACAGGTATTATTGAAATAATTAAAATAAATTATTTAATATGTGGAATTTAATTACTCAAGTACTTGTGAAATTTATTTATACCGGTGTATTATGTGGCTAAAATTTGCAATGTCTAATTTGTTTTCCGATTGTCCATCCCGGATAATTTTCGGGGCAACGACAACCAGAGATACTTGTGGACTACTATAAATTGTAAACTTTTGAATAGGTAAGAAATTTGAAACATTCTACTACGAAAATATAGCTCGCAAAACATGCGAACATTATTCTAACATATGAAATAGAAGAAGTATCTTAAACATTGAATCAAACAAAGTAAAACAGAAGTTTAATATAACCAAACACCATCCATAAAACTCAAATATCATCAACCATTTAATAGTAACCATCAACCTATTATGTCGTTCTTATCATCCAGAAGTTGCAACCTAGTGTTCTCCTGCTGCTGGTAGTCTCCGAGCCGAGCCCCACACCATCTCTCCACTACACCTTGAATTTCGTACACATGGTACGACCCTTGCCCTCGGGGAAAATTTGTTAATTTCAAACTTATACTGTTAGTCAATAATGTTGCGTTTACTAGAGATTAATAATATCAAATTTTGAGATGGAAGGTTTACCTCCAAGATATTTTTTGTCTCTGGGTGATTAACAAATTCTTCCATGAAGAGCATGATGGAGTACCCGCATTGCCACGAACCATTCTAGGTTCGGTACTACGCGGGAAAGGTAAACGTAATTACTAACCTAAACATAAAATTTGATGGATGAAATGACAGAATGACTTACCATAATGTTGTTGATTTTCAAAATGTAGTCGAGTTCTGGCTCCGTCTTTCTCTTCTCCCTTTGGTATGCACAAGAAAGCCTATGAAGAAAGTAAATTTAAATGGTTACTTCTTCTCGTCGATTATTAAACCAGGAATTTTTATTTAATCGATTGAAATGACCCTGACTTCGACCAAGTTTGTTGGTTCGATACCCCCTGATAATGTGTCCAAAATGAAAACCTCCTCCGTTCGGGGACGGATAATGATGAGGTACCAATGATCGCTGTCGAAAAATTATATTAACCAAGGAGTGAAACGAAAGTCGTTTGAAATGTGAATGTAATTATCAGGAAGAAATACTTACATTCTTATGTAGGGTACGATGTAGAACTCAGCATCCGTTGCCTTCATTGTTTCCCAAATTTGTTTGAAATGGAGTTTGACCTCTTTCTCGAAGTTGGTTAGGTTACCACAACTGGATGGGCAGAATTGGACACAGCCTAAATTAGTTTCATATATTTTCCCCCACGGGTGCATGTAACGTTAATCGTACAGAAAATGAATTCTTGATAAAATAAAAAAATAAATGCTGTAAGTTTTGAAACTCACCACATCCACACATCAACCTGCACATTATTGATCCAGGTCATCGAACGCATGTTTCCCAGTTTCTTCCCGAAATCGACCAGAACTTCTATTCCAACATCGCAGGTGTAATGGCATGCGAATGTTGATGGTCGGAATACTGGGAAAACATGCAGTCCTTATTCTTTATCATTTACAGGATAACGTCATTTGCTTCCTTTGTGAATTGCCCCATGATCGGCCAATTTTTTAGGTCTCGTTTATTGACAATCTGCGACCGTGACATGGTACAAAATGATCACCTGAGCATGTAGTATTGAATTGTAGTTGTTAATGATTAATAATGGGACTTTTTTTAGTGCATTACCTGTTTTGGCAGCCTATTCGATCTTGGTCTTACAGATGGGCGGAAATTAGTCATCGACTGAGATTTTTGCTCACCGGTATCCTGTTACAAGGATTATTGAATAGGGATACGCAAAGTACTTTGAGGAATTGAAAAGTAATGTGTTACAAGAATGTACCTCATTGTCGCTGGTGAGAATCATAACCTCCTCGTCATCGTCGTCTATATCACCTCTGGCATTGATTTCATCGATGTCACTAGGTTGCTCACTTGCATTGCCTATTAACGACACCGGCCAATCCACAATGCTATTGAACGCCTCTCCAACATTATCAAAGTGGTGGTCTGCCGAGGGCAATCCTGCCCTAGGATGGAGGACTGGCTCGCATACTCTCACACGAGCAACACTTCCTTGTTAGGCATCTCGACGATGAGATACCTATCGCAGGCCATGGGTGACCATTTTATTCTTCCCGACTATGTCTTTGATGAAAAGAGTCACGTGTTCTCCATCCTATTCGTATAATATTTAAGTGAATCGATCAGATGGTTATGGAGATATTTCAAATGTGTAAATAATTGTGTGAGACATGCATCGATTATTGGCAATGTACCTCTTCATATCCTTCTCCATCGTTGGGCTCTTCACTGGACTTTGTAGCAGCTGCAGCAATATCATCCATCGCCTTCTCTACAAACTTCTTTGGATTGTCAAGGCCTGGCAGAATCTGAACACCTCTTGCAGATGCTAAGCCCTTCACCAATTGCTCCAGGTACTATACCATGGCTTTCACGACCGGTTGATCATTATATGGTCTCCTGCGGTTTGTCTCTTTGGCTGAGGAACTGCTATTGCACTTGCTTCGGGAGAGGTAAGGAACAACCACTGCTGTGGGTAGACCCGTCCGAGTTCCTCTGTACCTGCCTGGGTTGTTCATCTTCTTTGTGACTTTTATGAGAATGTCCTCACCCGGCTGCAGTTCCAATGCTCTTTTTTCCTTAAACTCGTTCAATTTCAACTGAGAATCACATAGGAACACAATTGTGTATATGAATAATGTGAATTAGTCAAAAAAATTAATTTCAATGGTCGATGTTGGCATAACTTACAACGTCCGGTGTGATCTTCTCAACCTCTTTTGATGTGTATAACCATTTCTTTCTTTGTTTTCCTCAAGGTAGACAAGAGATCTGTCAGGTGTGAAGTCCCTTAGACTGAGTTGTTTATGAATTTCCTCGTCAGTGAATCCCTCGGCGGTCAACTTTATTTTCTCCTTCTCCTTCAGATCCTTACTCAATTTGTCACAGATGTATCGATTACCCCTTCTGCCCGTGTGGTGTGTGTAATCCATGCCCTTGTTTCGTTCAATATTTGTTACCCTCAGCCTCTATTGTTGTTATAAATGAAAACTTAGTTGAGTAGAATTTACGGGAAACATGTCTCTTAACAAGTATTAATTTTTCTCATCTTACCTGAAAATCTAGATGCAGGCGCCTCTTTTCAAATAAGTGGCATTCTTCTTCATCCATCCACTTGTACTTCTCCTTTGTTGGTATTCCTGTTTTATTGATACCTTTGCCCACGCTGTGAATGAATCTATTTGCCACCTTTATCTTCCAATTCCTATGTTGGTTTTTTGCCCTCTCTGTAACCTCATTCTTCAGTATTTCTAGTTCCCGTATGTCACAGGTGTTTCAATTGTGAAGCTCCCCTGGAATGAATCATATGAAAAAGCATGTCAGGAATCACCTCTTCACTAAGACTTTACCATTTCATAAAATTTTAAAATTACAATTGTCGAGAGTATTACCAAAACATCCTTCAATGCCTCTTTATTAACATCCTCAGGGACATCGCTCCAATGCTCGCATGCGCCAAATCTGATCAGGTGCCGAAAAATGTAATTGCCTTAAGCGTGCCACGCTGACCAATTTTTAATGCATACTGCTTGATTCCCACGAAACTCAAACGCAACAGGAGTTGGAGTGGTATGCTTTGCCAACATCACAGACTGGCACATACTAGTTCATCGCCTCCTCAAATAACTCTTTACCTCAAACTTGTCTCATCCTTATCCATTTTCCCTCCAGCTTTTGTCAAGTCGCCGTCTGCTTCATCAATAGTTGGCCTTTCTTTTGATGGTGCTATTTACTTTTCCCTTACAATTTGGCATTTTGGACAACTGTTTACCGGCATCCAATCCTTTAACATCCCCTATAAAGTGGTCACCCGGTTCCGTGGTTTCTTCCTTTGCTTCACTAGACGGGTCATTTGTTTGAGTTGCTTCTTCCTCAAATTTTATCTTTAGCGGGATCCATTTTTGTGGTGGCTCTTGGTCTGCCACATCCACCTCCTTATCGACCACATCTTTCACCTCCTCCTCCTTCTTCGTAACTGGCCTCTTCCTCTTCATGTTGAATTTCCCCTTCTTCGGCGGTATATACAACACTAGAATTGGAAAATCTCAATCCATGATTGTTTTAAAAATAATGGTACCTAAAGATCAACATTGATAGAATGTGGCGTAGAACTTCATCAACTAGTTTGTAAAACTTTTGAGCAAAACATGGCATAGAAATTAAATAATTCATAGATGAAACTACATCATGTGAGACATAGAAGTTTATATAACATGTCATAGAACTTGAAAAATTAAGGCATGGAACTTCATATAGAATGAAATGGAACCTTATAGAAGTTGATAGAATACCATACCAATGCCTTTGGGTTCATAAATTACGCATACAACCGAGCAATTCTCACTCCCCCCTAACGTGACTATCAACATTATCACCAACAAAAATACTATAGAACTACATCACCCATCCACAAAAAACTCAAAAAATTTACTCCCCACAATTGTATAAACATACCATTCAAGAGAGTTGTTCAACTTTTTGTCAATTTACATATTTTCAGTCATACAGGCATTTGATTGAACATGTATTGTGTGTGAGGGATGAAATGGTTTTTTGAAGAGAATTTGACTTGGTAACCCATGGTAACGTAAACCCCAACACTTACCTTCACCAATGGAGCATTTTTTGTTGCTACTCCCTTTCGCCAAAATTTCCAAGAACGGATTGCCAAGTACTTTCTTCTCTCCCCAACTTCCTCTCTCATTTTTTTGGTTCTCTTGTGTTGAGGTACACACTTTATAGGAATGGAATGGGAGATGAGGAGTTACAATGGTTGATGAGGAGTTGTGATGGTTCAATTATGTGTGGATTGAATGGTTGGAGTGGTTGATGGCGATTTTGGAAGAGAAATCGAAGGATTTGAAGATGAGAATATGATGAATTGTGGGAGTTATGACCATTTCAAATGGTTTTGAAATATGAATTTACGTTGTTTACACTGGTAAAACATACAGTACCGGTGTAAGAAGAATGAAAATGGGCAAAATTTCTGCTAACTGTTCAGCACCAGTAATAATACCGGTGTAAAAATGAAGGAAAGCAGCTGCGTTGAGCTGCTTTAAATGAGTTTTCCTTTCACCCGAAATGAACACACGAAAATTTTGGTTAAGTGTTGTACACCAGTATATAGTACCGGTGTATAAAAGAAAAATACTGGTGTAAAAATGTGGAAAAAGAAGCTGCCTACGGCTGCTTTAAATGAATTTTTGTAAAAAAAATTTCAACCCAAGAGTAATTTACGAAATATTTTCTAACTGTCCAGCACCGGTATATATACTGGTGCAAAATTTTGAATTACCTATGTAAGATGTTTCGCGCCTTATTGAAAATCCAAAAAATTGATTTTTTTGGAATGCACGCCAAAAATTGTACAAATACACCGGTACTTCTACTTTGTTACCGATGTAAAAAAAATTATTAGTTGTTAAATTTATCAGTTATTGCATTTGTCCCCTGTGCATTTTTTGCACGACCCCAATTAATCAAATTAATGTTCAACTACCGTGAATAGACATTGTACTAGTTGTTTTATGCAAATATCGACCACACATGGGCCACGTATGGTGACGTTTCTAAGCATTGTTTAATTTCATAAAATTTGCAGATTAACCCCAAACATTCCGTTTGACCCCATCAAGCACTTTTCTACTGGCCCAAATGGAATTTTCCAATGCTCCAGATTGAATAAGTAACATTTTCGTACCTCAACAGTACCGAGGTTCCCGCAAATGTGATTGTATGCAATTATTGCAATTAGGCCCCCCTAATTGTCACATGCGGCTACGGCGTGTTAGAAAAATACAGAAATGATCAAATTGAATATTTCAGGATTAAATCATAATTGAAACATATTTGTGCCTGGGTGGTGGTTCGTCTTGAAGCGCTGGTAGGTGTTGTAGAGTAAACGGTAAGGGTTTAGTCCAATGTTTGCATATGTAATCTGAACATAGTCGAAACTAAATATGGAACCCAGACCGGTTCGATTACCTGCATGTTTTACTGGGAAATACAAAAGCATTTTTTGTGGACCATTTGGTTCGATTGGACTGCAATTTTGATTTACGAGTAAACGTTTTACTTTTTGCGACTTAGTCCCCCCAAGAATCTTGGAATGGTCGGAATATAAAATTAGCTCCACATATGTACAATTCAATACACAACGATTGTGTTAATGCATTTGAAGACCCTACTGGTGGACGGAAGGCCCTGTAAAACCAACAATGAATGCTTGCACTATATTTTCCATAATTACACTATTTCCCACAAATTTACTTGGGGAACATCCATAGCTTATTTTCCTACAATATTTTGCAATTTTAACCATTCTAAGAATATAATGAACCATATTCGGCGGCCATGAAGTAAAAAAAATAGGCCAACTACGTTTGGCCTATCTTTTGGTCTTCATGAGTGTATATGATGGACATAATTTCAATAGACGTGACCCTCAAATTTTTTATATAATTCATCATCGTGCATGTTTGTCAAAAGTAAGAATGTAAAGCTTAGTACATAATCTACTCTTCCTAACCTCTAATACAAGTTTTCTACAAATAATATTGAGAAAATGGTTCTACCTCATCAGCTGGTCTTATTGCATCACCATCACGGGTACTTATGCCAACGTCCATGTCCTCGACATTGCCTGCGTGGAAGGTTGGAAAATTTCCGACTACTACCATGGCATTAGGAAATTGATACGTCATAACCTTGGCCATATGTTCCTACCAGGATCTTTGGTATTTGAATTCTTCAAGTAAGTTTTCTACACCGACCTCCAATACAGCAACTCTGGATTCAATAGTAGCAAAAGACGTGTTAGTTGTCTATTTATAGAAAGAGTCCACAAAAATCTTACCCATTGGTTGGCCATAAACGTCATGTGCACGGGCATTGACTCCCGCTCTTGAACAAAGCACAGAGATGATACTGCAATAGCCATAAGATCCCATTCCCTCTCAACATAGGACAAATTTGACGACCAACATTCAATCGAAGTTCTCTCTTTATAGCATACAAGACGGTGAGGCCAAGTTTGTGAAATTCTGTGTTAACAGTTACCAGATGGATTCTAGACACCACAAAGTGGTATCACCCATTCATTTCCGGAGTTAGAGTTTTCTTAGGTATTTTGCTCCAACCGGGTTTGATCAACCCGTCTACGTCTGTACCTACCCTAGTTACTGTCCCAACGATCTCCTTCTCAATTGGTTGTTGTAGAATATAGATGTCATCACCTAGAAAATGTAGTGCGAGGAACTTGTCTTCATCGTTTGGAACATTGGGCAACCCAAACAAGCTATTGATAGATTATGGTGTCACAATGACAGTTTTACCTCTACAATACACATGATCGTAGCTCGGCCTACTTTTCAAGTTTGCATAGAACTGACTTACAATGGTCAGGTTGAATGGTTGCGGAGTCTTACCGAATTTTTCCCGCCCAAGCTTACTGATAGTTTGTTCGAATAATGGAGATGCTTCAATTCCTCTCTCTATGTGATGACACCGTCCTTTGAAAGATTCATGGACCAGCCTAGCCTCCTCGGACACGAAGGTACCATCCGGGTAAGTGTGCAGTGATACTTTCAGCAATGATGGGGCCGGTGAATGGCGTATCCCTTTCGAATTGAATTTTGGAGGCATTTCCTAAGAAACACATTGTGGCATTTCATTAAACACCTTACATGCAAGTCAAGTTATTCATTATGTCACAATCTCAATGATTCTATTTCAAATGCAATTGCTAATTAATCATACAATAGAGGCATTGCAATGGTTTACCCGATTATATGCCAATCTTCGTAGGATTTCACCAAAGATGGGTAGTGATGGAGATGGTATGGTGTAAGATATATAAATTTGAAGTACTGTGGAAATGGGTTGTTGATTGGGTTTTTAAACTTGGAACATTTTTTTACGCCGGTATTATATATATATATATATATATATATATATATATATATATATATATATATATATCGGTGTAAAAATAGTTCTAAAGCAGCTGCTTTAGAATACTTTAAATATTTTTTTTGTTAACTATCTGACTCAAGAGCAAATTTCAATAAAAAATTCTAAGTACCCAGCACCAGTGCATTAACCGGTGCAAATGTTACAAAAAGCAGCCGTGTTACGCTGCTTTTAATGCCACAAAATTGACACTGTCAGACCTGAGAGCAAAAAGACCCACAAATTCTCTAAGTACTGTGCACCGGTAGGTGTACCGGTGTGTATGTACAAAACAAAGTCCCTCCCCTGTTTTCCTACATCGGTAATTTTATTTTTACCAGTGTAAAAATTGAACACCTAGTGGAAAGTTTAATCCCAATTTAAACACATTTTCACCAATACAATTCATAAACACTCCATTGAAATCACACATCATACCAACTAATTCATAAAAGAGTGTCAATTAAATACATTACACGATAAATTGGTAATTTATCATATGATTTTTCACAAAAGAAGATCACAAAAACAATGATCTGGGAACGACCGATCTATCACTTCCGCTTCAAGGCATTGTCCCCACCTATTATTTCACCTCTCTCATCAACCCACAGCCCATCATCGTGAGAACACCTTCCAATAATGGGTCCCACAACATCTTCCGAACGGGGAAATACCGATGGAAACTCAGGATTATCAGTTATGACGGATGATCAATCTCCTCATCAAAGTAAAACTTCTTCCTATGCAACACCACATGATACTTCTCATTCGAAGGGTCCTTGATGTAAAAAACCTGTCGTGCCTGGGTAGCTAAGATGAACTTGTCATCTTCATATCCTGCACGATTCAAGTCGACCAACGTGAACCCCATGGGCTTCTCAACAACAACACCAAAACTGTGTTCCACCCAACGACACTTGAAGACAACAAATTTGAAATCTACATAATCCAACTCCCAAATTTCCTCAATCACCTCATAGAATGGCATCATAGCAGCAACCGGATGTTTATCTCTATTGCTTGCCTTCCACATGGATTCAGATTCAATATTTACACCACTATTTTGAGTGATGCTCTTCTCGTCCTTCGTCAATGTTGAGAAACTGAAGCCATTAATGTCATAACCAAGGTATTGTCTAACGGTGCAGTTTGGCTTCCTTGTAAACGCCCGTAAGTTATTGAGAATCCCATGACATTACAACGATTGTAAAACCAGTTATTAAACCTTGAAGAATGCTCGACCTGAACTTTATTCTGGGGCCAGTCTGGATGAATCTCTTCCAACAGGGAAACATGCTCTTCAACATATGTTACAGTCTCGCTACTATTACGCAATACATACAGGTGAACATTTATCAACTCAGAATGATAGGATGTATGAAGTGTACCATTGGAGCATGGAGTCCCATTCCGCCTTCCACAGTGGGGTCCACCAAAAACACCGACCGCTCTTCTTCCAACCAAGTTCACTGTACAATACTCGATGATCTCCTCAGTGACGTACCTCTAAACAATGGAGGCATCGGGCCGACTATGATTATGAATATAACCCTTGAAAACTGCCATGTGACGCTCAAAGGGGTACATCCAATGCATTCCGACAGGCCCACACATACGTACCTCCATAACCAAGTGTACCACCAGGTGAACTATGATGTCAGAGAATGACGGGGGAAAATACTTCTCCAAATGGCATAGAGCAACAGCAGCCTTTCGATCCAGTTCATCAAGCTGTTGCCTGCTAATATTCTTCCTGCATATCTGGTTGAAGAAGAAACACAAGCGCATAATAGAAAATCTAACTTCCTCTTCCAAACACCCACGTATTGCTATAGGCAGACGTTGTTGCATAAGAATATGAAAATCGTGTGATTTCAAAGCATTAAGACGCAACTAGTCATTCACAAACTGACTAACATTAGAGGAGTAACCGGAATGCACCTTCATTCCTTGGATGCTCTCACACACCGATCTCCTCTCAGCAACTGACAGATTATAAGGAATGGGGGGCAGGTACGTTTGCTTCCCTCTTACCTCTAGTGCCAGATCCAACTGTATACTAAGGTCCACTAAATCTTTTCTCGCATTCAAGCTATCCTTAGTCTTCTCAGGAATGTTCAGAAGTGTCCCAATTAGACTCTCACAGACGTTCTTTTCGATATGCATGACATCCAAACAATGGCAAACATCCAAGTCTTCCCAGTACGACAAATCAAAGAAAATAAACCGTTTCTTCCACTGTCCGTATACAGCCCCACCACTCTTTGATAACTTCTTACCTAGAACAACATTCAATTTCTTCACCTTTTTGTGAATAGTTACACTGGTCAAAGGTTTGGGTGCCTTTCTCCTCTCCTTCCCACCAATGAATGCAGCTGCATTCTCCTGCAACTTGTGACCTACAGGCAAGAATTTACGGTGACCCAAATAAATAGTCTTCCACTCATTTCTCAACTGATGGTAATCTGTCTCATCCTCGCAAGCTGGGCAAGCCTTGTGAACCTTGACCACATACCCAGAAAGGTTACCACATGTCGGAAAATCATTTATGGTACAAAAAAGCATCGCCCTCAATGTAAACTCTTCACCACTACAACCATCAAACATTAAGGCGCTTTCTGACCAAAGCACCTTCAAATATTTTATCAAAGGGGCAAGATAAGTGTCTATGTCATTTCCAGGTTGTTTTGGGCCTAAAATCATGATGGGCATCAACACATATTATCTCTTCATGCACAAGTACAGGGGAAGATTGTAAATGACAAGCAATACCGGCCACGAACTGTGTTTCAAGGACATATTCCTAAATGAGTTCATACCATCAGTACACAAAGAAAATCTCAAATTCCGAGGTTCAGATGCAAAGTGTAGATACATCCTGTATTTAAACTTTACCGGTGCATTTAAAGCATTTTACACCGATAAAATCCATTACCGATGTACATTTATAACAAAATTGAGCATATTTTCCTGGCTTGCACCTGTACAATCATAATACCAGTGCAAAAACTAATAGTTTTGGTGCCAAATTTCAGAGTAAGAATTTATTTTTGCACCGGCATTAAGAAAATACTGATGCGTGATCAATTCCTACACCGATGCTAATTGTAACCGGTGTACAAATGCTAATTTTTTCCACTAATTTTCATTTCTGCACCGGTAATTTCCCATTACCGGTTTAAAAATTTTACCTATTCACACCAAATTAATAAAATGGGTAAATAAGTACACACCAATAATCATGTACCGGTGCACATGTTAGCAATTGCACCGGTAAAATTAATTATTCAAATAATACCGGTGCAGTACATTTCAAATTGGTACACCGGTAGTACCAACACCGGTGCAAAAATAGGTAAATTTTACACCGGTTGACAAGATGCCGGTGTGTATGTACTTATTTGCACCAGTACTGATGGTAACACTACAATTACCGGTGCAATTGGTTACATACACACCAGTATACCTGTACTCATGAATTTATACAGGTGCGTATGTACCTGTTTTCCAGTAGTGCATCTTGATATTTAATTCTAGGTTTTAACAAACGTAAGTTCTAATATGTTTGACCATATTTATTAAAATAATTAATCACGTACTAATTAAATAAGAGTGCGTCTCTTGAAAGATTTAAACTACAAATTAGAAAAAAAATAAATTAAAATTTTTGGGTTGCATTAATCAGGTAATAAATTTATAACTACCATACGTTGGATAATAAAATTTTAATATTGCAATTAAAAAAAAAGAAAAGAATTCAGGTCGTCTTTTTCTAATCGTTTTCTTTGTGCAGACAAGACCAAAACCTGCAACATCTACAATTTTCTAGGGGGGCGGATCCGCTCCTCTGAAAACTGGTTTAAGTCAAGATCCAAAGAAGAAAGCAAAATTTATTTTAATTGGTAATTGTTCACCCAAAAACTACTGCAAAATGGAAAACACAATGTTGTACTATATAGCTAATGCTACAGAGGAAGGAAATTGGAAAACCAATAGGATCACAACGCGTGTCCAATTGGTTGCGAATAAAAAAAAAGATCAAAACTCAATTGTGCAGTGTCGTTTCATCCATTTGAACCAGTTGGAGCTTAAAACTTCAAATCTGAGCCTGGCCATCTTCAAGTCTGCTCTATCCTGTTTGTCCTCAGAAAAGCATAATCCCATCACCCTCTCCTCAAGCTCAGATTTGGGAGAACAAAAACTGAGTTTGGACAGGTTGGCATGAAAGGGAGCAGCTGGCAAAAACTTACTGAGCACATTAGCCAGTTTTATGCGAGAAGAAACAAAAGAGGGAAGCAGAAACACCTCAAGATAGTAATCCCTGATTAGATGGAAATCTATATCCAAATGCTTAGTTTGTTCATGAAACACTGGATTGGCAGGGAGGTGCAAGGCAGCTTGATTGTCACAGAAAAGAGGGATGGGGGAATTGCACCTGTAAGTGAAGATCTTAGGCAATATAGCTAATCCATTTAAGCTCACAGGAAGTCATTGAAAGACTCATGTACTCACCTTCAGCAGAAGATTTAGACACAGTGGATTGCTTTTTAGACTTCCACGAGATCAAAGCGGATCCCAAGAACACTGCATAACCTGTGTCTGATCTCCTTGAAACCTTACAGGTAGCCCAATCAGTATCACAGTAGGCATGAAGCCTAAGATCATTGGATGAAGAATAGAATAAGCCATGATGTGGATGATGATTAAGGTATCTAACAATATGTAAGGCTTCACTGAGATGATGATGTGTTGGTGATTGCACAAATTGACTCAACTAATGAACAACAAATGTGACATCTGACCTGGTGTAATTAAGGTACACGAGTCTCGCAATTAGCCTTCTAAAAGCACTTAGATTAGGTAGAAGAGCTGGATTTTCATCATGAAGAATCCAAGAGCTAGGAAGTGGAGTAGCGACAGGCTTACTATGAAGAAGTCCACAGTCTGACACTATGTCACTGATGTATTTTTACTGATGAAGATGAATTCCGGAGGAGGTTCTGTGTAGTTCCAATCCTAGGAAGTAGTGAGCAGGGCCCAAATCTTTGATAGTAAACTTCGGATGCGAAGATGCCTTAACTGAAGCAATGGCATCAATGGAATCTCTCATTATTAGAACATCATTAACATAGACAACTAATGCCAGGAAATAGGAATGAGTGAACTTCAAGAAAAGACAGTGATCATGGGGGTATTGATTAATATTCAGGCTCAGAAGATGTTGTGTGAACTCCTTGTTTCACTGCCTGAAAGCCTGCTTCAATCCTTAAAGGTCTTAGTGAGCCTGTAAACTAGATTTGGATCTGTGGTATGATATCCATCAGGAAGTTTCATGTATACCTTCTCATCCAAATGCCCATGCAAGAAAGCATTGTTTATATCAAGTTGATGGATGTGTTAATTTGAAGCTGAAGCTAAAGCAAGAAGGATCCTGATAGTTACTGCCATAGCCATTAGTGAAAAAATTTCAAAGAAGTCTATGCCTTCTATTTGATTGAATTCTTTTGCAACTAGTCTAGCTTTGTGTTTTTCCAAACTTCCATCTGCATTAAATTTCAACCTGTAGAGTTATTTAGATCCAATTGCTTTGTTTCCTAGTGGCAGCTTCACCAGATCCCAAGTGTGGTTTTGCTCAAGTACATTCAGCTCCTCAGTCATGGCTTGAACCCATCCATGTGAATGCTTTGCCTGCTGATAAGTGGATGGTTCTTGAACCACTGAAGCATCAGAAATATGTGCACAAATAATTGAGAGAGGCTGCAGTGAGGAGGAGATAAAATCCTTGGCCCAGACAGGTAGCCTGATAACTCTGGTGCTGTGTCTTAAACCAGTGTTTGATGGTGGAGAAGGGATAGGGAAAAAGAGTGAAGGTTCAGAAGATTCTATTAGATCAGAAGGGATTGTGTCTGTGAAGGGAAGATGAAAAGAAAAATGAATGGCTGGTGAATAAGGAAAGATGGCTTCATGGAAAATCACATCCCTAGAGATGATCAACCTGTGATTTTGCAAGTAAAATAGTTTATTGGCCTTTTGACCTGATGGACAACCAATGAACACACAAGGATATGCTCTCCCTAAGAGCTTATCCTTGTGTGGGGAAGTATGGGTTGCATATACCAGACAACCAAAGGTTCTAAGTCTGCAGATCTGGCTTCTCATTGAAAAGAAACTCAAATGGTGATTTCCATGAAAGAGTAGGAGTTGGGAGTCTGTTTATTAGATATGTAGCAGTAAATGTTGCATCTCTCCAAAAAAATTTTGGTAGATTTGATTGGAAAACGATGGCTCTAGCTACTTGTAGGAGATGCTGATGCTTTCTCTCCACAACACCATTTTGTTGTGGAGTGTAAGGACATGATTTTTCGTGAAAAATACATGTATCTGTGAACAATCTCTCACACTGAGAATTAACAAATTCATTTCCATTGTCTGACCTGACTGATTTTACTGAAGCATTGAATTGAGTTTGCATCATAGTAAGAAACATTTTAAGAATTGAAGGCACTTGATCTTTGGACTTAATCAAATAAGTACAGGTAGATCTAGTGAAATCATCCACCACAGTTAAAAAATATTTGCAACCATTGATAGAACTAACTTTAAAAGGTCCCCACAAATCCAAATGAATCAACATGAAAGGTGACTGAGTAAAGCTAGTACTGAGTGAGAAAGGCAACCTATAATGCGTAACCATAGAACAGATTGAACAAATGATATTATAATTAAATAAGGAAGTAGTTTCAGAAATGTGCTTCATTACATCATAGGAAGGATGCTCTAGTCTAAGGTGCCAAGACTTAAAAAGGCAATGAAGTTTGATTGACAACAACACTTATTACAGTGTTTTTGGAAATTGTATATGGAAAATTTGATTGAAGTCTCTGCTTGATAATCTTTGGTTGAAATGACTGGCTGTTTAAAATGTATAGGCCATTTACTTCTTTGGTTGCTGCAAGAACTCTGTTATAGTTCTGAAGTCCTGCAGCAAACAAAGACCAGAACAAAACTTGGAATTGACTTACATAGATTTAGTAAGCTTACTCACAGACAGAATATTGTATTTAAAATCAGGAACATGTAGACAATCAACTAGAGTAATTGAGGGATTTAAGCTGACTGATCATATAGTTGTGACTAGTTTAATTGTGTGAACTAGTAGATAAACAGGTGTGAGATTCTGTATAGCGGTAGTAGAATGAAATACTGACATATTTGCACACATATGACTTGATGCCCCACTGTCAACAATCCATTTATCATTAGTAAAAGTAAAAACATTAAGGGAAAAGTTTGTAATCAAGCTACCTGCAAAGTAATGATAATGGGCATAGTTCACTGCTCCATACTAATCCGAAATTGGTTCTTTCCCTTTTTGCCTCTTATCCAGCTGAGCTTCCACTAATTTAGCAACCAAGGCATGTAGCTTTGCATCTGGATCATTTTGTGGTGTATCCTCTTCTTCTACAGCCACATGTGCAGCATATTTATGATAACCTTGACCTAGTTTACTAGGTTTCTGATATGTTTGTGGAGCAAACCGAGGCTTGACAGTAACATCTCTATTTCCTTCCCACCATTCAGGGTATCCCTTGATTTTGAAACAATTCTCCTTCACATGACCTAGTTTTCCACAATGATCACACTTCAGGTCTGATCTTCTAACAATTCTTCTCCTCAAAGCATCTGATTCTTCAAACTGATCAGAACCTGATTCCTTAACCCGATAGGGCATTTTTTTTGTCCCTATAGATTCTCACAGCCATGGCTGAATTGTTTTGAACCTCCTGATAGTCACATTGAATGGCCTTCTGCTTCTCTATCCTGGTAATCATGAAATATGCCTTCCCAACACTAGGAAAATGATCCATCATCAAGATCTGATGACTGATAGAGCTATACTCCTCATTATCCCCATAAGGAACTGATATAATTTATCATCTTTTTCCTCAGCTGGTAAGCAAGTGTAATTAATACAGTCTAGATTACATCTCTTTCTTGGCCTTAAGCATGCATATTCATCCCTGTGACTCTTTAATTTAGTAAAGTAAACAGCAACAGAATCATCTCCTTGTTTTAACTCACATATTTCCTTTTTCACTTTGTGAATCAGCGGGACATTACTCTCTCCAAATCTTTCATTCAGCACATTCCATAAAGCATAAGCATCCTCACAAAACATGAAACCTCTTGCAATCTTTTTGGAAATGGAATTCAGCATCCATGAGATTAGGGTAGAGTTTACCTTGTCTTATCTATCATACAACGGATCATCTGGATCTGGCACCTGAATTTCACCAGTTAAGAACTTTAGCTTTCTCTTGGATTTGAAGGCTATAATATTTACATGCTCCATGTGATGTAGTTGAATTCATTTGAGGGTTCAACCACCAGTACCAAGCTTGAGTTGTCTGTACTTTGCAGATCAAACGGATCATTGATTCGTGGCCTTCCTCTATGTGAAGTAGATCTCACAGATTGTTTAACAGTGTCTACTGTTTCGGTATCAGAATACATACTTCGGAGCTCAAAATGTTCAGTATTTGATGAAGATTAAAACAAAACATCACCGGATCTTTCCTGGATGCTCTGATACCATGAAAACTGGTTTAAGTCCATATCCAAAGAAGAAAGCAAAGTTTATTTTAATTGGTAATAGTTCCCCCAAAAACTACTGCAAATGGAAAACAGTGTTGTACTATATAGCTAATGCTACAGAGGAGGGAATTTGGAAAACCAATAGGGTCACAACACGAGTCCAATTGATTGTTTATAAAACAAAAGAGCAAAAATCAATTGTGCAGTGTCGTTTCATCCATTTGAATCAGTTGGAGCTCAAAACTTCAAATCTGAGCTTGGCGATATCTTCAAGCCTTCTCCTTCCTTTTTGTCCTCAGAAAAGCATAATCTCATCATCATCATCTTCAATCTCTTCCTTGCTCATATACTTACATATCCTTTGCCCGACAAATTATAGGGGAGGCTGCCGCACCCCCTTGCCTCCTAGTTCCGCCCCTGCCTGAGACAATGAAGCAGTTTTATAGGAAATGGTATAACCTCAAGAATATGGTTGTGGTGTTGTTGGAGATTTTCCATAAACACAGGTTTGAACAGCTTCTAATATTTTGCCATGTCTCATAGTCCTGAATCTTGTACAATTTAACAATGTTGGTTATACCTTTCCCGTTGAGCTGAAGAACGGAAATATGGTATATTTCCTGATGATTTGGATGCTCTATTTCCTTCCAAGGACCAATAATTTTGTTATCTTTCCTGTTAGATGGAAGATGATATTGGTTACATAAGCAGACTGCTTGAAACAAAGATATTACAAGTCCTCCGTTTTAAGCATGGACAGGTTAGCATAACTATTCATTGGTTTATTCTCAGCAAGTGGCCTTGTTCTACCACCTAAATGTTGTCATAAATTTTGTATGCTCAGATATGCACTGTTGAAGTTTCTGTGTTTCATGGTGGTAATACACCATCCAGAGTTGGTAGTGTTCGAGGTAATAACAATAAGAGAAAAATGATTTTATACCCCTGTCTAGTTGACATAAGTGTCACTATAACATTTCAATATTCGAAAGTCCCAATATAACCCTATCTAGTCAGTGAAAGTGACAATATAACCTTCTCCGATAACTTTTAGCCTGAATTTTATAAAATTACATATTTTCCCTTCTAAAAAAATTTAACACTTAAAAAATAAGAAATGACATTATTACCCTTAGACTCATCAATACTCCAATATCGCCGGACCGCCGTCGGACCACTGCTACAACGCCGATGTATTAGATATGGTTATATCAGCACATTATGAAAACTGGTATGGTTAAATCAACACATTCCTAAAATTTATAGGGTTATATCAGCACATTAGTAAAAAATGTAGGGTCATATCAGCACATACTATAAAATATAGGATTTTTAATGATATTTTGTTTATTTTGTTGTGTTTAGTCCAAATTGATGATTGGATGACGTTTGGTATTGTGTGTGACTGTTATTTTGTTGTGTTCTTCAACCTAGGGTTTTTAATGTTGATAAGTTTTGAAATGAGCCTATGATATATGATAATGATGTTAAATATTAATGAAGGTGTCATGATGTCAAATGTTATGTTGTATAATATATTGTTATGATGTTATAGTGGTGTATATGATGATGTGGTCACCCGTTAAGGCCAGCCGAGTACCACACAATATTTATAATATGAGATGATATAACCCTATAAGTTTTAAGAATGTGCTTATGTAACCCTACAAACATTAGGAATGTGCTGATATAACCCTATAAACATTAGGAATGTGCTGATATAACCCTACAAACATTAGGAATGTGCTGATATAACCCAATAAGATTTCATAATATGCTGATATAACCCTATCTGTTACGGCGGTCGTCCAGTGGTGGTCTTTGGCGGTCCGGCAGTGGTTCGGTGGGAGTCCAGCGGCAGTCCGGTGGCGGTATGGTGAACTGTGAGGGTAAAATTGTTCACCTAATTTCAGAGTTAGCTCCAAGGGTATTTTGGTCAATTTACATTGAGTCAACGCCAGAAAATTGAGGTCAATGCCGGGAATGGAGTCTGAGGGTTATATTCGCACTTTCATTAACTAGTTATGGTTATTTTTGCACTAAAAATTACCATAGGGTTATATTGACACTTTGTCAAGTAGGTAGGGTTATATTGACACTTATCCCTAAAATAAATTTCTTCAATGCTGGTGCTTATGTTATTCCATGATAATTTTGTGATACTCCATCTGTCCTAATTCAAGCCGCACACTTTGACTTTTACCGGTTAACTTAAAAAATCCTTAATATCTTTTAATTTCAGATAATTAAAACTTATTAAAAGTTGACATTTTGAAAATATATGTTGTAGCGAATCTAAAAATGTATCACCCAACAGTGTTTATACTTATATACCAATTCAATTTTGGGGTCAAAGTTAGGGAGTTTTGACTAAATGAATAGTTCAATTGCAACTTGAATTGAGACAAAGGATGTACAGAAGTTTCTTCTACAACCTTGGTTTGAAATTGAATTGTGGAAGGTTATAATTTTCTTTTGTATAGGTGGATCTAGCTCTGGATGAGGTATCAAGATTAGGGATGATTATGGGTCTATGACCCGATCCAGACCCACAGGATCTAGACCCATTGGGTTGGATAAGGGTCTAAAAAATGTAGACTATTGGGTCCTCGTCCGGGTCTGGGGCTAACTTTACAGGTCCGAGTCTAACTTTACAGGTTTGGTCTGAAATATTAAGACACAAACCAAGACCCATAATTTCTAAATTACTTTCATATTCTCTCTGTATTTTTATTTTTAATTAAAAACAATACTTATTGTATTTGTTTTCTTGAAAAATTAATTTAGATGCATATTGGATTTTAATTATTTGTATTTATGATAATATATATTTTATTTAATGAAGAAAAAAATTAGAATGTTTGACCCATTTAGGACCCATTTTGGCCAAGATCCGTTTAGACCCATCGAGTTTGGGTAAGAGTCTTAGCTTTTCAGACCCTCCGAGCGTGGGTTGGGTCTGGGTCTAACTAAATTTTTTTAGGGTTGGGTCTGGGTCTTATTGAACCCGACCAAGACCTGACCCATGATCATCCCTAATCAAGATGATGTCATGTTGATTCTTGAGATTAAGAAAAGAGCTCATGAAAATGTTTGATATGAGAATTTCATATTTGATATGAAAATTCATGTTATCCAGAGTGTATCTGCATTTCAATTCATTTGAGTTCAGTTCAATTTGGTTCATTTAAGTTCAAATCAGTTTAATTCAGTTCAATTGAACATGAATGTTTAGCATGATATTTAGATTAATTTAGTAATATTGTTACTATTTTCACAACACTTATTTTTAATTTAGTTCAAATCAATGCAGTTCAGTTAAGGTTAATGTAGTTCAGTTTATATTAGTCCTTTTGATAAATGTCTGTCCTTTGACACTATTTTAAACTGATTTATATATTTAAAAATGTGGTAAATAATTTTTTATACTCAGTTTAGTATATTTAAACTTATTTCATTTCAGTTCAATATATTTAAACTTATTTCAGTTCAATATATTTTTTTTTGTTCAATTCGGTTCAAATCAAATCAGACCAGATCAGCTCCAGAGAACATGGCCTTAGTGATATTTTATTATCTTAAATCTTAATTTATAATTTATACTTTCATTTTGATGTTGTTAGAATAAGTCAAGGTATTGAATAGATTTGATTTTGTTAGAGTTGTCGACTAGGCTAGAGTCATACTAGTACTAGCCTTCTTTTGTACTCTATTTATTCTCATGAACAAGTTTTGGTCCTCAACCTAAAACCCTAATATTTCTCACAATTCGACCGCCACCACACCCACCCATTTTCTGGCTACCAACCCCTACCCTCCCTCACTTTTCCAATCAAATTCAGGCAAAATTCCAGCAAAAATCCACCATCTCCGGTGACCCTGTTCGGCTCTCCTCATCCAGCGGTGTCTTTCTTCGGCTGCAGTGGTCTAGCTTATGCTTCTCTGAAGCCATTTGTTTCCATAAGGTATCCATGTGGTTTTCTATATTTTGTAGCTCTCAATTCACCAACGTCCTCTCATATTTCCAGCAAGCGACAGTCGTCCAGCGACACCCATTTTCTCTGGTGATCGATGGCCATCTCAAATCTCCAGCGGTCAATAACAGTCACAGGTGCGAGTCCATCCCGTCAGGAATATTTGGTTCTAGCCTAGATTCCTCGTTTAACAGGCAACAAGGTGCGTGAGATCCACACGCCTCGAGCCATAGCCGCGCCTTCCAACCTTCACACGTGACATTCATGCACTTCCTCAGGCGTATCCCCACACTCGCACGTTACTACCATGCGTGACAGCATCCTTTCGTGCATTACAAAACATGCTCGGTGGTTTTTTGGGCAAAATTTTATCCTTTGGTTATTTCTGATTTGCCCTGTGTGATAAGGCTCCTTTTGGTTTTCGACGATGTGATATTTTAAGATATACGGGCCTTTCTCATTATCCACGACACAATGACTCCAAGTGGATTTTAGATTTTGGTGCCACAAAACACATGTCATCGTCCCCACTGCTATTGATCATGTGACACCTTACCATGGTTCTACCTGTGTCTATGTTGGTAATGGTTCTCAACTCTCTATTACTTATGTTGGCGATTCTCGTATTTCTAAATCTTTGTCTCTTTAGGATGTGCTTATTGTGCCTGACATCACAAAAAATTTTCTTTCGATTAGTAAATTAACTCAGAATTTAAATGTTGTTGTCTGCTTTGATGATCGTTCATTTATTATTCGCCATAAAATCACTGGTGAAGCTTTGGTCCACTCTCTTATTTTATCTTCTGATGGTTTCTCCTACTATGCTATTTTCCTCGATGATCATTCCCAAATCTCGTGGTTTTACCCACTGCACCACTAATTTGATTTTTGGGATATTTATCGCCAGTTTGAGGCTTTTGTGGAGAGTTCTCTTCCGTCGTTAAGGTGTTTCAGAGTGATGGGGGGACTGAGTTTGTAAATGGTCGATTACGCTCTCACTTTCAAACAAAGGGCATTCACCATCAGATTTTTTGAGCGTATACTCTTTAGCAGAACGATTGGGTTGAGCGCAAGCACCGCCACATTGGTGAGATGTGTTTGTCTATGTTATACCACTCTCATGTCTCTCTCAATGGCCTTACGCTTTTACAGCAACCGCATATACCATAAATTGGGTGCCCACTCCTTTTCTTTGCGGACGATCACCATATGAAGTTATTAATGGCTGGATTCCCATATACACAAACTTCCATGCATTTGGTTATCGTGTGTACCTTTATCCTCGTCCATATCACAAACTCGCTCCTCACAGTTTTCCCTATGACTTTCTTGGGCACAACTCACAGTACAAAGGATATTGAGGTTTGGATCCTACATCTAGAAAGATATATGTCACCAGCCATGCTCGGTTTAACGACACTTCCTTCTCTTATGCCGGTGGTCTACTTCAGTATCCCCGTTCTCTCTAGATGTCTCTACTTTTTTAGATCTCGTTGATGCATCAGCTGATATTCCTGCATCTTCTACAAGGGCATATCCCCCTGCTCAGCTTGTCACTTTTGTTGCCAGCCATCCGGGCTCATCTATAGTATCGCCTTCCCCGACTACGGCACCATGTTCTGTCTGCTCTGCCGATTCAGATCATCCAGTGGCTGCTCAGACACATCTTGCTATGCCCATCTCGCCATCAATCAACAAACCTGGTTCACCGAACAGCCCATCCAGTTCATCGGCCACCGCACCAGCCCCTCTGCTGGCTGCGACTGCTCATCCGATCTTTCCACCTCGGCCTCGTACTCATTTTATGGCTACTCGATCAACGACTGGGGCTATTCAGCATAGAGATTATTCAGATATTGTTGCTCATGGTCTTACTACTACCTTACTTGCTTAGTCGAAGCCCACAGATTACCACACTACTCTTCAAGATCCAGCTTGGGTTTCTGCCATGGATGACGAGATAACAGCTCTTTGTGGACAACGCACATGGGATTTGGTGCATCACCCATTGGACGTTAACATTTTTGGCTCCAAATTGGTTTATCGGCTAAAGTATCGACCAGATGGCACTATTAAGCGTTATAAAGCTAGGCTTGTGGCGCAGGGTTTCTTACATATTCAGGGGTTTAGCTTTGACCATACCTTTAGTCTAGTGGTCAAAGCGTCCACAGTCTGTATTGTTCTGGCTATTGCTACGGTGTGCTCTTGGCCACTTCGTCAGGCGGTTGTCAAGAATGCCTTAATGGCATTCTTGATGCTCTAGTCTATATGGCACAACCTGTTGGTTGCAAGGATCCACTTCACCCAGAGTATGTTTGTCACTCTCGGAAGGCCATCTATGGTCTTAAGTAAGATCTGCGGGCCTAGTTCCAGCATTTTAGCATTTATCTGGTTCAACTTGGTTTTACCTGTAGTTCTGATGATACTTTACTATTTGTTTTGTCTCAGGGATCATCATTGTTGTATTTGTGGGTCTATGTCAATAACATCATCCTTATAGGCAACAACCCAACTCTGTTTCGGAAGTTCATTGATCAGACGCATCGGGAGTTTGGTATCAAGGACTTAGGCACTCTTCGCTACTTTCTTGGCTTGGAAGTTACACCTTCGGCCTAATATTTACTTCTTGGCCAAGCTACATGCCAGGGATATACTTACTCAAACTGGGATATCAGATGCTACACCAGTCTCTACTCCATTTGTGCCAAGATCGCAGTTATACAGCTCCACTAGTCCCGCTTTTTAGAATCTCACACTTTATTGCTCTCTTGTTGGGGCTCTGTAGTGTCTGGCAATCATTCATCCTAATTTAGCCTGTGCGGTCAACACAGTCAGTCAGTATCTCCAGGATCCTCTTGATGATCACTTTGAAGCAATTACTTAGATTCTTTGATATGTTCGGGGAACTCTTCATTTTGGCCTTGCATTTTGATTAGCCAGCTTTTCTGAGGTTCTGAGTTACTCTGATGCTAATTAGGCTCATTGTCTGGAGACCCAACGATCCACTTATGGTTATGTTGTATTTCTTGGTGGAAACCTTGTTTCTTGAAGTTCTAAGAAACAGCCCATTGTTTCTCGTTTGAGTACGGAGTCCGAGTATCATGCCCTTGCCAACACCGATTCTGAGATTGTTTGGCCGACTTATTTATTTTGTGATCTTCGTGTCCCGCTTGCTGGATCTCCGCTATTGTAATGTGATAACAATAACACAATCTTCTTGGCTCAGAATCCAGTTGCTCACAAATAGGCAAAGCACATCGATATTGACTATCACTTTGTTCGAGAGTTGGTTGCTTATGGAAAGCTATGTATTGCTCATGTTCCTACTGCTCTTTAGATTTCAAACATCTTCACCAAAAGGCTCTCTCATCCGCTTTTTGAGTTCTTCAAATCTAAGCTTTGCGTCGCTGAGCATCCAACGCTTCGCTTGAAGGGGGGTGTTAGAATAAGTCAAGTTGTTGATTAGATTTAATTTTGTTATAGATCGTGGTGTTGACTAGACTTGATTCATACTAGTAGTAACCTTCTTTTGTACTCTATTTATTTGCATTAGTAATACGATATTCATTACAGGAAATACATTCTTTCAGATGTGTTAATTTTTCAGCGCGTCTTTTTAAAATAGATAATGGTATTCTTTTAATATTATATTATTATTTAGTGTCTCCTTGATGTTTCGATAGCGTGAAATGACTTTTTTAATTTTTAATAGGGTAATATGCAAATATAACCCTATATGTTAGAGAAAGTGCAGATATAACCCCGAGTTATTTTTTTAGTACAAATATAACCATAATTATTATACATAAGTACAAATATAACCTTAAAGCCATTATTCAAGAATTGACTGGTCATTTTGGGCCATTGGCCAACCAGAAATGACCAAAATGCCGTTCTAACCTAATACAAAATTTTAAAAGATAAAAATGCCCCCACCACCCATCTCTACCACTAGCCCCGCATCCCACCAACAATCCATCACCACCACCACCATACATACATATGAAACTTTCAGTTTGGACAAACTTTACCAATTTCTTAAAACAAACCCGAAAATAATTAGTTGTCGTAAAGATTTGAGCTTTTTTAACAGATTTCTTTCATTCACATATCCCAGAAAGATAGATTCAGCAAAAGGCAAGAACACTAAAAGTTACATCTTTCAAGAAACCAACGTAGACAACCTCGTTCGATGACCCATCGTAGACAACCTCGCCAGTGCCGTCGTACAATGCCGTTGACATCATCGCGCTCTCCTTCTCCAGGAGCGTCTCGACCAGGAACATATGGAAGTATTCCAAAGAAAGGAGTACTTCTGCACCATAGAATCTGCATTATGTAGGGTGAGCTAATCAGCATATCGTAGAAGAGAAACAAAGATAAACCTAGTGGTCCTTACTCATTAGTCAAGTACAGCACTGTAGGATCGATGTTTTAACTTTCAGAATCACAAACACACCAGCTAGTCCTAGAGCAGGTATGGCCTTTTCCATTATCAAACGCAGCAGACAAATATCATCCCCTCGTTGGCTCACTAGTCACAAGCCCTTTCCACCACGCCTTCACTGGGCCATCGGCTGAGCCGGTGAACACCATCCCGTCAAACCCCACTATGAAGGCATTTTGACTACGCCAAACCTTACTGCGTGACCCAGCCCTCTGCCCTTTGAAACTACCGCATCGCTACCTCCTCCAACCCCTCTCCCCACCATAATGGCGTATTGACAACGGAATCCCGAGATTGGTGTTCCTTGAGCTCAAGGCTGGAGTGCTCGTTGATCTTATCAAATTTGCTTGACTCATCGGCGTCAACCCTTCGAACACGCCGTAGCCTCGAAGGGGTCCCTCGTCCTAACCACAACCATCAATTGGAGTTCAAACCTTGCCGTTGTTTACCCTGAAGCTCACCACAGAGTTCACTGGTGCCTCTGCCGCCGAGTTTGTTGGTGCCCCGACGACGGTGCCTTTGAGTTCGTCGATCATAGGCTCAAGTAGATTTGATACCGGTGTCTTCAATTTGACAAAGGATTGGACTCTTCTTTAAGCCCTTGTGATTATGATTTCGCCGATAATACTAGAGCATACTCCCCCTCTAGATTCAACAAAGGGTTGAAGGCGAGGGTTTGAAGGAGACAAAGGGTAAATGGAATTTTCAAATTTTGGATACTGGAATTTTTAATTTTTTAAACATAAACTGACTAGGGTAAATTTGTCTTTTCACCTAATTCCGGCATCAAATTGCCCGAAAGGTATATTTGCACATAACCTAAATATCTAGGGTTATATCTGCACTTTCAATTATTGCAGGGTTATATGTACAATTTCGTCAATTATGTAGGGTTATTTATGCACTTTCCTCCTTTTATATTAATGTCTTTTTAAATATTGGTGTCACATTTTGTTGCACACTTTCATGTTCTCAAATTCATGTGTATTTTATTGTTTTAGTTTAAGGTTTAACTATTTTTGTTTGATGCTTTTTTAAATTTGATGTCGTAATATTTCTAGTTTGATTTTATATTTTAGTGTTTTTATTTGATGTTTCAACTATTTTTATTTTGTTGTGTTATTTTCGTGTTACCATTTAATGTTCAACTATTCTAATTTCATGTATTTTTTATTTTTTATTTGATGTTTAGCTATTATAACTTGATGTTTAACTATTTTTATTTGATTTTTATTTTATTTCATGTAACTTGATGTTTAAGCATTAAAAATAACTCTTATGTTACTATGTGCGATTACACCTTAATATGTGTAAATCACCTGCGCGGTTTTCCGGCCATATCTGGTGAGTTCAAGGAGAGGTGCCATCATGGGCAAGTTAGGAAAGAAGAGAGTGACGCGGAAAGCAGTAGCAAAGGCAGGAGAGGAGGAAAAAAAAGGGTAAACAGGTAGGAAAAGATGTGATTGAATCGAAAAAGGGTGTTCAAGGATCAATTCTGGACAAAGGGGATAGGGATAACCGAGGAGAACGTGGAGAATGCAGTAAGGTGATGGAAAATGGTGAAGCAAGCTAGAAGGTCAATGGTAAAGCTATGGAGGAGATCTCTGAAACAGTGAGGAAGAAACTGGCCTGGGGTGATAAGGTGGAGAATGAGATGAACTGGTGTAGATAATGGGCATCTAATGTTTGATGGTAAACCCCTGGTTATCAAATCTTGGTCTAAGGACTTTGATTTTGAGGAACCTGATCGTATACCAGTATGGATTAGATTGCCTGATTTACCATTAGTCTATTAGGAGCCTAGGATAATCAGCAAGATAATAAGTCCATTGGGGAAACCTATTTGTCTAGATAGGGCAACAACAGAGAAAGACAGGCTAGCTTATGCTAGGGTGAAGGTGGAAGTAGAAATAGTTAAATCTGTGCCTGACAAGATTAACTATATAAATGAGAGAAAGGTAATTGAACAGCAGAAACTGATTTATGAGTGGGCTCCTGTGAAATGTGGATATTGTGAAATGTATGGGCACGAGGAGACACGGTGTAGAAGGAAAGTGAAACAAGCTAATCAAAAATAGATATATGTGCCTGCGAGGATAAGGAATGAAGGGAAGGGTCAGGAAACTGAGAAAAATGTGATATTGAAGGAGTCTAATGAGGTACTAAAGAAACCAATGAGGAACGAGGAGAGGAATCAGGAATGGGTGACTGGTTATCCACAAGGGGTGAATGTGAGGTCACAAGGCCAGATGGACCTAGAATATGATAAGGATAAGCCCCCAGATGAATCATAATTTTACAGTGTGGAGTGTGAGAGGTATTAATAAAGGTGAAAAGCACAGGGTGATCTGGGGATTCTGTCTCAGGAATCAAACTAGACTTTTGGCCATGCTTGAAACAAAAATACAAAAAGAGAAGGAAACGGAGGTGTGGGAGAGAATTGGCTTAGGATGGAAACTGTTAACAAATGGAGTTGTGGTCAACAGAGGAAGAATTTGGCTGGCTTTGAGGGAGGATCTATATGTAGTGACTGTGATTGATGTTGGAGCACAGTGGATGGATGTACAATGTGACATAAAGGAGGTGAAGGAGACATTCTTCTTTACAGTAATCTATGGATATAATATCATAGAACAAAGAGAGGGGGTGTGGAAGTATCTACAGAAGCAGGGGAAAAGAGATAAGCCTTGGTTGATATGTGGTGATTTTAACTCTCCACTCGACTTTGATGACATAATAGGGGAAACCAAGTGGAGGAGATGGAGCTAACCGATTTCCAAAAAGCTGTTAAGCTATTAGAACTTGAAGAAATCAAAACTGTGGGGGCAAAATTTACCTGGTCAAACAGAAGGGCTGGTAAGGATAGGGTGATGAGCAAACTGGAAAGGGGTTTAGTAAATGATCATTGGCTGAAGCATATGACAGATGGTGTATGTGTAGTCAAGAATGAAGTAATGTTTGATCACCGTCCTCTATTAATCAGACTGAATAGGAAAGCCAAAAGGAGGATGAGACCTTTTCGATATTTTAATATGTGGTCGAAGGCTGAAATTTTTCATAGAATGGTGCAAGGGGTATGGGAACAGACACCAGTTGCCAGTATAAGGGAATTGGGGAACAGATTGAAGATCCTGGAGAAGCCACTTAGTAAGCTGAACAGAAAGAAATTTAGTAATATTTGTGAGCAAGCTGAACTTGCTCTGGAGGAATGGAGATCAGCACAGGAAGATTTGAACAAAGATCTAGTATCACTAAAACTGCAGGAACTTGAATTGAAGTCAAGGACGAAGGCTGAAATTCTGAAAAGTGTAGAATACAGTTTTTTTAAGCCAAAGTCAAAGCTGAGGCGGATGGATGATGGAGACAGACCAACTAGACTATTCTACTCCTCAATCAGAAGCAGGCAATACCAAAACAATATTGTGGCACTCAGGAAAGGGGAGACACTATTACTGGATCATGAGGGTATAGAATCTGAGTTGATAGCTCATTTTCAGAAGCATCTAGGAGTTGAATCTGAGGTACCAGGACTAGACAAAGGAGTGGTGAAATATAGTGAAGTATCAAGCATTGATCAGCAAATGAAGTTGATAAAGCCTATAGCCAGAGAAGAGATAGTTCAGGCTCTAAGAAGCATTTAGTCAGGGAAAAGTCCAGTACTAGATGGATATTCCAGTAAATTTTTTAAGGACTGCTGGTCTTATATAGGGAAAGATGTGATAAATGCAGTGACAAACTTCTTCCAGGGAGAGGAAATTCCAGACATCTTCAAAAATGTAGCCCTTACACTGATACCAAAACACAGCCAAGCTCAGAAACCAGCAGATTACAGGCCAATAGCCTGTTGTTCAGTAATATACAAAACTGTAACAAAAGTGCTAAGTAACAGATTGAAGGATGTGCTTCCAACCATAATCAGTTGCAATCAGAGTGCTTTTGTAAAGGAAAGGTCTATTGCTCACAACATGGTGCTAGCCCAGGAGTTGCTTCACAAGTATGGAGTGGCAAAAGTGAAATCCAGCTGTGTAGCACAAATAGACATCTCAAAGGTATTTGACAGCTTAAGTTGGCAGTTCTTGATAAATTAGTTGAAAGAGTTGAAGTTCCCAGGGCAGATGGTGAAGTGGATAACAGCAAGCACAATGGGGTTTGACATATGCTTAAATGTTAATGGCCACTATACAAGGAGTTTCACAGCCAAAAGAGGAGTTAAGCAGGGAGACCCCATTTTCCCCTTGCTTTTTTGTAATCAATATGGAGTATCTGACCAGAAGTATGATTAGGGACTTCATGGCTGGGAAAATACACCTTCATCAAAGGTGTAAAAAAGCTAAAGTTCATACTTTGCTTTTTGCTGATAACCTTCTGTTATTTTGTGCTGCCAACGGAAAGTCATTGGAAGGAGTGGCAAATACTTTGAGGAAGTTTACAGAGGAGACCGGTCTGGCCATTAATGAGGACAAATCAAGAATTTTCTTCTCAAAGATAACAGAAGGTGAAAAAACAATGCTAGCTGGGATTCTTAAAATACAACAGGGGATTATGCCCATGAAGTACTTGGGACTGCCTTTATCAACAGTAAAGTGGGGGGAAAAGGTTGTGAAGAGTTGTTGAGCAAAGTCAGGAGGTAGATAAAAAGATGGGAGTCTAAACACCTATCATATGCTGGCAAGTTGCAACTGATCAATGGAGTTCTACTGAGTATATCAGGGTATTGAGCGATGAAGCTACCAGAAGCAATACATAAAAAGCTTGTGCAGATTTGCACTAGTTTTCTGTGGGGTAGAGAAGAGGGGCAAAGAGGTTTCACAGCTGCAGCATGGATTTCTTTATGCAGAAGCAGGAAAAAAGGAGGAATGGGATTAAGAGATCCCTCCCCCTGGAACAAGGCAGCCCTAAGTAAACATCTGTGGGATCTTACACAGAAGAAAGACACCTTATGGATAAAATAGGTGCAGTAGTATTATATGAAGGAGACTAGAATAGAAAGCTGTAAGTATTCTGAGACACGTAGTTAGCATTGGAGAGTGCTACTGAAGCTAAGAGATGGGATTTACCCTCAGATACTGAAATGTGTAAATCAGAAATGACGGTTGAAGGTAGCAGATGTTTACAATCTGATAATGGGGGGGGGAAGGAGACTAGATTTAAATGCTCTGTGGTTTGGCATAAAGGGATTCTGCCAAAACACAAAAAATAAATCTCTGGCTATTTTTGAATGGAAAACTGGCAACTATTGACAGGTTGCTGGAGTTTGGTATGCTGGATGGAATAAATGTGTGTGCATTATGTGGCAAAGAGCAAGAAACTCTGCAGCACCTGATGGTGACCTGTGAATATACCGCAGAGATAATGCAAGAAGTTGGTTTAAAGCAAGTCAGGATTTTGAGACTGATGAAGAAGCAGTTGTGGATATTGGCCAGGTTCAAAAATAGGAAGAAAATGATGCTGATGGTGACTGCCCTATACTATGTATGGCAAGAGAGGAACAACAGAATCTTTAAGAAGATGGAAATGAAGGCAACAGTGGCGGGTTTCCAGGTGCGAGCAGAAGTAAAAAGAAGATGGAGCTCTAACTCTGCGGATGGAGATTCCAAGAAGCTCGGAGGTGCAGCAGGTCTGAAGCTGAGGCAGGTTTCTGCATAAAATTGCCTCTTGGGAGAGCTTACTCTGGTCAATTTCGAGTTTGGAGTGCAGGATATGGATTGAATAGGATACGGAATGTATAGAAAATCAGAAGAAGGAATAGTTTTTTGTAGTAGATGGGAGAGAGTCTAAACTTTGTATATGTTTTGATCTTCAGGTTAATGAAAAAGGTTACACCAAAAATAAAAACTTGTTTTAATTTTATAGATTAATATTTATTAATTTCAAAGTAGTTTATTTGAGTGTTTTTATTTAATTTTTATTGATGTTTTACCATTTTAATCTGGTGGATTATTATGTAGGCATGAACTTTAAATCAGGCCTAACACGTAACAAGATCCAAATGGTCCGGCCCAAACAACTAAACCCAAATGCATCCCAGACATTAAAAAATGACCCGAAATCGAACCCGGGAAAAACACCATCAATCGTCGTTGATGTTGGAAAAACACCAACAATCGCCAGGAAAGCACCTGGAAAAACACCACCATCCTATTTACCCGTCGGTTGCTCATTTGCTACGGCGACTTCACCGGCGGCTTCCTCCATCACGCGAAGGGAATCTTCTGGAACGACGACTTCCTAAGGGACGACGGCGGAGTTCGACCTCTAGAAAAACCCTATGATTGTCACCTCGATGCATCGAATTAGCATATCCGGCGTCAAATTAGCATCTGCGGTTGCATCGAATTCCATCTCCGATGGCATGGATCCACTAGATTTTAACTCCAGCAGATACCATCAGAATCCGAAATCGAGTAATCCCTAGCGAAAATCCAGCGACGAAACCCACAAAAATATTAGCGTCGAGTCTGATGCGCGAGCCGGCGGTAACTCCCACGGTGAATCAGAGCCGAAGCGACGGCGATCTAGACGGGAAAGACGAAGCTTTTAAGTTTTTTGACTATTTGCAAATAAGTTCCTCAAGTTCTGCGAATACTTTATTGTTAACCTCAAAAACAATTATTGTAACATTGACCCCCAACACTTAGGAAACTATTGTTTCGTATTTATTTTATTTGTAGTTTATCCTTAGCCTCAAGATGAGACGGTCTCGCATATATATATATATATATATATATATATATATATATATATATATATATATATATATATATATTCTGCTGCATACCCGACCACGTCCCAAACGGGCTCGGTCTGCTGCGAGCACGTGGGATCAAGGCGGTAGTCGTGGCACGGTTGGCCACGGCTACGCCGCACGGCTCCGCACTCTCAGGGGGCGACCCGTGACAGTTGGTAATATATGTATATATATATATATATGGATGGAGAGAGAGAGGTTATAGGGTACTTTTAGAAGAAAAAGTCTTGAGGGAGACCGTTTTTCTGTAGTCTTATGGAAATATGAGATTTAATTAGAATTATAGAAAAGTAAAATATTTTAGATGAAATACTAAAAATTTAGAATGCAACACGCAATAGTATAAGTTTATGACCCAATTAATGCAACCCAAAAATTTAATTTTGATTTCTTCTAATTTACAGTTTAAACCTTGATTTTTTTTATAACTTATGGAAAGACTAATTTTCAAGAGTCGGACTTTTTTTTTTTTTGGAAATAAGTAGAATTACATTTCATCTCCAAAATCAAGTTGCAATCTCCATCTCTTTCCTTCTTAACTACTTTCAGCCACCATAAGCTTTGCGCAATGCACTTTAAGCTTGGGTTTAGCCCATGCACGATACATTACACTCTTAAAAATCATATTTGTAGCATCATCTACGTCTATACAATCTATTTTGCTAAAAAATTTGTCATTTCCAGCTCTCTAAATCTCATATACAGCTTCTGATATTGCAATCTTCAAGAGGTCAACTCTCCATCCCTTGCCTTTGCAACTTGTGATCACCTAGTCTACTTCCTTATCCCATTTCTGTGATTTTCTGAATACTTGCATCCATCTCGAAACCCCTGCCCAGATTTTATTCACTGTGCCGCACTCAAACAGCAGATGTTGCTGACTTTCCTCCTGGCCACACGGTTCACATCTGTCTTCATTAACCAGACCAAATTTCTTAAGTCTTTGTTTTGTAGTTAACCTTATGTAACAAGCTAGCCATAACGTAAACTAAGCTCTCGACCTTGCAGCATTCCCACATAAGATATTACTCCAGGTCTCCTTGCTCTACTGCCCTCTCAGTTCCTGGTATACCTCTTTGGTTCTGAACTTATGTCTCACTGTCTGTCTCCTTCACGACTCAAGATCCTTCACTTTCTCCTTACATTTGTTCAGGTTCTTCAGCATCCAAGAGCTTAATTCTAGGAACTCCACTTCTAGGAACTCTTTTTAGAATTAAAAATTGATTTAAAGTATACAATTAAAGATAGATAAGGATTAAAATTACATGGATAATATATAAAATTAAACTTAAAAATATAGTTGAATTTATATTTTTTGCACATTTAAATTCATAGAATCAGTGCAGTTTTAATGTCTATTTCAAACAAATCATGCTAATATAGTGAAAAATATTATGGAATACTATTTTTAATTAAATATTTAAATACTACTCTCTCCATCACAGAGTAATTTTCAGAAAAAAATTATGCTTCAAATGTTCTCTGGGCCCCCTGTAAATTCCACGTCAGCCATGTGGGGATTGTCAACCAAAAAATTGCTACAATAAATGAAAAGGTAAACATGTAAGAGCATCTCCAATGATTTGGAGGTCTCCCTTAAATTTAAGTTCCACATGGCAAATGTTTATTAGAACTTCAGTATGACATTAAAATAGAAGCTTGCTGACTATATTTTAGAAAAAATGTAATCTCCACTGGTACCGTCAGAACTGTAAATTTAGTATGACGCATCTCTTAAAATTTTAATAAAATATTGTTCTACCATTTTTATTCTTACATCATTCTCCATTACCAAATTTAGATCTGAAGCTACTTTGCAATATTCTCCATTACCGCATCTCCCGAAGATTTCTTTTTTTGTTACGAATTATTCATACCGGATATACATCATCGGATTTCATCTGGGGTTGCAAATTTCATTAACCAGCTTTCATATGAATTTGCAAGTTTCTTCGGAAGCTTTCATCTGAAAGCATGTGTTAAGAATACGAATTTCACAAGGTTTGTATTAGCTCAAAAAGATTGATAACAAACACAACGTAAAGAAAATAAAAAAAATAATGAACACAAGGATTTACGTGGTTTGGTCAAATTAACCTACATCCGTGGCCGAAGGAGACCGAAAGGTTCACTATATGTGGAGAAAGTATTACAAGGCTTTGCCTACCACCTATAAAGGAATTATGTGGCAAAACATAAAGAATATGGTTTTGACTTCTACAACTACAAAGGAGAGCTAAAGGGAGAAGAGAGCAAGTAGCAGAGGATCGCTCATGCTTGAGGTGTGTTTGAACTACTAAGTTCATCCCCTATTTACACTACTCCAAGTTCACCAATGGCCGAGAGCTCTCAAACAAAACTTGTCCCAATATCCCAAGAAATCCTCCTTCTTGCTTCAAGCATGTGTTGTGAACATTGCTTCCAAATGATTCTTGCCAAAAAACCATGATAGTTGAATCCCAATAGTCAAAGAAATAATACTTCAACTTGCTAAGTATGAGATGAGAATAGTATTGCAATTTAATGTTTTTCTATCTTCCAAGAGGTGAATGTTCATGGGTGAAGACCATAATATTCTTCACAAATCTGCACCTTGGTCTGAACCCCAAAAGTAATAGCTTACTTAACCTCATTCGGCATGACCCTAATGGGTCGAATCACCAACAATGAACACCAATAAAGTCCAAGCATTGCTTGAACTTGAAATAGGGAAGAGCCTTCATGAACATATCAGCAGGATTATCCTTTGCATTGATTTTCTGAACAATGACCTTCTCATGTGCAATGGTATCACGAATGAAGTGATATTTTATATCAATATGCTTCGTCCACTCATGATACATCTGATCTTTAGTCAAGTAAATTGCACTTTAACTATCAAAGTGAACGGTAGTAACCCTTTGTTGTAGAGTTAATTCGCCGAAAAGACCTCTCAACCATAAATCTTCTTTGATAGCCTCTGTGACTGCCATATATTCCGCCTCAGTAATAGATAAAGCAACTACATGATGTAGAGTAGCTTTCCAGCTAATTTCACAACCTCCAATTCAAAATACATAACTTGTAAGAGACATGCGCTTATCAAGATTGCCAGCAAAGTCTGAATCTACAAAACCAACCAGAGTGTGGTTGGTTCTACCAAACTCCAAACACATGTTCGAAGTACCCTTTAGGTATTTGAGAATCCACTTCACGGCCTGCCAATGTGTTTTACCCAGATTGGCCATATACCTGCTAACAACACTAACATCTTGTAAGATATCTGGACAAATACAAACCATTGCATACATAATACTCCCAACTGCATTTGAATAAGGAACCTAGCCATATAATCTTCTTCTTCCTCTATTTTTGGTGACTAGGCAGCTGATAGCCTGAAATGGCTACCAAGTGGAGTACTAACTGGTTTGGCATTATGCATACCAAATCGCTCCAAATTTTCTTAAGGTAACTCTCATGGGTCAGGTACAACTTTCCAACTCCTCGGTCTCTTCTTATCTCCATACTAAGAATCTTCTCAGCTGCACTCCAATCTTTCATCTTAAATTCACTATTAAAAAAGGCTTTCAACTCATGAATTTCTGCAAGATTCTTAGATGCAGTGAGCATGCCATCAACATATAACAGAAAATAAATGAATGAGTTATCTTGTAACTTTCAGAAGTAAACACAACTATCATATATGCTTCTGGAGAAACCATGGCCCAACTTAAATGAATCAAATCTCTAATACCATTGTCTTGGAGACTGCTTTAATCCATACAAAGATTTCTTCATTACCGAGGAAAATACATTTCTTAGCCTAGGCTCTAGCTTTCCCTCGTTAACATGCATATATGCTGGACACCCAAATATCTTTAAATTAGAGTAATCTGCAGGAGTACCTGACCAAACTTTCTCCAGGGTCTTGAAACCAAGAGGGTCACATTGAGAGAAGTTGAAGATGTGACAAGCCGTAGATATGAGTTCTGTCCAAAAGTCTAATGTCAACTTGGCATTTGAGATCATGCACCGAGCTATTCCCAAAAGAGTATGATTCATCCACTCTGCCACACCATTCTGTTGAGGTGTCATTCTAACAGTGTGATATCGAGGTATTCCTTCATTTTTGTAGTAGAACTCATTGAATTCATTTACACAAAATTCAAACCCATTGTCAGTCCTCAGTTGCTTTTTTTTCCTGTCTGTTATATAATCAAAGTCTTCCATTGTTTAAATGTAAGGAAAACATCACTTTTAAGCTTCAAAAAATGTACCCAAACTTTTCTTGAATAATCATTGATAAAAGTAAGCATATATCTTGCACCACCCTTAGAAGGAACACAAGAGGGTCCCCAAAGATTAGAATGAATGTTCAAAGTACATTTTGTTTTATAAAAAATAGGTGAACAAAAGCTAACTCTTTTCTGCTTTTTAAAAATACAGTGTTCAGGGGCGGAACCAGAAATTTTTTTCAGGGGAGGCTGAAAAATTTTCGGGGTCGGCGTGCCGAGGCAGCTTCCGGTGGCGTCGCGGCGGAGACCTGGTGGCGGAGGGCTCTCGGCTGAGGAGGGAATTGACGGAGGGAAGAAAGGGTGAAATGACCATCCAAACAATGTGAGATACTTTGCTTTTGAAGGCTAAAATTTCTCAATTTAATTGCTGCACCATGATGAATTCCATCCACATTCTTAGCATGTTTCCTAAATACTTTAAGGGCATTCTTCCAATTCATCACCCCATCCACAGTATATGCGGTCCCCTTTGCTGAATTCTTAAAAAGATAGCAAGGAAAACAAAATGCCGCATCCTTTGAAACACTATACTCCAACCAATTAAATTCATCAAACCAACCCTTTTGAAAACTTCTAAATTCATCATTGAACACTGTCTTTGGAAAAGTATGATTCTTAGGTTGGCAATGACCTCTTAATATATATTCTCTTAGCACTTCATCTCTAATAGAAACATCAATATCTTCAATAGGTTTACGTAGCCCGGGATCACTTATAACATCATTCTGATTGAATTCTACACGAGATTGTTTTGTACTACTACCCTCTTCATTGTGCCTTTGTTCATTAGACTCATTCGATCTCTTTACCCGCTACTTCGAATTAAAAATTTATTCATAACCTATTAAATATCAAATAGGAAAAATATGTAAATTGATTTATTTTTCATCGATTCAAATTCAATTTAATAAAATATCCCTAATTGATAATTAACAAATGAAAATAAAAAGTTCATAAAATCATATTCATCTAAATTCAATTTAACAAATATCCCTAATTGATAATTCCATAAACCGAGATTATGACAAATTGACAATTTCATTGTCACATACAATTATACAAAATAAATCAAACAATTATAATTTCAACTAAATTCCAACTAAATTAATTTATGCAATTCAACTAAACTTCAAATCTTCAACAATCATATATAATACAACCATATAAATTCAATTCAACATCCAATCTAAAAATCATGTTCACATTATACATATATTTAAGTTTTGAAGAAATAAATTAAAAAGACAATAAATTATAAACCCTAAAATTAATAAATATTAGCATAAAGAGAAGAGAAGACTTACCGCGGTTTCAGGTTTGGAGAGGCGGCGGGACGAGGCAGGCAAGCAGCAGTCGGTGGCGGATGGCGGTGGTGGACGGTGGTGGCGCGGCGGCGGCGGCGGGCTGAGGGCTGAGAGCGAGTGAGGCAGAGGAAGGAGGAGTGCTGGTGCTGCTTGCTGTCCTTCTCGCCTCCAACATTTATGGAATGGATTAATTGGGTATTGGATTGGGCTCAGTTTTTGGCCCAATCCATTGCTGATTTCTTTTTTTTCCATATTACTTAGTGAAACGACGTCATTTCACTAACGTGAAACGACGTCGTTTTACTACTTAGGCCTTAAAAAAATAAAGCCAAACGAAACGACGTCGTTTTAGTACGTATGACTTTAAAAAAAAAAGGCCGCAGCGCGGCCTTCTTCTCCGGCGAGCAGGGCTTGGCCCTTGCTGCCGCCGCGCCGGAGACGCGCTCCCGCCTCCTCCTAGCTCCGGCCGGCGACCGAGGTAGGGCTGGAGCCCTACCTCGCGTATCAATAGATCCGCCACTGACAGTGTTCACAAAAGTCCAACTTACCAGTACTTTGACCACAAAGTAAACCTCTCTTGCTTAATAGTGTTAAGCCTTCCTCGCCCATATGTCCCAACCTCATATGCCATAATTTGGTGATGTCTTCATCTGAGGAAGTTGAGACAATCACTGCCCCAGTAACTGTAGATCCCCCGCAAAACATACAAAGTGCCAACTCTGCAAGCTTTCATTAGCACAAGAGCACCTTTACATATTTTCATAATTCCACTATACCTGAATATCTGTACTCAAGAGCATCAAGAGTGCCAAGAGAGATGAGATATTTATTTAAGTCAGGAACATGCATAACATTAGTGAGTGTCCTAACAATGTCATCATACATTTTGATTTGAATTGTTCCTCTACCAACAACCTTACAAGGAGAATTATCATCCATCAAAACAATTACACCATCCCATTCTTCATAAATGGAAAAAACACCCCTTATCATAACTCATGTGGCAAGAACAACCCAAATCTAATAGCCACTCGTTAGAAGACATTGACTTATTATCCATGGCCACAAATATGATTACATCACTCTCATCTTCTGCGACACTAGCTTCACCGACGTTGCTGCTATTATGCTCGTTTTTATATTTTTTATATTTTTCAATTTAAAACAGCCAGCCTTAATGTGCCTTTTTTTCTTGCAATAGTTAATTTTATTTCTGTATCTAGATTTCGACCTCCCTTTGGATCTACTACCTTCAGAATCTCTATTTTCACCTTTACCCCTCACAAACAAACCCTCAACATTAGTTCCACTTGAATCCCCCCGTAATGTCCCTATCAATATGCTCTTAAGATTTCAATGCAAATTTTATTCTACTGCATTAGACCGACTCTTTCCTATAAATCATGGTATCTCAAAAATACTCAAAGGACAGGGGAAGAGAACATAACAATAAAATGGCTGGATTTTCTTCTTCAACTTTAGCATCTACATTCTCCAAATCCAAAATGATGGAATTAAATTTAGACTAAATTATTTTTTTGGTCCCCTACAAAGTATCGTTTACTATCTTTTGGTCCTCATTTGTAAAACAACCCTTAGACGGTACCCAACAAATTCAAAATGATATGTTTTGGTCCCCAAAGGTGATTTTACGGTAAGACAAAATGGTTTTCCGGTATAATCAAGGGTATAATGGTAATTTTACTAATTAAAAATATTTTCAATTAATTTTTTCCAGATTTTCGACTTCATCCTGAGCCCTCGAGCCCTCGAACCTCTCCCCTCGAGCCTTATGTCGTGAGCCCTCGAACCTCATGCTTCGAGCCCTCGAACTTCCTGCCTCAATCCTCAAACATCGAGCCCTTGAATCTCCTGCCTCGAGCCCTCGAACATCCTGCCTCCTGGAAATTTTTTTTAAAAAAACTCAGGGGTATAATGGATATTTGACATATTTTGACCAATTTTACCATTTACTTTCCCTGAAAACCACCTCTGGGGACCAAAACATATCATTTTGAATTTGTTAGGTGCCGTCTAAGGGTTGTTTTGCAAATGAGGACCAAATGATAGTAAATGATACTTTGTAGGAGACCAAAAAAATAATATAGTCTTAAATTTATCAAGATGTGATAGTATGGATGTACTTACCACCATTTTCAAGATTTACAACTTTTGTTTCAGATAGAGACGATTCTCCATTGTCTTTTTCATGTGTGTAGATTTCAACTGATCCCATATACTTTGGCAGTTCTCTCACTAGAAACTTCTTGCAAAACCTCATTAGAGAGATTTAAAATAATGGCCGATCTAGCCTTCTTGTCTAGATCACCAAAATATTTCAGCAACATGTCCGATGGCCTTTCCTCCACTTCTTCAAGGGCTAGCCCGCATCTATCCTGGATTAGGATGGCTTCCATCTTGAGCTGCCACATACCGAAGTTTACACTCCGGTCAAACTTTTCAATAGAAGTCCTTGTTACCGTCATGGTGGCTAATAGATAAAAAAAGAGATATGACCCTGATACCAATTTATTAAGAATGCGAATCTCACAAGGTATCTATCAGCCCAAAAAGATGGATAACAAAGACACTGTAAAGAAAATAAAGGAAATAATAAACACATAAATTTATGTGGTTCGATTAAATTGACCTACATCCACAGCCGGAAGAGACCAGAAGCTTCACTATACGTGGAGAAAGTATTACAAGGCTTTGCCTACTATCTATAAAGGAATTATGTGGCAAAACATAAAGAAGAGGGATTTGGCTTCTACAACTACAAAAGAGAGCTAAAGGGAGAAGAAAGTAAGTAGCAAAGGAATGCTTATGCTTGAGGTGTGTTCGAACTACTTAGTTCATCCCCCTATTTATACTAATCCAAGTTCATCAATGGCCAAGAGCTCTCAAACAAAACTTATCCCAATATCCCAAGAAATGCTCCTTCTTGCTTCAAGCATAGATTGTGAACATTGCTTCCAAATTATTCTTCCCAAAAAACCATGATAGTTGAACCCCAATAATCAAATAAATAATGCGTCAACTTGCTAAGAATGAGATGTGAATAGTGTTGCAATTTAATGTTTTGCTATCTTCCAAAAATGTGAATGTTCATGGGCGAAGACCATAATTTCCTTCGTAGCATATCGACCGAAAAATCCAATGAGCTAATGAAGCCCATGTATTGCGAATGGTTAGAATGCAATACTTCAGTTCATATGCTTTGTAGCCCATGTATTGCTGCAACGCCAAATTCTGCAAAAAGTAATTGTGGTTTTTAACAATTTCTTCTTAAAAACCACTATATTAACAATTTTCCCTAGATTCATAGATTAATGTACTGTGTTATGACAGCATGGCAGCTCAAATAGTAGATTTGATAACTAGAAAGAACAGAAACAAGTATGATCAGGATACAAACAGCACAATGAAAAGTTTACATAAAAGATTAGCAAGGATAGAGACGGAATCACTCCATTGTTTTCATTGGCAAGCTCATAGAATTTGTGGAAAGCATCAATGTGCAAGCTCTCGACTTTGAGATCAAGATTGAGTTTGTAGAGAAAAGACTTATTGAGCAGCAATTTCAAGGTAGGATTCCTTTCAACGCCATGTTTACCATCAGCATGGCATTCGGCATTACATCGGAGTCCCTCGAGATGATCTGCTTTGTAACAGAGCAGAATGATGCATTCTTCAGCCATTGTTCAATGCTTTCCCCATCATATTGACTTTTTTAATGAAGCATAAGGTGTGTTGGGGAGTAGGCAAAAAATACTCATGTATATTAGAAACAGAAGTGGCATCCAAATGACTAATAAAAACAGTTCCTAGCCTTCCAAAAAAGCAAAATAGCATGATTCTACAAGATTCATTTGCCAAAATAAGGTTTTCCAAATACCTTCAGTGAACCAACAGTAGCAGTTAAAGGAACCTCAATGTAGAGCTGTGGTACCTTGAAGCATTTTATGCTTAACTTCACTGCAATATCATCGAAAATGTCTGTTAATGGACTGCCCAGCATAAATTTTGAAGTAAATATATACGTTTAATTAGGCATTAAGAAGGAACAAATGTCTACCACTTGAATTCGTTGATTTTGGTTTTCCTTTGACAGATGCTGGAGACCCACTTGCTGCAAGCAAGAATGTACATGATTAAGAATAAGTGAAGTATAAAGAACAACTACAAAATCAGCTACTTATCAAAAGTATAGTTACGTAATGCAAAAACCAAAGCTTTGCTTGTAGAAGGGCTACTTGATGCATTCAAAGAATCAAGAAAATTATTACATACTCCTATAGCGGAGCAAACACTAAAAATGGAACAAGATGTACAGGACATCAGAGGTGTTGCCGTTGTTTTTGTGGCTTATGGTAAAATGTGTTTTCCTAGGCTCCAAGGAGATGGTTATAATCCTGTTCTTCGGACCATCTAAGGGCATGAGTAAGCTTCATATCCTATCCCGACAAATCAAGTTTAATGAATTTATTCCATGAAGAAGGCTGATACTATTGACTAATATACGTGCTTCAAAATACTACAGAAATGAGAATACTAATCTCAAAGCAGGTATTTAAATCCACTAATATCAATCTCTATATGACCCTACATGTGTCCGTATATGCTCATTTCAGTAATATCAATCTATAAGCATGTTTCTAGAAAGATATCAGTATCAGAATACTTAAAATGTAATTAATAAAGAAATTCTCAACTCCTTCCTAAACTCAAAGCAGATTCAAAAACATAAAATAACTCTATAAATCGTAATCCAGTCAAAAGGAAAAGGGAAGGAAACGAAAATTGGAGAAAATTTGGTGTGGAGCAGACGAAGAACCTGTCAGTGCTACAGTAGAGTTTTCCGCGTCCGGAGAAGATGACACGGTGATATAAACGTCGGAGAGAATGGAGGGTTTTGCTTTCTTCATAAAACCAGAATTTCGTATGGGGTTCTACTGCCAAATCAATCTCAGAATTTCTATGCAAAACTTTGGCGGCAACATATGGCGTCCAATTCTGCTGAGTAGACGAGCGATCCCCGCAGAATGGGACTCTCCATACAGAGGCTCTATTTGACACTGTCAGAATAAAAATATGCCACATCATATAGAGAGCTTTAACTGTTCCCAGTAATGGAGAAGAATTGGTAACTTAGGGTCTATCAGTTTGTTGTGTCAAATAACTTTTTTTTTTTAAATAGACCCCTGGGTTAGAGATGCTCTAAACCCTTCCCTCCTTTTTATTACTAACGACCATTACCACCTAAATAAAATGCTGGAAGGCACAAAGAATTCCATGTTCACCTATGTTACCTTGACTCGGATTCAGTGTCGTGTTCGAGCAGATATTGAATATGATGGCATTCAAAATTTTCATTTTGATCGACACGGCAATTCGGTCAACTGAGTGTCTTGACTGACTTTTTTGACACGTTTATCATATGAAGTGTCTAAAAATATAATTTGACACGTCTATATTTTACTATTTTTATAAATTATAATAAGTTTAATTAACTTATAATATAAAATATGGTATTGTAATTAGGCAAAGTCTTGGGAAAGACGGTCTTTTCATAGACTTATGGAAAGACGTGGTTTAATTAGAATAATAAAAGGTAAAAGGTCTGATGCAATTTTAAAATTTTATTATGCAACGTGTAGTAGTGATAAATTTTATAACTCGATTCATGCAACCCAAAAATTTTATCTTCATTTCTTCTAATTTACACTTTAAACTTTGATTTTTCCATGACTTATGGAAAGACCGTCTTTCAAGAGACGGACTCTTGTAATTATATTGTTAAACATAACTTGTGTATTACCATTACTCCATATCTCCCGGATTAAACTACTCACTTTACTATTTGACACTACTTACGGTTAAAATTTGACCACATATTTGAATAGGTATATAAGCAATAATACTATAGGATTTGATATTGTTGGATTCGTCATAACGAGTAGTTTCTAAAAAGTAAATTTTTATTTTTCGATATTATACGTAGTTAAATATATTAACAGTTAAACATGTTTCTTGATAATCGTGAAAAAGATTTTATGTAATTTAATCCGGGATGGAGGGAGTATAACATTGTGTTCTATGTTCTTACTTATTTAGTATTAAATTCTTTTATAAGATAATATATCATTGTGGTATAATAATATAGATATTATATTGTGTTTTTATTCTTATATATTTATATATAATATTATATATTTTTATATCATATAACTCTTTGTTATATATATATAGGGTTATTTCGTTCTTATACTTATATATAAGATTGTGTGGTATTATTACATATAAAAATTTTGTTCTTGCATACAAACAGTGTTATATTATTACACAAAATTGTACGTGTTTTTATGTGTGTAAAATGGATAAAACTTTTAGTCTTTTGTAATCATTTATCTCATTTCTTCTGATACCCACATCAGCTTTTCGATTTGTTTATCGATGCGTAACTTGATCAGATTTCGACGTGTGTCATGCGTTGTGTCGAATCAATACGCCATTCTCCACCTCTTCTCAAGTGTCAGGATAACATGGATGTTCACTGTACTTTACATGAACAGTTAAAAACTGAGCATCTTGCTTACAAATACAATCATCCAAGAACAAATAAATGAACAACGACGAAGTGATAAATTCCCTTAGCATATACTATTACAGCTAAATCCCGACCAAAATAATTTTGGGTTTGTTGGGGAGCTATCAGAATTAAGTGTGCAAATCATCGAGCTTTCCCGAGCCCTCGAAGGAGCTGGTTACTCTCAGTTATTTGCATCTTTCCATCCTTCATCATGTTTTTCTTGTACAGATCGATGCGAGTGAAGAACTTGACGAACGAGGAGAGACAACATTTGAGGTAGTTTCTATTAGAGCACTACAACAATGGGAAGATCCAGCATATGAAAAGTGTTCATGTAGCGGGATGTTCAACTGCAACATACTCACAAGGAGCACAATATGGTCTCATGCTCAAGTACAAATGGCAGTAGGAACACCACTTGATTTGCGTCATCGGATAAAATAAGAAAAGCATCGACCTTGATGCTTTGAGGGATTTACCTGCAAATTCAAGATGCACTATAAGAGGTACGACTGCAGGTTTTAACCTAGGGAAAGTAGTGTTCAACGAGCAATAGCAGCAAAGATAATTAAAAGCCACACAAATAGCATAAAGCCAGCCCTTAAGGAACAAAGCAAGGTATCCTAAATGATTTTATGTTTATTAAAGTTGGATGCAAACCTCGGATTCAAGGAAATGGACCATATCATTTATATAGATAAAAAATGGTTCTATTTAAGTCAACCAACATTTAGGTACCTGTTAGCTCCAGAGGAACCGGAGCCCTACCGCACATGCAAACACAAGTCACACATTCTAATCCGTTTAACTTGGCAAACCTCACCATGCAACACATTTAAGGATTTTCTGACCTCGGACTTACAGACGGTGACGCCTGGTTAAACTGGATCTGATCCTTTAGGGCGGTTTGATGGCTCCAGCAGCGTCACGTCCACGAGGGTGGCGTCACGCCTCCAGACAGAGGTGACATCATCCGCCTCCATATTTGAAATGTACTCCAAGGGACTAAACGTGTCTGAAAATAACACGGTGAGCAGTGCTGGCAAGATTAACCGGAAGATCATGAGGGAGATTCATTAAACACCAAGAACAACTACTAGAGGTGACGATTCAAAGATAAAAAGTGTAAAGTCAGATATTTGCGTTGAATATTTTATTGGCAGTTTTTGTGAACATATTTGGAAACGAAAAACTTTCTATGTTGGAACACTCGAAAGGAGCATGTTCACGCCAAAAATCATTTTATGGAAAAAGAGAGATAGAAGATTATGGTATTTGTGATTTATGGAATTATGAATATTCTTCTATAAGAGAGGCGTGTGAATATACTTGATTTATGGAAAATCCTTACATATATTTGCGAATATATGGGATCTATTGTGATAAGGAAAATCCCTTTATTTATGGGATTTGGATATGCTTCAAGAAGCATATTTGGAATAGGAATATTGTGGAGATAATCATGGAGAATTCCAAACTGCTCATGGATATAAAAGGGGACAAGCACGGTTGCGTTCTACACAGATTTAATAGAGCAAAAATCTGCATACAGATTTTTGAGACTTTCGAGAATTGCTAAGAGCCAGATTCCTATGTTCCAACATACTTGACCTGCTGTTCAAAGTTCAAAATCACATACCTTAATTCCTTGGGAGGAGGAGATCCAGCATCGACTAGTTTCGAGGTCAGAGAGAGTCTGATCAAGGCGTATCGGTAGCTAGGGGAGCTAGCAGAATTCACACATCATAGTTAGTAAAGATAAATATTTTGTAATATTGTAATATATCTTTCTGATTAGTGGATTCATTCTGAACTGGGGTCAGGCCCTACAGATGTAGGTGGATTTCACCAAACTGCGTAACAAATCGTGTGTCATTTGTGCTTTAAATTATTACGTACTTGGTTAAATAGGTTACGTTGGAACATATTAATAAGGATTAGTCAAAATTTGGTAAGACCAAAATACATTTGGTATCAGAGCATGGTCACTTATTATTCCCTTGGTTGTGTCAAGGAAAGTGTGATCCAGTTTTGCCATGGTGACTGAAGAAGGAGCTTCGGTGTCTCAGCAACCCCTGCTAGAAAGCAACAACTATAACTATTGGAAGGCACGCATGAGAGTCTTCATCAACTCGTTGGATGAACTTGCATGGTTTTATGTTGAGAATAAGTGGAATCACCCTGCTGAAGATGCTGAGGCGATAGAAAGAGAGTCGAGTCAAAGGGAGAAGAAACTCAGAGACAAAGCGAGTTGGACGCCTGATGACCTCAAAGCCTCTCTGGCGAATTCAAAGGCACTGAATGCAATCTTCACCGCCATTGATGAAAACCTATTCAAACTCATCTCTACATGCCATCAAGCCAAGAAAGCATGGGATATTCTTCAAACAGTTCATGAGGGTACGAGTTAAGTTCGTGAGTCTAAACTGCAGATGTTGGCTACAAATTTTGAAGAACTCAAGATGGAGGAGGATGATACTATCGCTATATTCAACGGGAAACTAAGGGACATCTCCAACATGGCATATCAACTTGGAAAGGTTTACAAAGAAATGAAGTTGGTGAAAAAGACCTTGAGATCACTTCCTAAGAGATTTGCAATGAAGGTTGCGGCGATAGAAGAAGCAAGAGACGTAGCCACAGTGAGTCTAGATGAACTAATGGGATCATTACAAACATATGAGATACCTTTCCAACAAGCTACAAAAAGAGTCCCTAAGGAGTTGGCATTTAAATCATCTTCTTAAAATGACAATCACTAGTCTGAGAGTGATGATCAATTTGAAAAACTTGCACTTATCACGAAGAACTTTTCAAGGATGCTGACGAAGGTTGTTAACTAGAAGGCTCAGGAAAGGTTTGACGGAAATAGACCAAAACCACAAGATTCTGGAAATAATCCTGGAACGAGGTTTGAGCAGGGAAATCAGCAGTTCTTCAGAAATCAAAGTAATGAGCCAAAACAGCCTGGACGAATACAATGCAGAGAGTGTGAAGGATACAAACATATTCAGACTGAATGTGCAAATACCCTGAAGAAACAAGGAAAATTATATGTCACCTCATGGAATGAAGACGAAGAAGATGACAAAGACGAAGAGGAACTTACCAGTAACTATGTTGCGTTCGGAGCAAAATTCCATGATACAGCGGAGGATAGATGTTCCAACATACTGAACAAAGCCAAAGCCGATGAAAACTATGTATGTTCCAACATAGATCCGTATGAAGCACCTAGTGATAAAGATGATGGACTTTCTGTAAGTGATGAAGAAATCTACTGCACTTATGAAAAGACGTACACTATGTGGGTTCAAGTAGTTGACACAAACAAAGAGCTAAAAGAAGAAAAAAGGAATTTGATGGAAACAAAAAGAGATTTGCGAGTGAAAGTTGCTGAACTTGAAAAGAAGAATGAAGAAATATTAGCAATCAAGAGAGCTGAGGCGTCTGAAGCAACAATCTCTAAGCTAAATGCTGGAAAAGCAAAGCTTAACGATATTCTGGACATGGGAAGGAACTTTGGTGATCGATGCGGTATTGGGTACGACAACACACACAAGACTGAAGCACACAAGAATCCAGTAAATCTCAAGAACAAAATTCGAGAAGTGAAACGGAAGGTTGGTGTACCTTATCAAGAAAACCACTCATCTGTAGCTACTGCACATATCAAGGTCACTCGGAAAAACAATGCAGGAAACTGATCAGAGACCAAATGTCAAGAAGATAACTCTTGGTATGTTCCAACATAGGCAAAGTCCAGAAAATAAAACTGATCAGAAAGGTGTGGGTTGTCAAATGATCTAGCACCTGTCTGGTGGCACACACTTCACTCATATCATATTCCAGAGATTCATGGTACTTTGATAGTGGTTGCTCTCGCCATATGACTGGCACTCCCGAATTTCTCACGAACATCACTCCATACGATGGCGGATATGTGACTTTCGGTGATGGAAAGAAGAGCAGAGTAATTGGAAAGGGTGAATTGAGGATTGAAGGTTTCCTAGTGTTCACCAGTGTATTGTATGTTGAAGATCTGAAGGAAAATTCATTAAGCATAAGTCAGTTGTGTGATGACAATATGATAGTGGAATTTCATAAGGACAAATGTGTTGTGAAACACGGAGAAACCAAGGTTCTTTCAGGCATAAGATCATCAGAAAATTGCTATCTGTTGGAGCAAGAAGTACGATGCATGATTTTGAAGCAAGATGAAAGAGTTAGGTGGCACAGAAAGCTCGGTCACATCAATTATAAAACATTGGTGAAAATTGCAAATGTGAAAGTTGTACGAGAGATGCCTATCTTAACCAGCAAAGATGGAATTGTATGTGGACCATGTCAACAAGGTAAACAAATTTGATCTCCCCACTCTTCAGTTCAGTATATAACCACCTCTAGAAATCTAGAATTGTTGCATATGGATTTGATGGGTCCAGTCAATACGCCTAGTATAGGTAGAAAGAACTATATCTTTGTATGTGTTGATGATTTTTCTAGATTTATGTGGGTAGCTTTTCTGAAAGATAAATATGATACGTTGGAAGTATTTAGAAGTCTGGTTATCAAGTTACAAACAGAAAAGGGAAGTTCAGTTGGGAAGATTGTTCGAATTCATAGTGATCATGGTAGAGAGTTTGAGAATTCTCAATTCAATAATTTTTGTGACGAGCTTGGAATTCAACATGAATTTTTGGCACCTATCACCCCTCAGCAGAATGGTATTGTAGAACGGAAAAATCGAACCTTGCAGGGGCTCATGTTATGTTAGCTGAGAAAGAAATTCACAAGAAATGGTGGGCAGAAGCGATTAATACAGCTTGTTACACAATTAATCGAGTGTATCTGTGACCATTCACCAGCAAAACATCCTATGAGATTTGGAAGGGCAGGAAACCAAATGTCTCATATTTTCATGTGTTCGGAAGCAAGTGCTACATTCTCAGAGACAAAGAGCAGTTAGCAAAATTTGACAATCGGAGTGATACAGAAATTTTTCTCGGGTATTCTATCAACAGTCGTGCCTATAGAGTTTTTAATCATCGAACCAACACTCTCATGGAATCTATAAATGTTATTGTGGATGATTCAGAGGAAGAACGATAGCCAGATGTTGTAGAAGAAGAACCCGGAAACACTCATGTTCCAACACAGCCTCGCCAACCTGACAAGGCAGATCTATCAGTTGAAGCTGAACCTCGTCGACATGTTGGAACAACTGAGCTGAGCAGTTCTAAAACTGCCAAAACTGATCATGTTGGAACATTGTCTCCCGCTAATGGACCCTTAGTTCCAACACAGAATCAACCTAAATCCAACATGAGAAGTACTCGATCGGTTCCTCGAGTTGATTACCGAAGGCTAGCGGGATTGCATTGCTTTGTTTCTCTCATTGAACCCAAGAACTACAAAGAAGCCTTGCTGGATGAATATTGGATTGCCGCTATGCAAAAAGAACTAAGTCAGTTTGCACGAAATGACGTCTGGTATCTTACTTCTCATCCCAATGACATTAATGTCATTGGCACGAAGTGGATTTTCAAGAATAAGTATGATGCTGATGGTCTAGTTACTCGAAATAAGGCTAGACTAGTAGCTCAAGGATATACACAAGTGGAAGGGGTCGATTTTGATGAGACATTCGCACCAGTTGCCAGGTTAGGGTCCATTCGAATATTACTTGCTATTGCCTGCTCTATGAACTTTATGTTATATCAAATGGATGTTAAGAGTGCATTTTTAAATGGAGGGGTGAATGAAGGTGTTTATGCTGAACAACCTAAAGGCTTTTAGGATCCTTATTATCCACATCATGTGTATCGCCTGAAGAAGGCTCTATACGGTCTAAAGCAAGCACCCAAGGCATGGTATGAACGACTTACTAACTTTCTTCTTCAGAAAGGCTATCGTCGGGGGGGGGGGGGGTGTGGGTTAGATCGCACTTTATTTGTACTTGAAAAGTCATCAAAATTTCTAATTGCTCAAATATATGTTGATGATATAGTATTTGGTTCGACTTCGTTCTCCATGGTACAAGATTTTGTCACCATCATGCAATCTAAATTTGAGATGAGCATGGTAGGAGAACTCACATACTTTCTGGGATTGCAAGTAAAGCGAGGAAGGAATGGTCTGCTCATAAATCAGAGTAAGTATGCTCTAAATCTAGTGAAAAGGTTCGGATTGAGCAATGCTCGAGCAGTTCGAACTCCTATGGGTGTTTCTGAAAAACTGGTAAAGGATGAGAAAAGAGTTGCCGTTGATCAGAAATTATACAGAGGCATGATTGGAAGTTTACTGTATTTAACAGCTAGTAGACCAGATATATGTTTCAGTGTTGGGATCTGTGCAAGATTTTAGGCTGATCCAAAGGAGTCGCATCTCACTGCAGTTAAACGAGTTATTCGATATGTAAGTGGAACTTCTGAATATGGTGTCTGGTATTCTAAGAGTCAGGATTCTGAGTTGATTGGGTACAGTGACTCTGATTGGGCTGGTAATGCCGATGATCGAAAAAGTACCACAGGTGGATATTTCTTTATTGGTAAAAACTTAGTATCTTGGTATAGTAAGAAACAGAATTCTATCTCCTTGTCTACTGCAGGAGCTGAGTATCTTGCAGCTGGAAGCTGTTGTGCACAATTGTTATGGATGAAACAAATGTTGAAAGACTATGGAATTCATCAAGGCCCCTTGAAGATTTTATGTGACAACACAAGTGCACTTGATATCTGGAAAAATCCAGTCCAGCACTCGAGAACTAAACATATTGATATAAGACATCACTTTATTAGAGATCTGGTTGAAAGGAAGGAAGTGGAGGTAGTCTATGTTCCAACACACGAGCAATTCGCTGATATCTTTACAAAGCCGTTGGATTCCGCCACTTTTGAAAGTCTTCGACAACACTTAGGTGTTTTTCAAATTGAGGTGATTCTTACCTTAATTTTACTGTAAATATTCTGTTTATTTTTGTTTAGAAATCGAAAAAGAACAAAAAAAATTAGAAAGAAGAAAAATGTACAAAAATAGAAGATGGGTTTTATGGTATGTTGGAAGTTATTTTTGATGTGATATCTTGAGTTGACAAGAAGAAAAAGGGTCATCATTAGAGTTCTTGGAAAACCAAAAAGGAGTTTTGTGGGAAAAGAGGAGAAGAGTTTGTGTTAGATTCAAAATTGTCCAAAACATTTCAAGTCCCTCTTTCTCGATTCACTACCATTCTTCTCGGCTTCTTTCGAAATTAGCTATACACTATCCCCACAATCTTCCCCCACAGCAACTCCGTGCTAAAGAATGTCTAACCCCAACTCTCCCACACGTGAAGAAGAGCTTTCAGAAATTTCACAACCCTTAGAAGTCATGGAGGAGGAACAGTTGACAGTCAATATAGAGTCGGCATTGTCAGAAGGGAATGGACATTGTGCAGACCTAGTTGAGGCCGAACTGCTTCCTGAAGAAAATCAAGGTCAGTGTGAAGGAAATTATGTCAAAGAAGAACAATAGTCGGATCAAGATGAGGCCGAAGTACTTCCTGAAGGAAATCTTGATCAAGATAAAGAGCATGTTGTAGAGGAAGAGGCAATAGATGGAGGAAAAGAGCCTGGTGGTTCGGGAATTGATGGCGATGGACAAGAAAAACTCACCGGTGCTAAAAGAAAGGGTTCTTATGGAAAGGTAACTGGTCCTGACCTCCCCCCCTTTAAAACTGATAGGTACGGAGTTTAAGAGCATATATGAAATTTTTGAATGGCTAGAGGCAAACAGGGTCGCAGTTGATTTAACCAAAATCAAAAGTATAGAGGGTGAATACCCGACTGTTTAGGTTAAAGAACTTGTGACTGGTAATATCGGTGATATAAGGAAAATTGAGAATTGGAATGTGCAATTTCTGATGGGTAAGTATGTCGAGTACAGAGAAAAGGATAAATTCAATGTGTATTGCCGCATTCCCTATCCAAGCTATGTGGTTTTAAGGGAGATTAGTGAGGAAGAAGCTGCTGGAAGGGAGGTTGTAAAATATGGAGACAAATTACAGGTTGGCTTCTTTGATTCAAATGCTGCACAGAGGATGGAAGAACTTAGGAAGCCAGTGATAATTGAGTTGTTTGATAGTGATGAGGAAGACAGTGATGTGCATGTTCCAACACAGCAGCTTAAAGATGAAAATCACATGGAGGTGGATTTTGATGTTGACATAGGAGGAGAAGACCAGAATGATATATCTGGTAATGAGTATGGTGAGAAACCTGGAGAGCTAATGACTGACCAGAATGACTCGGATCAAGCACTATCTGATAAAGAGGAAGAAGTTGAAAGTCCTGAGTGTGTTCTAACACAGGATCTTCCTGATTTGAATTATTCAAGTAATGAGGTGCTTGATGAATTTTTATAGATGGAAAAAGGAAAGAGGAAGGTGAATGCTTCAAAGATTTCTCCACCTGCTAAGAAGCTCAAGAGAGATCAGAAATTACCAAAGAAGAAAGTCTTGCCACCTGTTCCTGTAAGTAATGCATTGTCATTTACTTACTTTGATTTAAAAGGTGAAGAAATGGGAGAAGTCTTTTCTGAAAGAAAATTTATCCCTGAGAGACCAGTTGACTTAATAACATAGAGGGAGAGTGACTTCTCAGATTTTTTGGAGGTAATAGGAATGGCAAAAGCAGCCACGATTCAACTGCAGTATAATAGGCAGGTGGTTATAGAGGTATACTCTAACCTAATGGTTGGAAATCTGGAAGTCGATTCCCCTTGGTTTGGAAGGGTTTATGTGAGGGGCAGGATAATTAACTTGTCTACTGCCAGAATTAACAAAGTATTGGGTCTTCAAACGCCAGAGACTGATGGAGTTTTTCCTGATGATTTGGAAGTCTCGGATGATAAAATACTTAAGACTATTTCAGGTGGATATAAGACAAAGTGGCCTGCAACGGGATATTCACAGGCTTCATGCCTAACTTCCAGATTTTTTGGGCTATATCAAATCGCTGTAAATTGCTGGATGCCGTCGTTAAATACTACTGCACTGACCAGGGAGATGGCAAAGCTTCTATTCTGTGTGGGAACACAGAAGCCTATAAACCTTGGACTACTTATTCAGCAAAATCTGGTCAGACAAGCCACTGCTCCCAAGGCTAAACATGCCATTATATATCACTGTCTGATTTCAACAATGGCTAAAACTGTGAAAGTGAAGGGCAAGGTTGATGATTTGATCATAGATGCGGACTTTCTGAGGCCAACTAAGAAAACCTTTGGGTTGAGGCATATTCATGATTTGCCATGGAAACCAGAAGGCTCTACATCAGCAGCAGGAGGAAAGGAGGCCAAGATAGTGATTGTGAGTGCAAGATTGGGAGCCATTTCCATTCAAATTGCAGCGCTGGAGGCAAAGAAGACAAGTCTAGAGAAAGAGAAAGCACGGTTGGAGGCTTGAACCTGATCTGGATTCCTGCTCTATGTTCCAACATAGAGGTCAAACTCAGGGGGAGTCTACTGATGCTTGGGAAATTGCTATTTTTTGTTGCCTTTGGCATATGTGTGATCCCACAGGGAGAATTTTGGATATTTTGGATTTTTTTTGTGGCTCTGTAATCTGACTGAATTATTTTATCTTTTGATGGATTTCTGGAATTCTGGTATTCATTTTTCCAGTGGGAATTCTGGTATTCATTTTTTTGGATTCAGTAGTGTGTATATTGTACATATGTTCCAGCATAGGTGACATTTGGAAGACCTATGTGTGTGACAAGTTTTTTCGTTGTGAAATTCATGGCCAAAATATTATGGGTTCACAAAATGGCAAATGAGGAGATTGTAAAGTCAGATATTTGCGTTGAATATTTTATTGGCAGTTTTTGTGAACATATTTGAAACGAAAAACTTTCTATGTTGGAACACTCGAAAGGAGCATGTTCACGCCAAAAATCATTTTATGGAAAAAGACAGATAGAAGATTATGGTATTTGTGATTTATGGAATTATGAATAATCTTCTATAAGAGAGGCGTGTGAAGCATACTTGATTTATGGAAAATCCCTACATATATGGAGTTGATATTTGCGAATATATGAGATATATTGTGATAAGGAAAATCCCTTTATTTATGAGATTTGGATATGCTTCAAGAAGCAGATTTGGAATAGGAATATCGTGAAGATAATCATGGAGAATTCCAAACTGCTCATGGATATAAAAGGGGACAAACACGACTGCGTTCTACACGGATTTAATAGAGCAAAAATCTGCATACAGATTTTTGAGACTTTCGAGAATTGCTAAGAGCCAGATTCCTATGTTCCAACATACTTGACATGCTGTTCAAAGTTCAAATCACATACCTTAATTTCTCGGGATAAGGAGATCCAGCGTCGATGAGTTTCGAGGTCAGGGGGGGTCTGATCAAGGCGGATCGGTAGCTAGGGGAGCTAGCGGAATTCACACATCATAGTTAATAAAAATAAGTATTTTGTAATATTGTACTGTATCTTTCTGTGGATTCATTCTGAACTGGGCCAGACCCCGCAGATGTAGGTGGATTTCACCGAACTGCGTAACCAAGTTGTGTGTCGTTTATGCTTTAAACTATTACGAACTTGGTTAAATAGGTTACGTTGAAACATATTAATAAGGATTAGTCAAAATTCGGTAAAACCAAAATACAAAAAGTATCAATCGATGAGAAACGTGAGGGAGGAAACCTCAAACAGTAACTAGGGTTTGTGGGATAGCAAGAGCGTGTGACACTGTGAGGGTAGATGAGTATATCTGAGAGAGGATAAGAACAAAGTAAATGATTCATTAAAAATAATAGACTAAATTGCTTTTTTGGTCCCCTACAAAGTATCTTTTAATATCTTTTAGTCCCCAGTTGCAAAATAACCCTTAGATGGTACCCTACAAATTCAAAACATTGTTTTTGGTCCCCAAACCCAGTTTCCGGCAAGATTTCTAGTTTTCAGGCCCACGTGCCGGTCACGTGCCATTTTTTCCGATATGGTAAGGGGTAATTTGGTAATTTTAGATTTATCACCATCATCATCGCCGTCTTCCTTGGCAGCTTCCCACATAAATTGTGCATACGATCCCAGCACCGTAGAGTCGTCCGACAAAGCCTCGTTCCATCTCTTTCGCTCTCCCATATCAAGTTCCCGTACAACGACAGCACCGCGCCGTCGTCGGGGCTCTCTAGAATTGCCCTGCCGTAGTATTCCGCCGCCCTGTCCATGTTTCCCTCGACCTTCAGATCAATCAAAGCAACAATTTCAGCTCAAATTTTTAGAAACTATAGAAAGGAGAGAAAACGTTGGGGCTATTTCAGTGATTATTGATTTATTGTACCTCGTGAAGATACTTGCCGTAGCTTCTGAGAAACAGGGGATTGCTAGGGTTTGCCTTCACCATTTCCTCGTAACACGCTCCGATCTTTCTCCGATCGGCGAAATCTCCGCTGCCCCCAGAGCTCCAGCTCTTTTCGAACTCTCCGATGTCGGTGAACCCTAGCTCCTTGACCGGAATCGCACTCTGCGGCCAGTCTCCAGCTCCAGCACCGTATTTAACCACCTTAAAGCACAGAGTAAATGCTTTTAATTTTTGAAATTACCAAATTAACCCTTACCATACCGGAAAAATGGCACGTGACCGGCACGTAGGCCTGAAAACCAGAAATCTTGCCGAAAACTGGGTTTGGGGACCAAAAACAATGTTTTGAATTTGTAGGGTACCATCTAAGGGTTGTTTTGCAACTGGGGATCAAAAGATAGTAAAAGATACTTTGTAGGGGATAAAAAAATAATTTAGTCAAAATAATAGCAACATGTGAAGATCAAAAGTGGAGTAAAGAGATTTCACTACCCAACACTAAAGTGATCGGGTGAGAGTGTCGATTGGGGATGGTTGGAGGAAGTGAAGAGGTGTTTTTGAATCAGGAAAGCTGGTTACGGAAATTATTAGGGAGTGTTTGAAGAAAAATAATGTTTTGGGTTTGGATTTATTAAGTATGGATTGGGATGATTAATAAGTTTAAGTTATGGGTTTTGGGTAAATTTTAAAATCAGAAGGATAATTTAGAAACTTCAACTCTAATTTTTTGCCAAATATAAAATGTTTACAAAATGTGCAAATTTATTTGGGATAGATGAAAAAGAAAGTGTGCAAATTCGATTGGGACATAGTGAGTAACATAATTTCTATTTTATAATTATTTCAATATCTTAATATCTAGAGTCCATATCTTGAAAGATGGTCTTTCCACAAGTCATGGAAAGATCAGGATTTAAAGTGCAAATAAGAAGAAAAAAAATAAAACTTTCGAATTGCATGAATCAGGTTATATACTTTATAACTACTATACGTTGCACAGTAAAATTTAAAAATTGCATCTAAAACCTTTACCTTTTATTATTTTAATTTAAACCCGTCTTTTCATAAGTTTATGGAAAGACCGTCTTTTCCAAGATTTTACCTAATATCTATTGTATTTATTACAAGGTCAACAAATATTATTATCAAATGTCTATTGTTTACTAATTGTCAGATTAATTTATTAAAATAAAACTATAATTAATGTGGATTTGACAAACCATTCTTTACATTATTGCAGGACGGGTCTGTTAACAAGCGCGGAAACTGGACAGCAATTCCGAACTTTTATTCCTGACACTTTCACTGTTCGGCCCATTCGTTAAACGACTGTGATGTTTGCGCCTTTGATTGTTGTAATTCACGGCGGTTTCAAACCGCTATCCCTAACATTGTCGCAGTTCGATTTGTCCATTAGATGACGATTATATTTTTGCCACGACATTGAATTTTATCTTTTAACCCAAAAAATGCCTATATAACCCTACTTACTTTACGTAAGTGATAATATTACTTTACGTAAGTGATAATATAACTTTTCAGTGTTTAAAAGTGATAATATAACCCTACCTAGTTGACATAAGTGCAAAACTACCTATTTTGATCAATTTTAGCAAAATTTTAGTGAAATTACTAGTTTACCCTTTTGAAAAAAATGAAAAATAAAATAAAATAATATTTATGCCCTATTTTCTTCATTTCTCCTCTTTTCTCCCCTTTCTTCCCTGACTTCAACTCCGCCCTTATTCTCCTCTGTTCTCGCCGATGCGGTTCACTAGTCGTTCAATCGCATCGCGTCGCATCAGCCGTTCAATTGCGTCATCGGTCAGAGTGCAATCGTTTGACTTTTGTTGCATCAATCTCGGGGTGGTGGTGGCTTGAGGGAGAGAGAGTGCTGGTGCTGGTGCTGGTACTGGTGCTGGTGGCTTGAGGGAGAGGGATTAGTGGTGGTGGTGGTGGTGGTGGGGGCTGGGTTTAGATCTAGGGTTTCACCGCAGTGGTGAGGGTTTCAATGCGAGGCAAGGGCTGGGGTTTCGTAGTCAGGGTTGGGGTTTCACGGTGGGGCTAGGTCTGAGGTTAAGGGATTGGGTTTCACTGCCGGAGGAAGAGTTGGTGGCGGCGGGGGGCTAGGGATGGTGGCGGGATGGGCTGGAGAGGATGTGGCAACGGGACTGGTGACGAGGGTTTAACGGCGAGGCTAGGAGGGTGGTGGAATTAGCCGGAGAGGAGTTGGCGATGAGGCTGGATGGTTTCACAGTGGGGGTAGGGCTAGGGTTTCACGGTCGGAGGAATAGGTGGTGACAGTTGGTTTAACGGCGGGGCTAGATGGTGGTGGGGGTTTTATGGAGGAGGTGATAGTGGTGGCCAGGCGGGAATTGGTGGTGATGGTTGGCTGGCGGTGGTGGTGGAAGCTTGGCGGGAAGTGGTGATGGGTGCCTGGTGGTGGTGGGGCCCTGTCGGTGGAAGGGTGGTGGTGGTTTGCTGGAGGCAGTGGTGGTGGTGGTGGTGGTCTGAGGTCAAAAATGTCCTAACACTTTTAAGGTTTAAGTTAAAAGGGCATTTTAGTCATTTTACATGTGATCAACACTGAAAATAGTGTATTAGGGTTATATTGCCACTTACGTCAACTAGTTAGGGTTATATTTGCACTAAAAATTATCTAAAAGTTACATTGACACTTATGCAAGTAGATATGGTTATATTGATATATATATCCCTATTATTTTCTAACTTCGTAGCGCTAGTCAGGGGCGGAGGCAGAAAATTTATATGTCAGGGGTCTGATATATAAAGAAAAAAATATTTTCCCAATTTTTATTCATGTTAGAGGGGGGTGATAAATAATTTTTAAAATAAATTGCTCCCATATTCTCCATAAATTTCATCCCGGTGCTGTAGAGTACTGCACTCGAAATACTTTTCCTATTTGGGTAGGTTTTCACGGTTCTGAATGATCCCTCAAACTTCATTTAGTGCTCTCGCATCGCAACGTAGAGAACTAAATGAAAGTATGAATTATGCAATTATTATTCACTTCAATTTGGTGGTTTGCATTTTCTCATTCTTTCATACTTTTCTCAATTCTAATCAGAGGTGTACTTCCGTATGGAGCATTTTCATCAAGATTGATCCATTCATCCCCACCTCAATTTGTGTGCATCGGTTCTACTATCTCTTCAGCTTCCTTTTCATCGTGTCATCTTCCTCGTCACCTGTGCAAAATTCACAATCGTGCTCTGCTACTTCCAACAATGTTGTGAGGACTATATGTGGTGGTGAAGATCTTATCTGACATTGGTCTCTTCCGCGTTGTACCTCTTTCTTTATGACACATTCTACTTCTCTATACTGAACCAGTGTCTGAAAAAATGATTTGTCGTAATGAATTGTATTATTAAGATATGAATATATAGAGAGTACAATAGAGGTGTAATAAGGAAAGAACTCTAATCATAATAAATCATAATCTAATCAGGAATCTGATTTATTCTAACACCCCCCTCAAGCGGAGCGTCGGATGCTCGCCGACACACAGCTTGGACCTGAAGAACTCGAACAGCGGACTAGAGAGCTCCTTGGTGAAAATGTCCGCAATCTGAAGAGAAGTCGGAACATGAGCAACGCGCAGCTTTCCGGATGTCACCAACTCACGAACAAAATGGTGGTCGGTGTCAATGTGCTTCGCCCGCTTGTGCGCCACTGCATTCTGAGCTAAGAAGATAGCACTGCTATTGTTGCATAACAATAGTGGAGAACCAGAAAGTGGAACCCAAAGATCCCAAAACAAATGAGTGAGCCAGACCACTTCTGAGGCAGTGTTGGCGAGAGCACGGTATTCAGACTCAGTGCTAGAGCGAGAAACAGTGGGCTATTTCTTGGCACTCCAAGAAACCAGATTCCCACCAAGAAAAACTGCATAACCATAAGTGGACCGACGAGTCTCCAGACAGCGAGCCCAATCAGCAACAGAGTATTCTAACACATCAGGAGTACTAGCAGAACAAAACTGGAGACCAAAATGAAGAGTGCCACGAACATACCGCAAAATCTGAGTCACAGCAGCAAAATGGTCATCTCTGGGATCCTGAAGATACTGACTCACCGTGTTGACCGAGAATGTCAAATCTGGGCGAGAGATGGTGAGATACTGGAGAACATCAACAAGAGAACGATAAAGTGTAGGATCCTGAAATGGAGGACGGGTAGAGTTGTGAAGTTGAGAACCAGCGACAAATGAAGTAGAAACAGGTGCTGCATCAGACATACCAGCCCGATTCAAAATATCCCGAGCATACTTTGCTTGGCCAAGCAGTAATCCTGAGGAGGTAGGCGAAACTTCAAGACCAAGAAAGTAATGAAGAGCACCAAGATCCTTGATCGTAAACTCTCTGTGTGTCCGATCAATGAACTGGCGAAGAAGAGTCGAGTCATTGCCTGTAAGACTGATATCATCCACATACACAAGTATATACAGTAACAACAACCCTCTCGAAAGGACAAATGAAGAAGTATCAGCTGAGCTGCACCGAAAACCAAGCTGTATCAGATAACTGCTGAAACACTGGAACCAAGATCATAAATGGCCTTTCGCAAACGACAAACATAGCCTGGATCAACAGAATCCTGATAACCAACGGGCTGCTTCATATAGACTGGAACATCAAGAACACCATTAAGGAAAGCGTTCTTGACATCTAATTGATGAAGTGGCTAGGAACGCATGGTGACTATGGTGAGAACCGTCCTAACAGTGGAGGCTTTGACCACAGGGCTGAAAGTGTGGTCAAAATTGAAACCCGGAATCTGCGAGAAACCCTGCACCACAAGTCTAGCTTTGTGACACTCAATAGTGCCATCTGGTCTATACTTGAGCCTATAGACCCCTTTTGGAGCCAACAATGTTGACATTCGAAGGTCGAGGCACCAAATCCCAAGTGTGCTGACCACGAAGAGCGGTCATCTCATCATCCATGGCTGAAACCCAGGCTGGATCCTGAAGGGCAGAGCGATAATCAGTGGGCTCTGTTTGAGAGAGGAGTGCGGCAGTGAGACCATGAGCAATAATATCCGAATAATCCCGGTGCTGAATGGCACCAATAAAAGACCGAGTGACCATCCGATGAGTACAAAGCTGTGGTGAAGCTGGAGGAGTCGAACCGGCTGATGACACCGAGGAAGATTGAGCTGCGCTGACCGGAGAGTGGCCTTCGGAAGTCACCGGAGAAAGAATAGCCAATACTGGCTGAGACGTGGTGGCTGGTGGCTGAGACGGTGGCTGATGAGTGATGGCCAGCGGCTGAGATGTGGTGGGCGTTGGCCGAGGAGCCGGGTCCAGGTCGGCCGTCCAGATGGAAGATGGTGGTGAAGGAGGGGCAGCTGGAACAGGCACAGACACAGACGTGGTGGCCCCAATCGATGAAGTAACAGTTCCATAAAAATGATGAAATCTCCAGATCTGAAATCGAACGACTGTCCGTAGAAGGTGAGACATAAGGGAAGAAAGTTTCATCAAAATGAACGTGGTGAGAGATATAGATGCGCCCAGAAGTCGGGTCGAGACACTGGAAGCCCTTGTGATGAGGGCTATAGCCAATAAAAACACAGGGAATGGATCGGGGTGCAAACTTATCAGTAGCAGTTGCACGCAGACATGGAAATGCACGACAACCAAACGGGTGAAAGAGGGTATAGTCAGGCACATGACCAAAAACAACCTCAAAAGGTGATTTGCCACTCAGAACTGAACTAGGTAGACGGTTAATAATGTAAATTGTAGAGAAGAAAGCTTCCACCCAATAACAGTGCAGCACAGAAGAGTGAAAAAGCATGGCAAGACCAGTCTCTATGATGTGACGATGCTTCCGCTCAGCCCGGCCATTCTGAGCAGGTGTATAGGACGAGGACATCTGATGATGAATGCCACATGAAATGAGATGAGCCTGAAGTTGGTGATTAGTAAAATCGGTGCCACCATCGGTCTGAAAATCTTTAACCCTAGCAGAAAACTGATTCTCAACGAATTTCTGAAACTGGATAAATGTGTCATAGAAATCCGACTTATGCCGCATCAGAAGAAACCATGTGAATCGCGAAAAATCATCAATGAAAATGGCATAATAAAAGAAACCACCGACAGATAAAATAGGAGCTGGTCCCCACAAATCACAATGTAATTTATCCAATAAACTAGTAGCGCGCTTGTCACTAGTGGAAAAGGGAAAACGACTACTCTTGGCCATCTGACAAGGAGAGCAACTGACAGGTGCAGGCATAGCAGAATTGATAGAAATAGGGCCCCGTCAATTCAATAACTGAACAGTATCATGAGACACATGAACGAGGCGAGAGTGCCACTGCTCAAAAGAAGCATGAAGCTTTGTAGAGCGTAGTTCGCCTAAAAAACTGGAATCACCAGTCTCAAGAAAATAAAGACCAGACCTATGACAGCCTTTACCCATTATCGTCCCTGTAAGCTTGTGCTCAATGGAAAATGCATCGGCATCAAATATAACACGGACAGGTAGATCACGAGTAAGCTTACTAATGGACAACAAACTTCTAGTAATCTTAGGGACCACAAGGACATCATTAACAGAGAAACCAGATAAATGACATTGGCCGATGTGAGAAATAGATAATGATTCACCATTTCCAACAATAATAGAATTAGAACCACGATAACGTTGTACCTGATCAAGATGGCTGGTGTGAGCAGTGATATGAGATGTAGCACCTGAATCAACGATCCACTGATTCGACGAACAATGACGGTTGGGACCATTCAAACTGGCCTGAAACAACACCTTGTCCGCAATCCAATTAGTGGAGCAATCTTCCCGAGATATAGGGCTCAAATAAACCATAGCAAAGGACCAAAATTGCACAGAAATTGACTGGGTGCTGACGAGAGTTTGAGCAATTCGCGAGAAACAAGTCCAACTTGCGAGAAACAGGTTCAACTCGCGAGAAATAGGTTCAACTCGCGAGAAATGGAAGGCCGCGAGAAATTCACTTGATGCGCGAGTCAGCTCCTGCGTGTCCTTCACGCGCTGGAGATGTCTTCTTCGGCTGAGCTGGCGCATGACTTTCACGCACTGGAAAACGTGCGTGGATCTCATCGCAAAGACGCCGATGGAAGATGCCGCTTGAAGTTGCTGGAAGACACCGTTGGAAGTTACTGGAAGTTGCTGATGAGGGCGCCGCTGGAAGAGAGCGCCGCTGGAGGAGGGCGCCACTGGAAAAGAGGGCCACTGGAGGAGGGCGCCGCTGGAGGAGGGTGCCGCTGGAAGAGAGCACCGCTGGAGGAGGGCACCGCTGGAGGAGGGCGCCGCTGGAGGAGGGCGCCGCTGGAGGAGGGCGCCGCTGGAGGAGGGCGCCGCTGGAGGAGGCCACCGCTGGAAGAAGCCGCCACTGGAAGAAGGTGCCGCTGGAAACTTCGCCGCTGGAAGAAGATGGAAATTTTGCCAGAAAATTGAGACTTGAGAGGACGCCGGGATTTGACCGGAACTTCACCGGAAAAGAGAGAAGGAGGGAGGCACTGAACAATAAATTAAATTTTAGGGCTTAGGATTAGAACATGCTCTGATACCATGAAAGAATGATTTCCCGTAATGAATTTTATTATTAATATCTGAATATATAGAGAGTACAATAGAGGTGTAATAAGGAAAGAACTTTAATCATAATAAATCATAATCTAATCAGGAGTATGATTTATTCTAACAGTGTCTAAAAACTGTGATCTAATCACTTAAATTAATGAACTAAAAAATAATATCACCCTCATAGTTATGTCTACAATAGAAAAGTTTGTCTGATAATAATAACTAGTGTCTAAAAACTCATACTGAACTAGTGTCTAAAAACTGTGACCTAATCACTTAAATTAATGAACTAAAAAATAATATCACCCTCATAGTTATGTCTACAATAGAAAAGTTTGTCCAATAATAATAATGTAAAGTCAAGTGGTGCTCATTGAATATTTTAATTGGCAATTTGTGAACTTATTTGGAAACGAAAAACTTTCTATGTTGGAACATGCGGATGAGCTGTAAATATGCCAAGCAAATCTTACGAGAAAAATGATAGAATACTATGGTATTTATGATTTATGGAAATCTGAATATTCTGCTATATGATAGGCGTTGGAAGAAACATAGTTGGTTTATGAAAAATCCCTACAATTATGGTATTGAGATTATCGAATATATGGGAGATATTGCAATAAGGAAAATCCATTTATTTATGGGATTTGGATATGCTTCAAGAAACAGATAAGGAATAGGAATATTATGGAGATAATCATAGAGAGTTCCGATCTGCTCATGGCTTTAAAATGGGACACCACGGCTGCATTCAATACATGAACTAAAGAGAGCAAATCTGCACATAGATTTTCATTCTTTCGAGAAAATTGCAAAGAGCCAGAAATCTATGTTCCAACATACGATACCTGTCGTTCAAAGTTCAGAATCATATGCCTTAATTCCTCGGGAGGAGTAGATCTAGCTTCGATGAGTTTTGAGGTCAGAGGGAGTCTGATCAAGGCGGATCGGTAGCTAGGGGATTTAGCAGAATTCACACGCTTGATTAGTAAAGATAAATATTTTGTATGGTGTGCTTTGTACTTAATCTTTCTGATTAGCGGATTCATTCTTAACTGGGACAGGCCCTACAGATGTAGGTGGATTTCACCGAACTACGTAACCAAGTGTTGTGTCTTTAATACTTTACTTTACTGCATACTTGATGGAGTAGGTGATGGTGATGCCCAGGCGGGAGGTGGTGGTGATGGCTAGCTGGCGGTGGTGGTGGTGATGGCTGGCTAGAGGTGGTGGTGGTGATGGCTGGCTTGCGGTGGCAGTGGACGCCTGGCGGGAAGCGATGGTGGGTGGCTGGTGGTGGAGGGGCCCTGCCGGTGGAAGTGGTTGTGGTGGTTTGCTGGAGGCGGTTGTGGTGGCTAGAGGGGAGGTGGTGGTGATGGATGGGTGGCGGGAAGTGGTGGTAGTGGCTGGTTGGAGGTGGTGGCCTGGTGGTGGTGGTGGTTTGAGGTAAAAAATGTCCTAACACTCTTAGGGTTTAAGTTAAAAGGGCATTTTGGTCATTTTACATGTGGTCAACACAGAAAATAGTGTATTAGGGTTATATTGGCACTTATGTCAACTAGTTAGGGCTATATTGCACTAAAAATTATCTAAGGGTTACATTGACACTTATGCAAGTAGATATGGTTATATTGATATATATCCCTATTATTTTCTAACTTTGTAACACTAGTCAGGGGCGGAGGCAGAAAATTTATATGTATAGATCTGATATATAAAGAAAAAAATATTTTCCCAATTTTGTTCATATTAGAGGGGGGTGATAAATAATTTTTAAAGTAAATTGCTCCCATATTTTCCATAAATTTCATCCCGGTGCACTATAGAGTACTACACTCGAAATACTTTTCTTATTTGGGTAGGTTTGCACGGTTCTAAATGATGCCTCCAACTTCATTTAGGGCTCTCGCATCGCAACGTAGAGAACTAAATGAAAGCATGGATTATGCAATTATCATTCACTTCAATTTGGTTGTTTGCGTTTTCTCATTCTTTCATACTTTTCTCAATTCTAATCAGAGGTGTGCTTCCGTAAGGAGCATTTTTATCAAGATTGATCTATTCATCCCCACCTTAATTTGCGTGCATCAGTTCTACTATCTCTTCAGCTTCCTCTTCATCGTGTCATCTTCATCGCCACCTGTGCAGAATTCACAATCGTGCTCTGCTACTTCCAACAATGTTGTGAGGACTATATGTGGTGGTGAAGATCTTATCTGACATTGGTCACTTCCGCGTTGTACCTCTTTCTTTATGACACATTCTACTTCTCTATGCTGAACTAGTGTCCAAAAACAGTGATCTAATCACTTAAATTAATGAACTGAAAAATAATATCACCCCCATAGTTATGTCTACAATAGAAGCATTTGTATGATAATAATAACTAGTGTCTAAAAACTCATACTGAACTAGTGTCTAAAAACTGTGACCTAATCACTTAAATTAATGAACTAAGAAAATAATATCACCCTCATAGTTATGTCTACAATAAAAAAGTTTGTCTGATAATAATAATGTAAAGTCAAGTGGTGCTCATTGAATATTTTAATTGGCAATTTGTGAACTTATATGAAAACGAAAAACTTTCTATGTTGGAACATGTGGATGAGCTGTAAATACGCCAAGTAAATCTTACGAGAGAAATGACAGAATACTATGGTATTTATGATTTATGGAAATCTGAATATTCTTCTATATGATAGGCGTTGGAAGAAGCATAGTTGGTTTATGGAAAATCCCTGCAAATATGGTATTGAGATTATCGAATATATGGGAGATATTATGATGAGGAAAATCCCTTTATTTATGGGATTTGAATGTGCATCAAGAAGTAGATAAGGAATAGGAATATTATGGAGATAATCATAGAGAGTTCCGATATGCTCATGGCTTTAAAATGGGACACCACAGCTGCATTCAATACAAGAACTAAAGAGAGAAAATATGCACACAGATTTTGATTCTTCCAAGAGAATTGCAAAGAGCCAGAATTCTATGTTCCAACATACGTGACCTGTCATTCAAAGTTCAGAATCATATGCCTTAATTCCTCGGGAGGAGGAGATCCAGCGTTAACAAGTTTTGAGGTCAGAGGGAGTCTGATCAAGGTGGATCGGTAGCTAGGGGAGTTAGCAGAATTCACACGTTTGATTAGTAAAGATAAGTATTTTGTATGGTGTACTTTGTACTGTATCTTTCTGATTAGTGGATCCATTCTGAACTGGGACAGGCCCTGCAGATGTAGGTGGATTTCACTGAACTGCATAACCAAGTGTTGTGTCTTAATGCTTTACTTTATTGGATACTTGGTCAGACAGATTATGTTGGAACATCCTAGTAATAATTAAGATAATTTGGTAAAACCAAATTTCATTTGGTATCAGAGCTTGGTCACTTATTTTTCCCTTGGTTGTGAAAAGGAAAATGTGATCCGGTTTTACCATGTTAACCAAAGAAGGAGATTCGGTGTCTCGGAAGGAACGCATGAGAGTTTTCATCAACTCACATGATGAACTTGCATGGTACTATGTTGAAAATGAGTAGAATCATCCCACTGAAGATGCGAATACAAGCTCTAAGGCAAAAGAAGGATAGTCAAGTCAATGGGAGGAGAAACTCAAAGAAAAATCTACTTGGACTCCTGATGACCTTAAGGCGTGTCTGGCGAATTCAAAAGCACTAAACACTATCTTCACTATTGTTGATGAAAACCAGTTCAAACTCATCCCTACATGTCATCAAGCCAAGAAAGCATGGGATATTCTGCAAACAGTTCATGAAGGAACTAGTCGAGTTCGAGAATCTAAATTACATATGTTAGCTACTAAGTTTGAGGAGCTCAAGATGGAAGAAGATGAACTATTGCTATATTCAACAGAAAACTTGGGGACATCTCCAATATGGCGTATCAAGTCTACAAAGAGGCTAAATTGGTGAAAAAGACCTTGAGATCACTCCCCAAAAGGTTTGCAATGAAGGTCATAACAATAGAAGAAGCAAGAGATGTAGCCACCATGAGCCTAGATAAATTAATGGGATCATTACAGGTGTATGAAATGACATTCTAGCAGGCAACAAGAAGGGTTCAAAAGGAGTTAATATTAAAAAAATCCTCATCAAAGGATAGTCATGAATCCGACAGTGATGATGAGCTTGATAAACTTGCACTTATCACGAAAAACTCCTCAAGAATGCAGAAGAAAGTAGTAAACAAGAAATCTTAGGAAAGGTATGGTGAAAATAGACCAAGGAAACAAGAATTTGGAGGCAATCGCGGGACGAGATTTGAACAAGGAAATCAGCGGTTCTCTAGAAATCAAAGTGGTGAACCAAAACAGCCTGGACGAATTCAATGCAGAGAATGTGAATGATATGGTCATATTCAGGCTGAATGTGCAAATACCCAGAAAAAGCAAGGAAAATCATTTGTCACATCATGGAGTGAAGATGAAGAGGACGACAAAGACGAAGAGGAACTCACAAGTAACTATGTGGCGTTTGGAGCAAAAATTCAATGATGATGAATGTTCTAACACATCAGACAAAAATGAGGCCTTATGTTTCAACCTATGAAGTATCTAGTGATGGAGATGATGGACTTGCTGTAAGTGATGAAGAAATCTACAGCACTTATGAAAAGATGTATGCTATGTGGCTCCAAGTAGTTAACACAAACAAAGAGCTGAAGGAAGAAAAAAATGCAGTTGATGGAAATAGAAAAAGAATTGTGTGTGGAAGTTGTTGAACTTAAAAAGGAGAATGAAGATTTGAATGAAAAGCTAATGTTAGCAACCAAGAGAACTGAGACATCTGAAGATGTAATTTCTAAGCTGAACTCTGAAAAAGCAAAATTTGACGATATTCTGGATAAGGGAAAGAACTTTGGAGATCGACACAGAATTGGGTATTACAACCCACTCAAAAACACAGTCACACTCAAGCCTGAGACATAAGAGATACTTAAGAGTCCAGTAATTCTCAAGACAAAGATTTGAGAGGTAAAGAGAAAGTTTGGAAAGCCTCATCCAAGGAAACCTATCATCTGTAGCTACTGTTCATATCAAGGTTACTCAGAGGAACAATGCCAGAAACTGCTCAGAGACCTAATGGCAAGACGTCAACTTTTGGTATGTTCCAACATAGGCAAAGTCCAGAAAACAAAAATGGTCAGGAAGGTATAGGTTGTCAAACTTTCTGGTACATGCTTTGTTGCACATACTTTGCTTATATCATATTTCAAAGATTCGTGGTACTTTGATAGCGGCTGCTCTCACCACATGACTAGCACTCAATAATTCCTTACAAATATCACACCATACGATGGTGGTTATTTTACGTTTGGTGATGGAAAAAAGAGTAGAGTGGTTGGAAAAGGTGAACTATAGATTGAAGGATTTCCAGTATTCACTAGTGTGCTGTTTGTTGAAGACTTGAAGGCCAATCTGCTGAAATAAGTCAATTGTGTGATGACAATATGACAGTGGAACTTCAGAAAGACAAATGCATAGTGAAACACGGAGAAGCCAAGGTTCTTTCAGGCATACAATAATCAGATAATTTCTATTTGCTGGAACAAGAAGTACGGTGAATGAACTCAAAACAGGATGAAGAAGTTCTGTGGTGGCACAGGAAGCTCGGTCACATCAATTACAAAACCTTGGTAAAAATTGCAAATGCAAAGGTACCTACCTTAACAAACAAGGGTGGAATTGTGTGCGGACCATGTCAACAAGGTAAATAAATTCGATCTCCCCACTCTTTAGTTTAATATATAACCACCTCAAGAAATCTAGAATTATTGCATATGGATTTGATGGATATGGTCAATACACTTAGTATAGGTGGAAAGACGTCTATCTTTGTACATATTGATGATTTCTCCAAGTTTACATGGGTAGCTTTTCTAGAAGAAAAATCAGATACGATGGAAGTATTTAGAAGTGTGGTGATAAAGTTACAGACTGAAAAAGGAAGTCCCATTGGGAAGATTGTTAGAATTTGTAGTGATCATGGTTGAGAGTTTGAAAATTCTCAATTCAGCGACTTCTGTGATAAACTCGGGATTCAACACAAGTTTTCTGCACCAATCACTCATCAGCAAAATGGTGTTGTAGAATGGAAAACATAACCTTGCAGGAGATGGTTCGAGTTATGTTGGCCGAGAAACGAATTCACAAAAAATGGTGGGCAACGGCTATTAACACAGCGTGCTATACAATTAATTGAGTATATTTGTGCCCATTCAACAAAAAAACATCCTACGAGATTTGGAAGGGTAGGAAACCAAATGTCTCATACTTTCATGTGTTTGGAAGCAAGTGCTACATCCTTAGAGATAGAGAGCAATTGGTGAATTTGATTATCGTAGTGATACTGGAATCTTTCTTGGTTATTCTATGAATAGCTGGACTTATCATGTTTATAACCAGCGGACAAACACACTCATGGAATCTATAAATGTTATTGTTGATAATTTTGAAGAAAGATAAAAGTCAGATGTTATAGAAGATGAACCTAGTAATACTCATGTTCCAACACAATCTCGTCAACCTGACAAGGCAGATCCACCGCATGTTGGAACATCTGAGCAGACTGATGCTGAACCAATTGAAATTGAGCATGTTGGAATATTATACCCCACTTCTGTATCCTATGTTCCAACACAAGATCAACCTAAATCAATGGCATGGAATACTCGATCAGTTCCTTGGGTGGATTACAGGAAGTTGGTAGGATTACAATACTTCATCTCTCTCATTGAACCAAAGAATTACAAGGAGGCATTACTGGATGAATACTGGATTGCTGTAATGCAAGAAGAAATAGGTCAGTTTGCAAGAAATGATGTATGGTATGTCACTCCTCATCCTAAAGGTGTAAATTTCATCGGCACAAAGTGGATTTTCAAGAATAAATCTGATGTTGACGGACATATTACTCGAAACAAAGCCAAACTGGTAGCTCAAGGATATACACAAGTTGGGGGAGTTGACTTTGATGAGACATTCACACTAGTTTCCAGGTTAGAGTCAATTCAAATTTTACTTGCTATTGCATGCTATATGAACTTTACTCTGTATCAAATGGATGTCAAGAGTGCATTTCTAAATGGTGTGGTAAATGAAAAAGTATATGTGGAACAACATAAAGGATTTGAGGATCCTCATTACCCTCATCATGTGTATCGCCTCAAGAAGGCTTTATATGGCTTAAAGCAAAGGGCATGGTATGAATGACTTACTAACTTTCTTCTTAAGAAAGGTTATCATAGAGGGGGAGTAGATCGTACTTTATTTGTGCTTGATAAGTCATCAAAAATTCTGATTGCTCAAATTTATGTTGATGATATAGTATTTAGATCTACTTCACCATCTATGGTACAAGATATTTTCACGGTTATGCAGGCTGAATTCGAAATGAGCATGGTTAGAGAGCTTGCATACTTTCTAGGACTGCAAGTTAAGCAAGGAAAACATAGCATGTTTATAAATTAGAGTAAGTATGCCCTGAATTTAGTAAAGAGATTTGGTTTAAGCAATGCCCGAGCAGTTAGAACACCTATGGGGGTTTTTGACAAACTAGTCAAGGATGAGAAAAGAGTCTTAGTTGATCAAAAGTTATACAGGGGAATGATTGGGAGTCTATTGTATTTAACAGCAAGTAGACCAGATATATGTCTCGGTGTAGGGATATGTGCAAGATTTCTGGCTGATCCAAAGGAGTCTTATCTCTCTGCAGTCAAAAGAGTTATTCGATATGTAAGTGGAACTTCTGAGTATGGTGTCTGGTATTCTAAGAATCAAGATTATAATTTAATTGGGTACAGTGATTCTGATTGGGCTGGTAATGCCGATGATCGAAAGAGCACTACAGGTGGATGTTTCTTTATTGGTACGAACCTAGTGTCTTGGTATAGTAAGAAACAAAATTCGATCTCCTTGTCTACTACAAAAGCTGAATATCTTGCTGCTGGAAATTGTTGTGCACAATTGTTATGGATGAAGCAAATGATGAACGGTTATGGAATTCATCAAGGCCCTTTGAGGATTTTATGTGACAACACAAGTGCTATTGATATTTCAAAAAATCCAGTTCAACACTCTCGAACTAAGCATATTGACATAAGGGATCATTTTATTAGAGATCTTGTTGAAAGGAAGAAAGTTGTGGTAGTCTATGTTCCAACATCTAAGTAATTTGCTGATATTTTTACAAAGCCATTGGACACCGCCACTTTTGAAAGTCTCAGATAACACTAAGGTATTTTTCAGATTTGAGGTAATTCTTGCCTTTATTTAGCTGTAAAAATTTTTTTAATTTCTGTTCTGAAAATCAGAAAAACAAAAAAAATAGAAAGAAGAATTTTTTTAACAAAAATACAAGCTGCATAGTTATGGTATGTTGGAATTTGGTATATCTTGAGTCGATGTCTTGAGTTGACAAGAGAGAAAATAAGAACCATTGCACATCTTGGAAATGGAAATTTTTTTTTGCGGCAAACGAGGGAAGAAGTGAAGAGTTTGAGTTGGTTTCAAAGTTGTCTAAATCTCACCAAATCTCTCTTTTTAGCCACTCTCCCACTCCTCTTGGTTTCTTTTGGATGCTTGTTGCCAAACTCTTCCAAGATTTTCTCCTTTGCAACAAATCTCTACCAAAAAATGGCTTTAAACCCCAATTCTCCCACGGTCGAAAAAGGAACTCAAGAACTCCTTAATCTCGAGAGGATGACAATGTCGAGCAAAGGGAAGAGAATGTAGAGACTGGTGGTGACGGACAAAATGAACATTCTAGAGGCAAAGGGAAGGGTCCTTATCAGAAGGTAACGGGTCCTGATACTCCTACTCTTAAAGCTCTTGGAATGTAATTTAATACCGTAGAAGATATTTTTGAATGGATTGAAACCAATAGAGGTATAGTGGATTTGCGTAAACTTAAGAGTATAGAGGGAGAGTTTTTGAATGTGAATGTCAAGGAATTAGTATCTGGTGATATTGGTAACCTATGGGATATTGAAAATTATAAAGTTAAATTTCTGAGGGAGAGATATGAAGTTTACAGGGGGAAGGATAGGTTTCATGTTTATTCATCTATTCCTTGCCCAAGTTGTGTTAGAATTAAGGAGATAAGTGATTATGAGGCAGCAGGATTGGAAGTAGTTAAGTCTACGGACAGGATGCCTGTAGGATTCTATGATTCTAAGGCTGCTCAGAGAATAGTAACTGAGAAAACCAGTAATAATAGAAATTCCTGACAGTGAAGAAGAAGACAAGGTTGTCTATGTTCCAACACCGAATGCAGATTTTGAAAAAAATTGAGGAGATGGAGATTGATGATGAAGGCATGGGGGGTGAAGACCAGTTTGGTGTAACTGGTGATGCTGATATTGACGTGGATGGAGATCAGACTGGAGGATCTAGTTCAAGACAAGGTGAACCTGATAAAGATTGGTATGTTGGAACATATGCATCTGAATAAGAAACGGCTGGAGGTACTGAGTATGTTCCAACATAGGAGCAACCTGAGTTGAACTACTCCAGTAATGAGTTATTAGATGAGTTCTTACATACTACTAGGGGTAAGAGAAAGGTGGATGCTACTGAGGATTCCCCACCAACCAAAAAGGCCAAGAAAACTCAGACTGCTCCCAAGAAGAAAGTGGTGCCACCTCTGTCTGTAAGTGAAGCACTGCCATTTTCCTACTTTGATATAAACTGTGAAGAAATAGGAGAAGTGTTTACAGAGAGGAATGTGATCTCCGAGAGATCCATAGACCTAGATACATATATGCCTAGTGGATTTTCTGATTTTTTTGGAATTAATTGGAATGAAAAAGGCTGACACTTTACATCTTCAGTACAATAGACAGGTGGTCATTGAAGTGTATTACAATTTGATGGCAGGAAATTTAGAGACTGATTCCCCTTGGTCTGTGTGAGTTTATGTAAGGGGGGAGATTATTAACTTTTCAGCTGCTAGGATAAACAGGATTTTGGGGCTGCATACTCCAGGATTTGAGGGAGTGTTTCCAGATGATCTAGGAGTGTCGGATGATCAGATTTTGGAGGCAAACTCAAGAGGATACAAGACCAGATGGCCTGAGACTAGATATTCACAAGCTTCTTGTGTGTCATCTAGATTCTTTGGTCTATATCAAGTAGCGGTGAACTGTTGGATGTCATCCTCCAACACTACTGCCTTGACTAGAGAAATGGCTAAGCTGTTGTACTGTGTTGGAGCACAGAAATTAGTGAACCTGGGGTTGTTCATACAGCAGAGTTTAGTGAGGCAAGCTACTGCCCCAAAGGCAAAACATGCTATTGTGCCTGCTTAATTTTTGCATTGGCTAAGAGTGCCAAGGTGAAGGGGAAGGCAAAAGATGTGATCATAGATACGGAGTTCCTACGGCCTAACAAGAAGACCTTTGGCATGAGGCACATTCATGATCTTCTTTAGAACCCTGAAGGGTCTACTTTTGCAGCTGCTAAAAAGATGGCCAAATTAGTGGTACTGAATGCAAGGTTGGGGGCAATAGTAATCCAAATGGCGGCACTAGAAGCAGAGAAGGTAAAACTTGAGGTGGAGAAAGCTCAGTTGGAGGCCTAGACTACTGCTCCTGAACGGGGATGATTTTCTGATGTATCTATGTTCCAACATAGATCTAGTGTGATATTCAGGGGGAGCCCGCCTTTTATTTATGTCAATTTTTTTTGGTTTATTTGCCTTTGGCATATTCATGGCCCCAGGGGGAAAATATTTTGGAGATTCGAATGACGGTAATCTGATTATTATTTTGATGGTATTCTGGAATTTTGGTATTCGGTTGGTATTCTTTTATATATCATACTCAGTAGTTTGCATATGTTCCAACATAGGTAGAGTTTGGGAAGACTTATGTGTTTGATGAAAAGTTTTTCAAATGTGATTCTATTGTCCAAAATGGATGGGTCCACAAAATGCCAAATGGGGAGATTGTAAAGTCAAGTGGTGCTCATTAACTATTTTAATTGGCAATTTGTGAACTTATTTGGAAACAAAAAACATTCTATGTTGGAACATGCGAATGAGATGTAAATACGCCAAGCAAATCTTACGAGAAAAATGACAGAATATTATTGTATTTATGATTTATGGACATCTAAATATTCTGCTATATGATAGGCGTTGGAAGAAGCATAGTTGGTTTATGGAAAATCCCTACAAATATGGTATTGAGATTATCAAATATATGGGAGATATCGTGATGAGGAAAATTCCTTTATTTATGGGATTTGGATATGCTTCAAGAAGTCGATAAGGAATAGTAATATTATGGAGATAATCATAGAGAGTTCCGATCTGCTCATGGCTTTAAAAGGGGACACCACATTTGCATTCAATACATGAACTAAAGAGAGAAAATATGCACACAGATTTTCATTCTTTCGAGAGAATTGAAAAGAGACAGAATTCTATGTTCCAACATACGTGACATGTCGTTCAAAGTTTAGAATCATATGCCTTAATTCCTCGGGAGAAGGAGATCCAGCGTCGATGAGTTTCGAGGTCAGTGGAAGTCTGATCAAGGCGGATCGGTAGCTAGGGGAGTTAGCATAATTCACACGTTTGATTAGTAAAGATAAGTATTTTGTATGATTTACTTAGTAATGTATCTTTCTGTTTAATGGATTCATTCTGATCTGGGACAGGCCCTGCAGATGTAGGTGGATTTCACCGAACTGCATAACCAAGTGCTATGTCTTTAATGCTTTACTTTACTACATACTTAGTGGAGGAGGTGATGGTGGTGCCCAGGCGGGAGGTCGTGGTGATGGCTGGCTGGCGGTGGTGGTAGAGGCCTGGCAGGAAGTGGTGGTGGGTGGCTGGTGGTGGAGGGGCCCTGCCGGTGGAAGTGGTTGGGGTGGTTTGCTGGAGGCAGTGGTGGTGGTGGCCAGAGGGGAGGTGGAGGCGATGGATGGCTGGTGGGAAGTGGTGGTGGTGGCTGGTTGGAGGTGGTGGCCTGGCGGTGGTGGTGGTGGTCAGAGGTCAAAAATGTCCTAACACTTTTAGGGTTAAAGTTAAAGGGAATTTTAGTCATTTTACATGTAGTCAACATCGAAAATAGTGTATTAGGGTTATATTGGCACTTATGTCAATTAGTTAGGGTTATATTTGCACTAAATATTATCTAAGGGTTACATTGACACTTATGCAAGTAGATATGATTATATTGATATATATATCCCTATTATTTTCAAACTTTGTAGCGCTAGTCAGGGGCGGAGGCAGAAAATTTATATGTCGGGATCTGATATATAAAGAAAAAAATATTTTCTCAAATTTTGTTCATATTAGAGGGGGATGATAAATCATTTTTTAAATAAATTGCTCCCATATATTCCATAAATTTCATCCCAGTGCTATAAAGTACTGCACTCGAAATACTTTTCCTATTTGGGTAGGTTTACACGGTTCTGAATGATGCCTCCAACTTCATTTGGGGCTCTTGCATCGCAACGTAGAGAACTAAATGAAACATGAATTATGCAATTATTATTCACTTCAATTTGGTTTTTTGCGTTTTCCCATTCTTTCATACTTTTCTCAATTCTAATCAGAGGTGTACTTCCGTATGGAGCATTTTCATCAAGATTGATCTTTTCACCCCCACCTCAATTTGGGTGCATCGTTTCTACTATCTCTTCAGCTTCCTTTTCATCGTGTCATCTTCATCGCCACCTGTGCAGAATTTACAATCGTGCTCTGCTACTTCCAACAATGTTGTGAGGACTATATGTGGCGGTGAAGATCTTATCTGACATTGGTCTCTTCCGCGTTGTACCTCTTTCTTTATGACACATTCTACTTCTCTATACTGAACTAGTGTCTAAAAATTGTGATCTAATCACTTAGATTAATGAACTAAAAAATAATATCACTCTCATAGTTATGTTTACAATAGAAAAGTTTGTCTGATAATAATAACAAGTGTCTAAAAACTTATACTGAACTAGTGTCTAAAAACTATGACCTAATCACTTAAATTAATGAACTAAAAAATAATATCACCCTCATAGTTATGTCTACTGTAGAAAAGTTTGTCCGATACTAATAATGTATAGTCAAGTGGTGCTCATTGAATATTTTAATTGGCAATTTGTTAACTTATTTGGAAACGAAAAACTTTCTATGTTGGAACATGCAGATGAGCTGTAAATACGCCAAGCAAATCTTACGAGAGAAATGATAGAATACTATGGTATTTATGATTTATGGAAATCTGAATATTCTGCTATATTATAGGCGTTGGAAGAAGCATAGTTGGTTTATGAAAAATCCCTACAATTATGGTATTGAGATTGTCGAATATATGGGAGATATTGCGATAAGGAAAATCCCTTTATTTATGAGATTTGGATATGCTTCAAGAAGCAGATAATGAATAGGAATATTATGGAGCTAATCATAGAGAGTTCCAATCTGCTCATGGCTTTAAAATGGGACACCACGGTTGTCTTCAATACATGAACTAAAGAGAGAAAATCTACACACAGATTTTCATTCTTCCGAGAGAATTGCAAAGAGCCATAATTCTATGTTCAAAAATACGTGACCTGTCGTTCAAAGTTCAGAATCATATATCTTAATTCCTTGGGAGGAGGAGATCCATCATTGACGAGTTTCGAGGTTAGGGGGAGTCTGATCAAGGCGGATCGGTAGCTAGGGGATTTAGTAGAATTCACACGCTTGATTAGTAAAGATAAGTATTTTGTATGGTGTGCTTTGTACTTAATATTTCTGATTAGTGGATTCATTCTGAACTGGGCCAGACACTGCAGATGTAGGTGGATTTCACCGAACTGCGTAACCAAGTGTTTTATCTTAATACTTTACTTTACTGCATACTTGGTTAGATAGGTTCTGTTGGAACATACTAGTAATAATTAAGATAATTCGGTAAAACCAAATTTCAAATAAACTAGTGCATTAACCTTGTGATCTAATCAATTAAAACTATGAACTAAAATTTTTATATCAATCAGTCATTTCTTTCATTTCTGATAAGAAACAGTTCAATAATAATGAGCTAATAGCTAAAAATGGCCACCTAATTAATCACTTAAAATTCTGAATTTAGAATTCATATATACATACATACACACACACACACACACACATATATATATATATAGGTGAATTCATGTGAGAATAGTCATTTAGGTGAGAACTTCTATTTATGTGAGAACAAATTTGAACCATTCAACCCTTTAATCTAATGGTTCTGACCTTGAATCGCTATAATTATTTAATATTGTGACTTGTAACTTGTAGGTGCTTGTAGGTGCTTTAACATATACTTATAAGTGCGTCAACCGTTGAACATATGTGCTTCAACCGCTGGACATATGTGCTTCGACCGCTGGACATATATGCTTCGACCGCTGGACATATGTGCTTCGACCGCTGGACATCTGTGCTTCGACCGCTGGACATATGTGCTTCGACCGCTGGACATATGTGCTTCAACCGCTGGACATATGTGCTTCAACCGCTGGACATATGTGCTTCAACCGCTGGACATATGTGCTTAAACCGCTGGACATATGTGCTTCAACCGCTGGACATATGTGCTTCAACCGCTGGACATATGTGCTTCAACCGTTGAACATATGTGCTTCAATTGTAACTTTAAAAGAGCATGTAATAAAGGTTCTTTAATATACACTATTTTTATAAGAAGAATATGTTAGTGTCTTCAGATTCTTCTTGGGCTCATAAAGAACTCTTCCCAGCTTTTCCACAATTTAAATACATCCTCACCATACTGGTATGAAATCTTTTCAAAAACTTGACCAAAGAAAAAAAAAGTGAAGGATTCCTCTTGCATTACGCATGAAGCATGGTGGGAAAAGTCGGAAGCAGAGCTTAACCTAGTGAGAAACTCTGTTGCAATAGCTTGCTAGGTAATTGGTTGTGCTAGACTGAAATTTGGTTTTACCTAATTAATTCAATAATTACTACTGTGTTTTAACATAACTTATCTTAACCAATTATGCAATAAAGTAAACATAAAGACACGAGACTTAGTTACACAGTTCGGTGAAATCCACCTACATCTACGGGGCCTAGCACAGTTCATAATGAATCCACTAATTAGAGAGATATACTAAAAAATATATCATACAATTATACTTATCTTATCTTACTATGACGCGCGAATTCTGCTAGCTCCCCTAGCTACCGATCTGCCTTGATCAGACTCCCCCTGACCTCAAAACTCGTCAATGATGGATCCCCTCCTCCTGAGGAATTAAGGTATACGATTCTGAACTTGATCAACAAGTTACGATATGTTGGAACATAAGTATGTTGGCCCTCGCAGTACTCTCAGAAAGATAGAAAATCTGTGTGCATATTTTTGCAATTAAGTTTGTGAGTTATGCAGCCGTGATGTCCTCTTTATATGGTCCATTGAGCAGATCGAAACTTTCCAAGATTATCTCCATAATATTCCTAATCCTTATATGTTTCTGAAGCATATCCAAATCTCATAAATAAAGGGATTTTCCTTATCTCAAATATCACATAATATTCCATAATTATAGGAATTTTCCATAAACCTAGTATGCTTCTACTGCATACAGAATATCCAACCTTCCATAAGTCAATAGCACCGCAATATTCTGTCATTGGTTAAAACTTTTTAGGCTTCAACTTTCCGTATGTTCCAACATGGAAAGTTTGTCTTTTCTAAATTAGTTCATAAATGTCAACTAACTAATCAATGCAATCCACGTAACTATACAATCTCCCCCTTTGGTATTTTTTGGACCCAACCATTTTGGAATTAAGAGCATCGAGAAAAAATTTCAATCTCACAACATAATTCTTCCAGAAATCCACTTATGTTGGAACATATGCTAAGTAGTGAATCTGAATTCATAAGAATGCTAAGAAAACCGAAAATCCATAAATAAACTTAGACTACAGACTATCAAAATAATATTAAAAAAACTCTAAAATATTCTCTCCCTAGGGCCATGAATATGCCAAATACAACAAAAACACAGAAATAACCAGAAAATCCACTTTTCTTGTAGGCCTCTAAGTCTATTGATCTCTCCGAAATAATCTTCCTCTTAGAGAATACCTCACATATTTCCTCACAATCAGCATCATAAAACATGGTTGAGATAGCATCACTCACAAGATGTGCAGGAAGAGTTGTCTTCTTCTTGGGTTCTGGAGTACTTTTCTTGTTCTTCTTTGATGGTTGTGATGACTCAGGTGTTGTCTCCTTCTCTTTCCTCTTTTCACTCTAGTCTGAATGAATTCATCCAAGACTTCATCACTGGAGTAGGTAAGATTAGGTTCCTGTGTTGGAACATGATATGTATGCTCAGTCTCTTCATCACCAAGCTAAATTTCTACTGCTGCTGCATCCTGTGTTCCAATATACCCTGACTGCTCATGCATCAGTTCATCTCCCCATGTCTGTCCTACCTGTGAGTACTACACATCATCAAAGGAATTCCCTCCATAATCATCAATAAACTGATGGTCTTGACCATCCATCTCAGCATTTGTGAATCCCAACACCGTTTCATCAGTCTCCATATCCTCTGCAGCTTCTGACTCTGCTCTCTGCGTTGGAGCATACCCAACACTCTCATCATTCTCACTGTTTGTAAGCATAATAACAGGAGATCTTCTAAGTTCCTCCATCCTCTTGGCATCATCAACAATATAGGGAACTAACTTCAATTAATAACTGGATCTTACAACTTCCAAATCCTCTGCATCAGAATCATCTATCTCCTCAATATAGACATTGGTCGAGCCAGGAGCATATGAGTAGACATGGAACATATCTTTACAATTGTGCATGGAATAAGAACCTCTCAACAATATATGGTTAAAATTTTGCACACCATCAAGATCCCCTATATCCCCAGTCAACAGTTCTTCAATATCAACATCTAAGAATTTCCCTTCCAACTTTTTGAACTTAGTTAAGTCTATAGAAATCCTATTTGCTTTCACCCAATCAAAGAGTTTATCAACAGACTCAAAATATCTACCATGCAAACTTATGTGAGGAGTATTGGGACTAATTACCTTTTGGTTGGGATATTTTCTCTTGATTGGAATTTCATCCATCTTTGCTTTGTTGCCGAAGGTGACCCTTAGATGGTGAGGGTTCTATTGGTTCTTAAGTTCGACCATTGTTCCTATTTGAGCTTAAAGGATTTAGGAAAGAAGGGTTTTGGATAGGGTAGTTTATGTGTTTCAACACAACTCAATTTCTCAAAAGCCCGAGGGTTTCAGTAAGAATCTCTCAACAAAAGCTTCCAAAATCTTGAAAAAATAGCAAAGGCAAAGGTATAGAGGCCGAAAAGATATGAAAGGTGGAGATATGTGACCTTCCCCCAACTTGATCGTCGCTAAAAACACGAGCCAAGGGACTTAGTGGTCAAAGATAAGAGATTTATATTATGCACCCATTCTTACTGCTAAGCTACCAATGGGTTGCAAGCGGCAAGCCCTGGGTTTGTCCACAAGGATGTTAGGGCTCAAGTACTAGTTAAACGCACAACCCCATGCCGATCGTCAATCCGCACGAGTGAAATGAATAACTAGTAGTGTAGAAATGGGGGGGTTTCAACTAACAACTAGCACGTAATTGAAAAACAAGTAAACTATTTATAATAGGCACTTGGGAATCATTTAGCAACATGGTAGTTCTAATGCTTCAATCCTAGATTCATTTACATATGAACATACAAAAGACATATCAGTGTATTCAAAACACGTGGTGTGGCAGATGCTATACACTTCCCTAACACTGTCACAGTGGGTGTGCTCGCAATCCTCCATCGGCACTGCCATCGTAATTAGGGGAGTACAGTGAGGTCCAACCATCATTGCAGGTCTGTTTCTCCCCTATGCTATTACATCCTGGGCTTCCACAATGAAATAAACCACTCCCCCGGGTCCTATATACGCTAGGCCCAAGGTTCGTATGCACCTTATATGTGTTACTAGGGTTTCAACACAACACCTAGCTTGCTACTATTCATTATCTCTACCCGCAACATCCCTCAGACAACAGTTACGAAGCCAGCTAAGACTGGAGAGATGGAAAATAGGTCAGAGCATTCTTGAATCCCCCGTGCACACACCAAACCGGAAGTGTTCTCCTCTACCTATTCTAACATCCAGGTCTCTCTTCCCAATGGGGCATCAATAATTGCACCATACATAAATATATCCCAAAGTGTGTGCTTATAGGTGGTGTACTACTCATGCATTTATAACATTCAAGAACAATCACAATAATATCATAAACACAAAGATAGGGTGAATCTAATGAATCTCATAAATCATTTAGAACATACCAGGTGCCAAAATGAATCCCAAGCTAATATAACTACTCCCTAGACATGGAATTAAAATATAGATTTGAATTCCACATCTTTGGGACAAAGCAAAAATAAAAGAAAAGAAAATATTACAAAACCTACAAAAGGAACTCCTTCCTTCTCTCCAAGCTCTCTCCTCTCTAAAATGTGTTTTAAAAAATGATCCAACCTTTCTAAATGAGTAGACTAGGGGTCCTATATATAGTAGGGGAGATTGGGCCTAAAAATAGACCCAAAATAGGCCAAAAATAGCAAACCCTAGGTCAGCCGCCAAGGTTTCACAAGCCAGCATGAATGCCACGGTTCGTGAAGCATGCATAGCCACGGGATGCCAGATCGGCCACAGTCTGTGAATGTTCATAGCCATGGCCCGTGGGATCTGGCGTGGTCCGTGAAGATCGGATTGTTCCACGGTGCGTGAAGGTTTTCATGGACCGCAAGCAGCATGCAATTTTTACTTAGAGTTTTCACATGGCCCGTGAAGGTTTTCATGGACCGCGAACAAATTGTGGCTTCTGCTCAAAAATTTTGCCACGACCCGTGAAGGTTTTCATGGACCGCAAGCAGTTTGTGGTCTTGCTCAAAAGTCTTCTCACGGTCCGTTTAGGTTTTCATGGACCGGCTCCATACTTAGCCAAATTCTTCAACTCTTCATCCTCTTGCTTCACGGCCGCTGGTGCTTCGTTGGCTAAACTCTGTTTTCTTGTCACATGTGAACTGTTAGGCCGAATTGGGAGTTCTAGTAGTTGATACTGTCAAGAAGAAAAATCTAATGGAACCATCCTTGAAGGCTAATTCTTCCTAGATCATTTTCGGACTAAGGAAACACTCCTTGGACCACGATTCACCATTTTCTCCTTCGACCGTCTTGAACTCCGAAGCCACCTATCTTTGGGTTCAATCTCCTTCTACCACGCATTGATGTTTGTGGTCTTCGTCTACTGCCATTCAAATGCAAATGACCTCAAATCTTCTACAGTTAAAAGTAACCGATCTTTGCATGAATGTAATGTAACAAATAGCATTCACGGGCGACCTACTAAAGTAGACCAAAGAGCCCATGAACACAAGATGTCAAGAATCACTAATTAAGTGTACAAAACGCGGGATTTAGAATAGAAATCAAACATGGCTGTCTAAATCCCTTGTCATGTAAACTCAACTAATGTCTCCAAACCGCCAACCAAAAGTAACTAAAAACTATGTCAAATGCATTGGTTAAAACATGCAAAATGGTTCAGATCAGACTCCCCACACTTAAACCTTTACTCTTCCTCGAGTTAATAAAATTAATGAAAAAGGTTCATGCAGAATGAAGCATGTAAAAATAGCCAATCCATTCAACTTATTCCCAAGCTACCCTAGTTCCCCTAAGAAGGTGAAAATCGCACAATTCTCACACTCCCCAAAGTTCCTAAAGCAAGTATATGTGTATGGAAAAAGATAAGTGACAAAAGATCGGAATAAAGCCAAGCTTACTTTTCCCAAAAGTAGTCCCAAATGCAATCCAAGAGTGATCCTCAAGCACAAAAATCCACCAACAAAATTTAAAAGTGTCGACTTGGTTGCAACATAGGGATAACTAAAGATTCTCGACCTCGTTGCAACCAAGGAGTCTAATGTATCGTAAACCTAGTTTCTTGTTTCATTTTTCATTTTTTCTCTCAATTTCTCTCATTTTTCCTAGGAGCCTTTTTCGGATTTTCATCCTAGCTTTATCCCATAAAACATGCTCACCTTTCACCTTTTTCCACACGGCCTCTCTCTTTTGCCTAGACTCGTAAGTCTAGCCGGTCCAACCCTCTCACTTTTACCTAGGCATTTCGACCTATCTGAGTTTATTCTAATGTTACCCAAGTCGCACTTTCAAGTTTTCAACTTGTCTAGGTTTTAAATTTTTTTTCTTCATTTTTTCCATTTTCCCAACTTTTTTTGGTGTAGTACAAAATTTCCCCAAAAGTGAGCTTCATACTACAAAAGATAAGCAACAAACCAATACACCACCAAATCCCATAGCCACATTCCACATGCAAACTAGGATCCTAAAATCCTAGCAAAACATGCAAACCACCAAAATTTTCAAAAAGCATCCCAATTACAAGTAACCAAAAATCTAACAAGAAAAAACAAACAAAGCATGCATGCACGAAGAAATCCATGAATGAGAATTCCTAAGTACTCACTAATTCCTTCCCCGCACTTAAACAATGCACAGTCTCTTATGCATTCTCATGTTAAATCAATGGTGAAGTAGGGAAACTAGTGATACTTACGCTTCCAGTCTCGAAGGGTCGGCCTCCTCGTGGCTAGTGAAACATCTTTCACCGAATCTCGTTGCTTGGATTGTGGCTTCAAGGAAATCCACCATTGTTTTTAGCTCCATAACTTGTGCCTTCACTCCTCCAATAGCTTGAACTATCTTCTGAAGTACTTGGGAAGAACTTAAGAGTTGCTCCCCAAATAGGTGTAGTTGATCCATAATGCCTGTGGGAAGATGAGACTTGCTTGAAAGTGCTCTAAAAGATGTCTCCCAGTTGGCTTTCCCCTCAAAGCACTTGGAAATGAAGGTGGAATAGCAACTTTTTCCTTGGGTGGTAGGAGCTCCTTGGAGGGTGTGCTTCCTTCACAACTATCTATTTTTCTTCGAAATGTGCTTTGGTGGCATACACTAACTTGTCATCCTCTTGTGTCACATTCTTCTCAGTTTTCCGAACTTCCTTTCCACTCCTTAGCTTAAGTGTACTCACATTTCTTGAATTTACCTCCGATTGGGAAGGTAGTTTGCCGGACTCTTTTGCTTCAAGTCTGCTCACGAGGTATGGAGTTGTCCAACTTGAATCTCAAGGTTCTTGATAGTTGAGAAGGCTCTAGTACCAAGGTCTTCAATTTCCCTCCTAGTCATTTCCGTAAAGATCTCATGTTTCTTCTCCAATTGACCAATGGCATCCAAGATCTCCTCCCCATCCAACTTGTAAAGTGTGGTATGATTGTTAGATTCACCTTCACCCCTAGGATAAGGTTGAGGTGGTTCTTGTCCACTCCTATATCCTTGAGGTTGACTGTCATCCCTCCATAAAAAATTAGGGTGATCTCTATACCTTGGATTGAATGTATTTGCATAGGGGTCCGGTCAAGGTCTCTCCCGATTGTTGTAGTCAACGATGTTCACTTCTTACACGTCACCAATGACCTCGAGGTATTTTTAGATGGCGGTCAAGGTTGCAAACCCCACATATCTTGACTTGGTGCACATTTTCTCGCAAAAGCTCTTTCATTATAGATGCAATATCTTGGACTTTCTCCTCAAACTTCGGTGTGTGTGCGGGTTCATCCAAGACCTTAACCCTAGACCTTGTACCAAATTGCCTCATCCCATTGGCAATCTCTTCAAAAAGTGTCATTGCATCCTTCGAGCTCTTGTTGGCTAAAGAACCGTTTCATGCGGCATTTACTATCTGCATGTCTTCGTCACAAAGGCCTTCAAAGAAGTAATAGACCAAATCTTCTTCCTTGAATGGGTGGTAGGGGCAACTAACTATGAGTCTCTTAACCCTCTCCCAATAATCATATCGGCTCTCAGTCACTCCTTGAGTAATGTTGGACAATTGCTTCTTCAACTTGGCCGACTTAGATGGTGGAAAGTATTTTTACAAGAATCGCCGCTTCATATCCTTCCACGACCCAATGCAACCCGGTGGTAGATAATACAACCAATCTTTTGCTCCATCTTGCAGTGAAAAGGGGAATGATCTCAAGTTTTAATCATCTTCTGACACTCCTGGCATCTTTATATTTGTGCACAAAAATTGGAATGACATATGTTTGTTCGGATCCTTTCTCCATACCGTGGAAAGTAGTAAGGCAATGTATCATCCCACTTTTCAGCTCACAAGTCACATTTGGAGGCAAATGTAGGAATGTGATACATAAGGGTTGGCTCTATAGGTTTGGGACCATAAGCTCTCTCAAAGTGCAGTTATCTTGTGCCATCTTGTGCGATGCTTTCTAAAAATTCAAACCCCAAGGTTGAGCCTCCGATCTAGTTCTCTTTCTCATTCTCCTCCGATTACCTATTGAATTAGTTAGAGAATGAAAATCACCTAGATTTGTGGTACGGGTATGTACCATAAACTAGGGTCAAACTATCCTTCCAATGTTATAATAGCAAACATAATCAAGGAAACTATGACTGAAACCCCACTCGCAGCAAACAAAACAAACAAAAGAAAAAAAAGACACTACTAACTACTCTACTAACATGTCATACTCAACTAGTACTTGAACTGAAAAGCATCCCCTGCTGCGGCGCCAAAATTTAGACCTACCCCATACCTGGCCGTCTTTAAAAATACGAGCCGAGGGGATTAGTGGTCAAATATAAGAGATTTCTATTCTACACCCGTTCTTACTACTAAGCTACCAAGGGGTAGTAAGCGACAAACCCTGGGTTTATCCACAAGGATGCTAGGGCTCAAGTACTAGTTAAAAACAACACCTCATGCATGAGTGAAAAAAACAGCTAGTAGTGTAGAAATGCAACTGGGGGAGTGGAGGTTTAGTGTTTTCAACTAACAACTACAAGCATATAATTGACAAACAAGTAAACTATTTATACTAAGCACTTGGGAATCATTTATCAACATGGTAGTTCTAATACTTCAATCCTCGATTCATTCACATATGAATATACAAAAGACTTATCAGTGTGTTCACAACACGTGGTGTGGTGGATGGCATACACTTCCCCAACCCTGTTACGATGAGTGTTCTCGCAACTTTCCATCGACACCGCCATCGTAATTAGGGGAGTACAACGAGGTTTGACCATCATTGCAGTTCTATTTCTCCCCCGTACTATTACGTACTGGGATTCCATCATGAATGCAACCACTCCCCCCACATCCTATATATGCTAGGCTCAAGGTTCGTAGCCACCTTATCTGTGATACTAGGGTTTCAACACAACATGTAGCTTGATACTATTCACTATCTCTACCTGCAACCTCTCAGACAACAGTTATAAAATCAGCTAAGACTGGTGTGATGGAAAATAGGTCAGAGCATTCTCAAATCCCTCGTGCACACACCCACGCGGGCACGTTTTCCCCTACCCATTCTAACATCCAGGTTTCTCTTCCCAATGGGGCATCAATACTTGCACCATACATAAATATATCCCAAAGTGTGTGCTTATATGTGGTGTACTACTCATGCATTTGTAACATTCAAGAACAATCACAATAATATCATAAACACAAAGATAGGATGAATCTAATGAATCTCATAAAGCATTTAGAACATACCAAGTGCCAAAATGAATCCCAAGCTAATCTAACTACTCCCTAGACATGGAATTAAAATATAGATTGGAATTCCACATATTTGGGACAAAGAAAGAAGAAAAGAAAAGATTACAAGACCTACAAAAGGAACTCCTTCCATATCTGCAAGCTCTCTTCTCTCCTAAATATGTTTCCAAAAATGATCCAACATTTCTAAATGAGTAGAATAGGGTCCTAGGTATAGTAGGAGGAGATTGGGCTTAAAAATAGGCCAAAAGTAGCAAAACCCTAGGTCAGCCGCCTGGGTTTCCCCGGCCGGCACTGATGCCACGGTCTGTGAAACATGCATAGCCATAGGATCCCCGATCTGTCACGATCCATGAATGCTCATTGTCGTAGCCCAATATATCTGGCATGGTCCATGAAGCTTGGACCATGCCACGATCCGTGAAGGTTTTCATGGACCGCAAGTAGATAGGGGTTTTTAATCAGAGTTTTCCCACGACCCGTGAAGGTTTTCACGGGTGACGAACAGCTTGTGGCTTGTGCTCAGAAGTTTTGTCATGGCCCGTGAAGGTTTTCACGGATCGCGAGCACTTTTTGGTCTTGCTCAAAAGTTTTCTCACAGTCCGTGAAGGTTTTCACGAAACAACACCATACATAGTCAAATTTTTCAACTCTTCATCCCCTTGCTTCACGGCCCAGTGCTTTTGTCACAGCCCAACGCCGTCTCTCGTACAGGTCTTCATGGAACCCCTGGATTCTTGTGTAGTGCGGGCTATGAAGATTGTCATGGGTCGCTGGTGCTTGACTATGCGTGGTCCGTGACCAGCCGCTGGTGCTTCGTTGGCTAAAATTTGTTTGATTGTCATGTGTGAAACGTTAGTCCAAATCGGGAGTTCTAGAGATCAATTTCGAAGTACTCAAGAAGAAAAATCCAATGGAACTAGCTTTGAAGGCTAATTCTTCATGGATCATTCTCGGACTAAGGAAACACTCATCGGACCACGATTCACAATTTTCTCCTTTGACCGTCTTGAACTCCGAAGCTGCCTATCTTTGGCTTCAATCTCCTTCTACCACGTATTTATGTGTGTGGCCTTCGTCTAAGACCATTCAAATGCGAATGACCTTCAAATGTTCTACCGTTAAAGGCAAATGGCCTTCGCAAGAATGTAATGTAACAAATAGCATTCATGGGCAACCCACTGAAGGTAATAATAATAAAGACCAAGGAACCCGTGAACACGAGATGTCAAGAATCACTAATTAAGTATACAACATGTGGGATTTAGAATAGAAAGCCAAACTTGATTATCTAAACCCCTTGTCAAGTAAACTCAACTAATGTGGCCAAATCGCCAACAAAAAGTAACTACAAACTCTGTCAAATGCATTGGTTAAATCATGCAAAATGGTGCAGATTAAAATGGAATAAGAATTTGAATTTCGAGTAACTCTCCATTTTTCACCTTATTAATCATGCATCCCTTTTTCCTTTTCCAAGAGAAGCCTTGGCCATTTTCCCACTTGTTAATTCATGGCATAACACCATGCACTTCCAACACAACTCCACAACTTCTATTTTTTTGTTCTATTTTCTGATTCTAAATTTTTTTGTGTTTTTTTTATTTTTCTGTACACAAATAGAAATTTTACAGCTAAATAAAAACTTAAAGAAATATATGACAAACACCTAAGTGTTGTTTGATGAGCTCAAACGTAGCAGTGTCCAATGGTTTTGTGAAAATATCTACAAATAAAATTGTGCCTTATATCAATGTGCTTTGTTCAGGAATGCTGGACTAGATTTTTAGATATATCAATCACACATTTGTTGTCTCATTTGTTTCATCCATAATCATTCAGCATTTGTTTCATCTATAACAATTGTGCACAACAACTTCCAACAGCAAGATAATAAGCTTTAGCAAATGATAATGAGATCGAATTTTTTTTCTTGTTGTACCAGGATACTAGATTCATACCAATAAAGAAACATCCACCCGTGGTAATTTTACATTCATCTGCATAACCAGCCCAATCGGAATCAGCGTACCCAATCGTATCAGAGTCTTGATTCTTAGAATACCAGATACCATACTCAGAAGCCCGAATAACATATCGAATAATCCTTTTAACCACAGTTAAATGAGATTCCTTAGGATCAGCCTTAAATTTTGTACATACTCCAACACTAAAACATTTATCTGGTCTACTTGCTATCAGATACAATATACTCCCAATCATGCCCCTGTACAATTTTCGATCAACTCTGACACCCTTCTTGTCTTTCGCCAATTTTTCAGTAGCTTATATACGTGTTCGAACAACTAGAGAATTGGTTAATCCATATATCTTCACTAAATTCAAGGCATACTTACTCTGATTTATCAATAGACCATTCTTTTTTTTCTTGACTGGAAGCCCTAAAAACTATATGAGTTCTTCAACCATGCTCATCTCAAATTCAGCCTGCATCAAGGTCATGAAATCATGTACCATAGATGGTGAAGTAGAGTCAAATACAATGGTATCAACATAAATTTGGGCAATCTAAATCTTTGATAATTTTTCAAGCACAAATAAAGTGTGATCTACTCCCCCCCATCGATAACCTTTTAAGAAAGTTAGTAAGTCACTCATACCATGCCCTTGGTGCTTGCTTCAGACCATATAATGCCTTCTTGAGTCGATACACATGATGAGGGTAATGAGGATCCTCAAATCCCTTATATTTTTCAACATATGCCTCTCCACTAACCATACCATTCGGAAAAATACTTTTGACATCCATCTGGTATAGAGTAAAATTCATAGTGCATGAAATAACAAGTAAAATTTATATTGACTCTAACCTGGGAACTGGTGCGAATGTCTCATCAAAATCAACTCCTTCAACCTGAGTATATCCTTGAGCAACCATCCTGCTTTCAAGTGATTTGATTATCAGTATCATATTTGTTTTTGAAAATCCACTTGGTGCCAATAATGTTTACACCTTTAGGACGAAGAGTAAGATACCATACATCATTGTGTTCAAATAGCCCAAGTTCTTCTTGCATTGCCGCAATCCAATGGTCATCAAGTAAGGCTTCCTTGTAGTTCTTGGGTTCAATAAGAGAGATGAAACATTGTAAGCTTGCTAGTTCTCTGTAGTTTACTCGAGGGATTGATCGAGTTCTTCTTATGCTTGGTTCTGGTTGCATCTGTGTTGGAACATACAGTGGTACAGTGGGGGAAGATGTTCCAACATACTTGGCTTCCTCAGATTCATCAGGATTGTCTCTCTATTCCGATGTTCCAACATCGCCTGGATGATCAGGTTGATTGTTCTGTTGGAATATTGTCTTCATCTGGTTCATCTTATCTTTCACTTGATACTTGCTTGTCATCAGAATCATCCACAATGACATTAATGGACTCTATGAGAGCATTTGTCCAAAGATTGCAGGCACGATAAGCACAATTGTTCATAAAATAACCAAGAAAAGCTGCCCAAGTAACAAAATAACATCCACAATATCTTATTTTTCTTTTAGAAAAGCTACCCAAGTATATTTGGAGAAATCATCAGCGCATACAAAGATATACTTCTTGCCACTCACACTAGGCGTATTGACTGGACCCATCAAATCTATATGCAGTCATTCCAGATTCCTTGAGGCGTATTGACTGGACCCATCAAATCTATATGCAGTCATTCCAGATTCCTTGAGGCGTATTTACTGGACCCAATGAATTTGTTTACCTTGTTGGCATGGTCTGCACACAATTCCATATTTGCTTGTAAGTGTAGGCATACCTCGTACTGCTTTCACATTTGCAGTTTTCGTCGGGGTTTTGTTGTTGATATGATCAAGATTTCTATGCCACAAGGTTCCTTCATCTTATTTTAAACTCGGACACTTCACTTATTCTTCAAGTAGATAACAGTTTTCCGATGATCGAATGCATAAAAGAACTTTATCTACACCATTTTTCACTATGCATTTGTCTTTATGAAATTCTACTATCATATTGTCATCCTTCACACCTTTACCAACTACTCGACTCTTCTTTCCATCGCCTAAAGTAACAAAACCACCATCATATGGCTTGGTGTTTGTCAAAAATTCCTGAGTTCCAATCATGTGGCAAGAGAAACCTTTATCAAAGTACTAAGAGTCTCTAGAATGTGCAATGAGAGAAGTATGAGCAACAAGGAAAGTACTAGTGCATTTAATAACCCATACCATTCTGACCATCCTTGATCGTTGGACATCATCTATGTTGGAACATGTAGAAAGTTGTCATCCAATCATGATATCCCCAAGCAATTTAAGACTTCCTCGGTATCACCTTGATACATGCAGTAGCTATAGATAAGAAGTTTGCGTCGACGAGTCTTGATAGCCTTTCTCTTTATCTCTCGAATCTCCAACTTGAAATCGATTGTGCTACCTGATGCGTTGTTATACCCAATTCCTTCTCGATCTCATAAGTTCCTTCCCATGATCAGAATATTATCAAGTTTTTCCTTACTAGTGTTCAACTTGGTAATTGCTACTTCGACCATCTCAGCTCTCTTAGTTGTTGAGCTTAGATCCAACTTTAATTCTTCAGTCTCTCTTCTGAGTTCAACAACTAGAACAAGCAACTCCTTCTCCTTCTCACCCAGTTGATTTTTCTCTTCCTTTAACGATTTGTTTGTATCAACAACTTTTAGTCACATGTCATACATTTTTTCATATGTAGTGTAAATCTCTTCATCACTCACAACCTATCATTCGTCATCACTGGAAGTGTCATCAGAACCTGTGTTGGAACATACATCCTCATTTTTCTTTGACATGTTAGAACATACATCATCATCTGATCTACTGTGAACTTTTGCTCCAAATTCCACATAATTGCTTGTAAATTCCTTTTCATCTTCTTCAAATATCACTATATGAGGGGACATATGATTTTCCTTGCTTCTTTCAGGTATTAAAACATTGAGCCTGGATGTGACCATATCCTTCACATTCTCTACATTGAATTCTTCTAGGATGCTTAGCTTCCCCACTTTGATTTCTAGAGAATTGCAGATTTCCTTGTTCCAATCGTGTTCTACGATTATTACTAAGGTCATGTGCCCGAGGTCTATTTCCATCAAATCTCTCTTGTGATATCTGTTTATTACCTTTTTAAGCATTCTTGAGAAATTCTTAGCGATAAGAGAAAATTCTTCGGTTCCATCACCACTATCATATTCATGGATGACCATTGATGACGAGGTTTTGAAGGTCAACTCCTTTTGGAATTTCTTTGTAGGTTGTTGCAATGTCATCTCATAGGTCTGTAGTGAGCTCATTTGTTCATCTAAGGTCATGGTGGCTACATCTCTTGCTTCTTCTAATGCTGCAACTTTCATAGCAAATATTTTAGGCAGTGATCTCAAAGTCTTTTTCACCATTTCTGCTTCCTTGTAAACTTTCCAAAGTTGATACGCCATATTGGAGATGTCTCTGAGTTTCCATTGAATACAAAAATAGTATCATCCTCCTTCATCTTCAGTTCCTCGAACTTTGTAGCCAACCTCTGTAGTTTGGATTTACGTACATGAGTTGTTCCTTCATGAACATTCTGCAAGATATCCCAAGCTTTCTTTTCCTAGTGACATGTTGAGATGAGATTAAACTGATTTTCCTTCACCGCCGTGAAGTTAGCATTCAACGCCTTTGGATTTGCCAATGAAGCCTTCAGTTCATCTGGAGCCAAGTAGACTTATCTTTGAGTTTTCGCTTCTGTATACTTGATTCTCCTTCTTTCTCTTTGGATCTAGTTTCAGCATCTTCAGTAGGATGGCTCCATTCAGGTTCAACAAAGAGCCAGTTCATCCAGTGAGTTGATAAAGATTCTCATGCATGCCTTCTAGTAATTGTAGTTTGTTCCACGTGACTTTACACTGGAAATTGTTATTTGTGTTTTCTCATGTGGATTATAAGTGATGTTTTTTGACATTTTTCTGCTATATTAGATGTTTACACACGTTAGTACTCAATTTCACTTATCAGGTTGTTGTAGATGAGTATTCTTTCTGTTAGTTTTTTCTTATGAATCTTTTTCTGGATGCTTTCATGATAATTAAGTGGCTTAATCCAAGAGAGGAGAGCATGCTCTCTGAACTGATTAATATTTTCTGGGAGCAATTTGAATAAAATTTCCCTTGGATTTGATCATCTGAAAATAGTAAAGAATCTCTTCTGTACGACGCTGGGACAAGAGGAAAGAAGGCAGGATTTTTTGCGGAATTGTAAATGTGTAATTCACCTTAATTGGTGTGTTTGTCGTATTAAGAATATATACATTACAATAGGTAGAATACATCGAATCTAGACTATGCTATTTATGTACAGTAAACATAACATAATCAATCATGATCAATCAGAATATTCCATCACCCCCTCAAGCTAACCGTAGAATTACAAGATACGCAAAGCTTGGAACAAAAAAGATAATTAGACGGACCCTTAGTGAAAATATCAGCGACTTGTAAAGAACTTAGAACATTACCCACCCGAAACTTGCCAGAAGTAACCAATTCACGAATGAAATGGTAGTCAATGTCAATGTTCTTGGCCCGCTTATTTGCAATTTGATTTTGGGCAAGGAAAAGTGCACTGCTATTGTTGCAGAGCAAAAGAGGTGGTGAGCGAAGAGGCACTCAAAGTTCTTGAAGAAAATTTCCCAACCAAGCAAGTTCTACAGCAGTATTTGCCATAGCTCGATAATCAGACTCACAACTGGATTGAGAAACTATGGGTTTCTTCTTGGCACTCCAAGAAATAAGATTTCTGCAAAGAAAGATGGCATAGCTATAAGTGGAACAACGAGTCTCAAGGCATCGAGCCCAATCTGCATCAGAATAACCCAAGATGGAGAGAGAGCTTAAAACATGCCGAAATGAGAGACCATAATGAAGAGTGCCACAAACATACCAAAGCATGCGAGTGACCACATGATAGTGATTATCATGAGGTGCCTGGAGAAACTGGCTAACGCAGTTGACCGCAAAGGCAAGATTAGGTTGAGAAATGGTCAAGTACTGCAAGGCACCAACAATCGATCAATACAACGTAGGGTTTAAGAACTTAGGACTTGAGGAGTAGTATTCATAATCCCTACACATTGTAGGATCTCCATAGCATACTTGGCCTGACCTAAGAACAACCCGAAGAGGAGCGAGTCACTTCCAAACCCATAAAATAGTGGAGATGACCAAGATCCTTGATGGAAAACTCATCGTCAGTACGGAAGATTAAACGATGAATAAGGTCGGGATCATTGCCAGTAAGGATAATGTCATCCACATATACGAGAAGATACATAATCTTTGATCCCAGAAAAATACAAAGAAAGATGTATCTTTCGAGCAGCACCGAAAACCCAGTCGGCATAAGTAGGAATTGAAGCGGTGAAACTATACCTAGGCACCTGTTTAAGACCACAAATGGCCTTATGAAGACAACACACGTGATCAGGATGTACTGGATCAATGTAGCCAGGAGGCTGCTTCATATAGATAAGTGTGTCGAGAAGACCGTTAAGAAATGCATTCTTAACATCAAACTGATAAAGGGGCCCGCTAAAGCAGGTGACAAGGGAAAAATAATATTCAAAATAGTGAAGGCCTTGACAACATGACTGAAGGTATGAGTAAAGTCAAAACCAAGAAGCTGAGAGAATTCCTAAACCACAAGGTGAGCCTTGTACCTATCAATAGTACTACCGGGATGATGCTTGAGACGATAAACCCATCTGGAACATACAATGTTAACAGCAGCATGAGGAGGGACAAGATCCCAAGTGTGTTGCTATTGAAGAGCCCAAATTTCTTCATCCATAGCTGCGACCTAAAGCGGATCCTTAAGCACCAAACGAAAACCACATGGTTTAGTCAGAGCAGGTAAATCCACACAAAAATGAGTGACTACATAATTTGAATAATCCTTCGTTGTACTAGTTCTTGTCTGAGATTGAGTGGTCATGTGATGACTCAGTCTTGGTGGCAAAGATGGTGGAGAGGTCAAAGCAGACCATGCTATAGGAGTACTTGAAGGTGATGAAACTGGCGAACTTGCATGCAATGAAGCTAGCGAACTAGTATACGATGGAGTTGGTGAATCAACATGAGATGAAGATGATTATGGAGTGACAGTAGGAACATCCAAGTCTGGATCGAGGAAAATTGAGACATCCAAAGATTCTTGGACAACAGGTGGAACATCAGAAGCAGCTGGAAATGAGGTTTCATCAAAACGAGCATGACGAGTGAGATAAATCTTCTCAGTAGCTAGATCTAGATAGCAAAATCCCTTGTATTGAACATTGTATCTGAGAAAAATACATGGTGTACTCCGTAGGGCCAATTTTGAGGAGCAAATGGTCGAATGAAAGGAAACACTCGACATCCAAAAGGGTGACAATTTGAGTAGTCTGGATGAAAACTAAAAACTAGAGAGAATTGTGAGACATTTTTGTTCAAGCACATATATGCCATTCTTACATCGCCCCTGGCCTACAACCTTATTTTTGGCCTTTTTTCTAGATTACAAACGATTTTTCATCAAAACAAATAACAGCATGTAAGTCCTTGGTCTATTTACAAATAGAAAGGAGATTTGTTGTAACATCTGTAACTACCAACACATCAAATAATAATAAGTCATGAGAAATATATCAATTCCCAATATGATTAATTGAAATAGGATAACCATTAGCAATAGTAATAGAATGGTTAACGTTATGAGGGACAACATTGTCAAGACCAGATAAAGTGGAAGCCATATGGTTTGTGGCACTAGAGTCCAAGTACCAATCTGAGGTAGAAGTATCATCCATGAAAACCGACATCTGGAAAGCATCTGCAAGATTGGTAGAGTTGAACCGTTGAGCCCCGGAGGAATACCTGTGACAATCCGGAGCTATATGGCCAAAATGATTGAAAAATTGGCACTTTGGGTTCCAACACCTTTTATTACTGGATCTGTAACAATTTCCACGACATTCACGACTAGATGTAACCCTACGGCCGAGCGTGGTGGTCGATGTGCCATAGGGCTGAGCGTGTGGCTAACGCTCCCTGATCCACCCACCTAAGTGTCTCTCCCAAATCGAGTATTCTGCAAACCTGGAGAGTTGTTTGTCAACATGTTCAGATGGATTACCTGCTGCACAACCGGGCATATTGAAGGTTTCATGGCTACAAGCTCGAGTAACAACATCAGCGTATAGTGGCACCGGATTCTGAGCGAGCTGGACGCTTATGAATTCTAAAAAGTCCCGGCCTCAAGGCTCGAAAAAAAACAATGACCTTTTCTTTTTCAAAAACTAAAGACCCAACAGAAGCAAGATTATCCAAAATTGATTTGAAGCGGCGATGAAATTCGAGAACGATATCGGAGCCACATCAGACATTGAGTAGGAACTCATCCAGGAGTTGCAGTTAACTTGCCGCTGAGATGTTGTTGAAATTCGTAGCTAGAGCATTCCACATCTCCTGAACTATTTTACATCCAATGGTCTCAACCATAGTTTCTTCGGTGATGGAAGAGCAAAGGAGAGCCTGGAGGCGTTTATCCTGGGCAGTCCAGGTTGCTGGTTGGAGGGAGAATTCAACAGAGGCATCACCAGCGGTGACACCGGAGTTGGCGTCGGAGGTAGTGTTGGAGTTGGTAGAGAACTGCTAGGAGATGAAGACGTAGGCGAAAGGAATGGGAAAGAGCCATCAAGAAACCCAAAAATACCTTCAGATTCAAGAAGCACTTAGACTTGATATTTCTACATCAAGTAATTCGTGAAGGTCAATTTGATGGGAAGCATATGGATTAGGGTGTAGAAGCTGAGAGGAGTGGAAGCCTTGGAGAAAGAGGGAGAGTCCAAGATTTCAAGACAATAGAGGTAATATTTTAACAGGGTTTGGATCACCTGTCTGATACCATGTAAATGTGTAGTTCACCTTACTTGGTGTGTCTATCGTATTAAGAATATATACAATACAATAGGTAGAATACATCGAATCTAGACTTTCCTATTTATGTACAATAAAGATAACATGATCAATCTAAATCAATCATGATCAATCAGGATATTCCATCAAGAATGAAGTAACACCGCCTCCATGGGAAAGGTTATCGACGTCGCTCCAGGTGGTGTTGAAAGGGTGTACGCCAGGGACGTCGTCAGATGCATTTGTTTCAAAAAATATTTCCCAAATTTGAAATCAATGATTAATCTAAATCAATAGTCAGGATATGTTCTCACATAAATGGTTGTTTTCATATAATATAGGTGTCTCCACATTGATGTGAATATTCTCCACATCGAATATATATATATATGGAGAGAGTCAAAGAGAGAGAGAATTGGGATCATGTGGAGAACACTTATCTTAGGTGAGAACACTCACTTATGTGAGAATAGATCTGGAGCATCCAATGACTTAATCCTATGGCTCTAATTAAATCATAAAAACATGCACATTAGATTTTTGTATCTTTATTTCCTCTCCATCGATTTCACCAGTAAATTCAATGCCTCGATCTTGGATTGTTTCTTGGGCGCCCAATCACTAGTTTCCGTCGTTGATGGGCTATTTCCATTGGTGGGATGGGAATCCATTGAGGCTTGTCCAAAATATTTATGGAAACGGCTCTTGTCCAAGGAAGACGGCGAGCCAAAGAGACGGGATGTCAACATCAGGAGATGGCTGCACGGAGGGTGAATTTGGAGAGGCGGGAGGTTTTGGACAGACGGATCTATAGCGGTTGGAGGATTCAAGCGGGGGGAGATGGACGGCGTGATCTGGTGGAGGGGTTGTGGTTGTGGATGGGACGTGACTTGTTTCCGTTGGGAAAAATAATCCTCTTGCGCAGCTCAAGATAAAGAAAAGAAAGTAAGAAAAACTGATAAAATAGAAATGACTTTATTAATGGTGCATTGGTATCACATCAATGACACGTCTCATTAATAATGAGGATTACAATATACAGTGTTAGAATCTAAACTATAATAGAAATAGCATATTAAATTACCATCTATAATCTAATATGCAAGGAAACTAATTCTATAAGGAAACTAACACCTATAACTATTCCATACTACCTTCTACTATGTATACCTATTCCATAAACTATTTCATATTTCCTTAAATGTTGTTCACAGAAGATAAGACACAATATTACAGAAGATATCATAAAATATCTCCTATACTCCTCAAGTTGGAGCATGAAGTTCATGAATGCTCAACTTGCCAAGTAGACTTTGAAACCAATAGTAGTAGTAGCGGTAGATAAATATTTGTAAAAATCCCTGTAGGCGGCGGCGCTTGAGCAGCAACGGCGGCTGCGCCTGAGGATAGCAATGAAATGCAGCACTTGCGTGTATGAATAACAAAGCAAAGCGGCAATGGTGCTAGGCTCCATCGGCGGCGGGGGAGTAGGTCACGACGGCGGCGGCTATGCGGATACAACTTAAGATATAGGGTCCAAGATCAGAGCTCGAATTGGATTATTGGGCCGATTTGTGGATCCCCTTTAATTTGGCCTGATATTGGTCATGGAGTGTTTCCACGTTGGCACGTGAGGGGGCATGTTAAAAGATACATCTCACATCGGTTTCTTAAGAACTAAATGACTTGCATATAAGGTCTTGGTTCACCTCCACTTAGTACCAATTGATTTTAAGATAGAAGTCCAAGATACCTTAATATTTTTTTTAAAAACATAACAAGGATTTTAATGTGGTTCACCAAACATGTTGGTTACCTTCACGACCAGAAACAGATTAATCTTATTATCCAAATGGACCAGAAAGATTGCAGATGTCAGGATGTCACGCAGGACCACCCAACCCAAATTAGAGATACAGAAGGGACTACATTGTTCCCACAACTTACAGATACAGAAGGGTGATTTGAAGACTAGAACATGTGTCTACCAAACTCACACCTAACCAGAGTGAAAAATTCTCAAATCAGAACATACGTCTAAAGAAAACTTACCTAAAATCCCTAACTCTCCCCCTATTTATAAGAGTTTGAGTGCAGACGAAAAGTCTTCCAATTCATGAACATAACTCTAGGAATTCCTGATTAATGAACCATCCCTTGAGTTACCCACTCATGAATGAAAAATCTCTTCAACTCTTATTGATTAATCTTTTTGGAATTTGAAGAGATTCCCAACAGTTTGTCTCCGACGGTTCTCGCTGATGGCTCTCGACAGTACGTGTAAACCGATTCAAAATAAATATATTACTTACTATACCTCTAGCTTTCTTTTTATTACATTTCTTTATATCATTTTCTACTTCCCTAGCTGTTCTTTCTTTTGGTTTCTGTTTTCTAGCTTCCCTGCTACATCATGGCTTGGGCCATCAGTACACTTCAGCATCGACGACAAAGAGAGGTTAGAGTTTAGTTCCTCTCCTGCATGTCATTTTTTATACGAATTGGTAGCAGTAATAATGATTGTAGTAATTATATTATTCTTCTTATTATTATTTTTTTGATCTGTTTGTGTTTAGAGTTTCGACTTTTTCTTACGCTCTAGTGGAATGTGATTATTATCATCCTTTTCTCATTACATTTTTCATCATCTTTATACATTAGTGTGCACCATCACATCAATTACCAGGTCTGAATTCAACTTAGACAATGGGAATTCCGTTTTTTTTAAGTGTAAAAAGGGAACCCTTTCCCTGTGATTTCCGAAAATCCTCTTGTTCACAGCAAATATGCTGCGGTTACTGTTAAATTTGAAAGTACTGAGGTAAGCATTCACGGTTCTTAAAACCAATGTCAAATGTGCTGTAAATATATAGAGATTGTCATGTTTCATGGTTCTTGTTTAGTTTACAATTTGGTCGACCTAGATGTGTTTTCTATTTATCAGATGTATTGAACAATTACTGTTTTTGTTCCCTTGGTGTGAAATGTCTTGCTTTATCGCAATGTTAAAATGTACATTATGTGAGGATGATGATGATGAGGATGATAGGTCCTCAAGGCAGAGCCTTTATGTCCCTCTGACAAGGCAAACCAACTTTGGTTGGGATTGAACTCAGACTTACAAGTTTAGTTCGTTCTTGCCAACAGCAGGAATTCAATATTGTGAATACTTTCACCCTTCACCTGAGCTTGCACTGAAAAGATGGAGTTTCAACACAAGACTTTGTTGCATGGAAACAGGTTGTTTTATAGTAGTGGCATATTGCAGATTGTCTGCTTGAAAAGATATGAACTTTTTAGAAGCTTTTTCCCTCTGATTGTATTGGTACAGTGATAGAATGATTTGCCGTAATAAATTGTATTATTGATATCAAAATATATAGAGAGTACAATAGAGGTGTAATAAGGAAAGAACTCTAATCATAATAAATCATAATCTAATCAGGAGTCTGATTTATTCTAACACCCCCCTTAAGCGTAGCGTCAGATGTTCGCCGACGCATAGCTTGGATCTGAAGAACTCGAACAGCGGACGAGAGAGCCCCTTGGTGAAAATGTCTGCAATCTGAAGAGAAGTTGGAACATGAGCAACACGCACCTTTCCCGATGTCACCAACTCACGAACAAAATGGTAGTCGATGTCAATGTGCTTCGCTCGCTTGTGTGCCCCCGGATTCTGAGCCAAGAAGATAGCATTACTATTTTCGCATAACAACAGTGGAGAACCAGAAAGCGGAACCCGAAGATCACGAAGGAAATGAGTGAGCCATACCACTTCTGAGGCAGTGTTGGCGAGAGCAAGGTATTCAGACTCCGTGCTAGAGCGAGAAACAGTGGGCTGTTTCTTAGCACTCCAAGAAACCAAATTCCCACCAAGAAAAACCGCATGACCATAAGTGGACCGGCGAGTCTCCAGACAGCGAGCCCAATCAGCATCAGAGTATCCCAACACATCAGGAGTACTAGCAGAACAAAACCTGAGACCAAAATGAAGAGTGCCACGAACTTACTGCAAAATCCGAGTCACAGCAGCAAAATGGCCATCTCTGGGATCCTGAAGATACTGACTCACCATGTTTACCGAGAATGCCAAATCCGGGTGAGAGATGGTGAGATACTGAAGAGCACCAACAAGAGAATGATAAAGTGTAGGATCTTGGAATGGAGGACTGGTAGAGCTGTGAAGCTGAGAACCAGCGACAAATGGAGTAGAAACAGGTGCCGTGTCAGACATACCGGCCTGATTCAAAATATCACGAGCATACTTTGCTTGGCCAAGCAGTAACCCTGGGGAGGTAGGCGAAACTTCAAGACCAAGAAAGTAATGAAGTGCACCAAGATCCTTGATCGCAAACTCTCTGTGTGTCCGATCAATGAACTGGCAAAGAAGAGTCGAGTCATTGCCTGTAAGAATGATATCTTTCACACACACAGGTAGGTACAGTAACGACGACCCTCTTGAAAGGATAAATAAAGAAGTATCAGCTGAGCTGCACCGAAAACCAAGCTGTGTCAGATAACTGCTGAAACGCTGGAACCAAGCCCGGGGAGCATGCTTAAGACTATAAATGGCCTTTCGCAAGCGACAAACATAGTCTGGATTGACAGAATCCTGATAACCAACGGGCTGCTTCATGTAGACTGGAATATCAAGAACACCATTAAGGAAAGCGTTCTTAACATCCAACTGATGAAGTGACCAGGAACGTATGGTGGCTATGGCGAGAACCGTCCTAATAGTGGAGGCTTTGACCACAGGACTGAAAGTGTGGTTAAAATTAAAACCCAGAATCTACGAGAAACCCTGCGCCACAAGTCTAGCTTTGTGATGCTCAATAGTGCCATCTGGTCGATACTTGAGCCTATATACCCATTTGGAGCCAACAATGTTGACATTCGAAGGTCGAGGTACCAAATCCCAAGTGTGCTGACCACAAAGAGCGGCCATCTCATCATCCATGGCTGAAACCCAGGCTGGATCCTGAAGGGCAGAGCGATAATCAGTGGGTTCTGTCTGAGAGAGGAGTGCGGCAGTGAGACCATGAGCAATAATATCCGAATAATCCCGGCGCTGAATGGCACCAGTAGAAGACCAAGTGGCCATCTGATGGGTATGAAGCTGGGGCGGCGAAGCTGGAGGAGTCGAACCAGCTAACGACGCCGAGGAAGATCGAGCTGCGCTGACCGGAGAGTGGCCGTCGGAAGTTTTTAGAGAAAGAATGACCGATACTGGGTGAGACGTGGTGACCGGTGGCTGAGATGGTAGCTGAGGAGTGATGGTCGGCGGCTGAGGTGTGATGGCCATTGGCCGAGGAGCTGGATCCGGGTCAACCATCCAAATGGAAGATGGTGGTGAAGAAGGGGCGGCTGGAACAGGCACAGGCGTGGTGGCCTCAATCGATGAAGTAACAGCTCCATCAAAAAATGATGAAATCTCCAGATCTGAAATAGAGCGACTGTCCGCGGAAGATGAGACATAAGGGAATAAGGTTTCATCAAAGCGAACGTGGCGAGAAACATAGATACGCCTAGAAGTGGGGTTGAGACACTGGAAGCCCTTGTAACGAGGGTTGTAGCCAATAAAAACACACAGAATGGATCGCGGTGCAAACTTATCAGTAGTAGTGGCACGCGGACATGGAAAAGCACGACATCCAAATGGGTGAAAGAGGGTATAGTCAGGCACATGACCAAAAACAACCTCAAAGGGTGATTTTCCACCAAGAACTGAACTTGGCAGATGGTTAACGCTGTAAACCGCAGAGGAGAAAGCTTCCACCTAATAACAATGTGGCACGGAAGAGTGAAAAAGCATGGCAAGACCCATCTCTGTGATGTGACGATGCTTCCGCTCAGCTTGGCCATTCTGAGCAGGTGTATAGGGCAATGACATCTGATTATGAATGCCACATGATATGAAGTGAGCTTGAAGTCGATGATTAGTAAACTCTATGCCACCATCGGTTCAAAAAATTTTAACCCTAGTAGAAAACTGGGTCTCAACAAATTTCTGAAACTGGATAAATGTGTCATAGAAGTCTGACTTCTACCGCATCGGGAAAAACCATGTGAATCGCAAAAAATCATCGATGAAAATGGCATAATAAGAAAAACCACCTGCCGATAAAACAGGGGCTGGTCCCCACAAATCACAATGCACCTTATCCAATAAACCAGTAGCGCGCTTGTCACTAGTGGAAAAGGTAAACGGCTACTCTTGGCCATCTGACAAGGAGAGCAACTAACAGATGCCGGCATAGCGGAAGTGACAGTAATATTGCCATGTCGACTTAACAACTGAACAGTATCATGAGACACATGACCGAGGCGAGAGTGCCACTGCTCAAAAGAAGCCTGGAGCTTTCCAGAACGTAATTCGCCTAAAAAGCTGGAATCACCAGTCTCAAGAAAATAAAGACCTGAACTATGACGGTCTTGACCAATTATCTTCCCTGTATGCTTGTACTCAATGGAAAATACGTTGGCATCAAATATAACACGGACAGGTAAATCACGAGTAAGCTTACTAATGGACAATAAACTTCTAGTAATCTTAGGGACCACAAGGACATCATTAACAGAAAAACCAGAGAAATGAAATTTGCCAATGTGAGAAATAGATAATGATTCACCATTTCCAACAAGAATAGAATCAAAACCACGATAACATTGTACCTTATCAAGGTGACTGGTGCGAGCAGTGATATGAGATGTAGCACCTGAATCAACGATCCACTGATTCGACGAAGAATGACGGTTGGGACCATTCAAACTGGCCTGAAACAACGCCTTGTCCAAAATCCAATTAATGGAGCAATCTTCCCGAGACGTAGGGCCCATATAAACCATAGTAAAAGACCAAATATTGCATAGAAATTGACCGGGTGCTGACGAGAATTTGAGAAACTCATGAGAAAGCACCTCTACTCTCGATAAACACAGTCAACTCAGGATAAACAGCTTCAACTCGCGATAAATTGAATGACGCGATAACTCGCTGAGTCAACTCGAGTCAACTTGCTGATAACTCGCTGATAACTTGGATAAACAGCTGCGCGAGTCAAATCGCGGGTGACCTTCACACGCTGGAGTCTTCTTCAAGCTAGCGAGTGAATCTCACTGCAGGAAGCTCGCCGCTGGAAGATGGAAACTCGCCACTGGAGATGGGTTCCGCCGCCCTAAGGAAAGGTGGGAGAAGAGCTTCGCCGCTCACCGTGAAGAATGGCTTCGCCGGAAACAGTTGCGGGAAAGTAAATAAATTTATGATTAATGATTTAGGATCAAAACTTGCTCTGATACCATGATATAATGATTTACCGTAATAAATCGTATTATTGATATCTGAATATATAAAGAGTACAATAGAGGTGTAATAAGGAAAGAACTCTGATCATAATAAATCATAATCTAGTCAGGAGTCTGATTTATTCTAACATAAGGCACTTTCCATTTCAATGTGTTCTACCGATATTATTGGGTGCTTAAAGTATAATTACTAGGTGCTTCAACTACGGCTTGTAAGTTCTTCAACAATAGCTTGTAAGTGCTTCAACTTTTTCAATTGCTACGATAATAACTTAGTGCTTTATAGAACACAAAGGTACTTATTTTATAACTTATGTGTGTTACTAAAGTAATTTGGTGCTTAGAGTATAACTCTTAGGTGCTTCAACCATCCTTATGAGTGCTTCAAATGTAACATGTAAGTGCTTCATTTATAACTTGCAGGCTAAGAATATAACTTTATGCTTAGAGTACAAATCGTAGATTCTTTACCCATAGTGTGTAAATGCATCAAATGTAACTTGTAGGTTCTTTTTTTTCAAACTTGTGCGTGCTACGAAAACAACTTGGTGCTTAGAGTATACCTTGCATGTGCTTCAATAGTTTCTTATAAGTGCTTCAAATGTAATATGTAGGTGCTTCTTTTATAAATTGTGCATGCTACGACTAATCGAAAATAACTTGGTGCTTAGAGTCAAACTCGTAGGTGCTTCAATCAACGCTTGTAAGTACATCAATGCAAGTTGTAGGCACTTATTTTATAACTTTTGTGCTATAAAAACAACTTGGTGCTCAGAATACAACTCGTAGGTGTTTTAAATGTGGCTTGTAAGTGCTTCAAATGTAACAGTATGTGATTCTTTTATGTTCTACCAAAATAACTTGGTGCTTAGATTATAATTAATAGGTGCTTCAATCGTTACTTACAAGTGCTTCAAATGTAAATTTCTTTTATAGCTTGTGTGCTATAGAAATAATTTAGTGCTTAGAGTACAACGCATAGGTGCTTAATCAAGGCTTCTCAGTGCTTCAAATGCAAATTGTATAAGTTTATTTTAAAATAAATATATTTATCACCACCAAAATAAAAGGAATTAATAATTTTGAATTTTCATAAATCCAAATAGAGCCTTCAACATTAATTTGGGTTGAAACTCTTAACATGTTTGATTCAGTGGGCCGATGCCTGCTCACCAACTTTGATTGTAATAAATCCAAACATGTTATGACCCGGGATCCAATATAGCTGTCATGATTCTTGAGGATAGATCAGTCTTTTCCTCATAAGCTACAGAGTTGAGCAACAACAGACAGAAACCAAAAAGAAATTAATTGTATCAAAAGCAAGAAGCAAGAAGTTGTTTATAGAAGTTGATGAGTAGTTAGCAGAGAGTTGATGTATATAAGGCATAGACTTGCATTCAGAGAGGGCAACAGTTAGGTTGTTGATCTTTTGGTGTAGTTTGAGGTGTGATTTTACGGCAATTTCTTTCTCTTCTAACTCTGGTTCTTTTGGTAATTTTCCCTTGAATTCTCAGTTCATAACAAGTTGTATGAGAGCATGGCGTTCCTCGACGAATTGGTTGGTGAATTTCAAGTCGATCTTTCTCAGATTTTAGGTGTTTTTGAAATTGAGGTTAACTTCCCATATTTTGATGGAAACAACCCTACAAATTGGGTGCGGAGATTCAATCTCCTATTTGAGGCAAATTCAATGATGGAATCGGATAAAATCTTCTTTAGTGGGGAATATCTACACGAGCAATCTACAAAATGGCTAGATATTTTTTGGGGTTTAAAAGGTGAAAATTATTGGGATAAAATGTCAGAATTCTTGATTGGTTTCTATGGTTATGTCAGTGGCGGAACTAGAAAAAATTTTCAGGGGAGGCTTAGTGGAGAGACGGCGTCCGGCGTCAGGAGGCGGCGGAATGATGACAGCTTCCGGCAGCAGGAGGCGGCGTGGTGGCGGACCTGACGGTGGCGGATGCTCTACTCTCGACTCGACTGCTATGTTGTGCTCTGCTCGTTGAAATTTTGGGAAGAAATGGATTATTGGATTGGGTTTTTAGTTTTGGCTCAATCCAATACATATTCCTTTTTTTGCTTATTACAAGTGAAACGACGTCGTTTCACTAACGTGAAAACGACGTCATTTTACTACTTCAGTGGCCAAAAAAAGAGAAGGCCGCGAAGCGGCCTTCTTCTCTGAGCATCGTGTACCAGTGCCGGAATACGCGCCAAGCTCTGGAGGAATACGCGCCAAGCTCCGGAGGAAGACGCGCTCGACGGCCGGACCGATTCATTCTACCTCCGGCCGGAGATCTAGGTAGGGTTGGAGCCCTACCTCGCGTACCGTTGGTTCCGCCACTGGTAATGGTGAAAAGGAAGAAGAATGTGAAGCCATAGTATCAGATGATTATGTGTTTTCAGAGGCTTGGACGGATCCATATGTTGAAGAATCGAATCAAGGTCAATGGGAGGAACATGGTGGACAGGGTGAGCAGATCGATAAAATTGATGAGCTCCGAATCGAATTGAATGCCAAATTGTCCATTGATTTGTCTCTATTTCGCGGATATAACCCCCAAGATTGGATCAAGTCATGTGAAATCGTCTTCAGAAACTATAGGATAAAAGAAGAAGATAAATTGAGTGTGTATAAACACCATTGTATTGAACGAGCTAAAGTTTTTATGAAGTGGTATCTTAAGATCTGGGGAGAAGTTTCTTGGACAGAATTTTTTGAAAATTGTGGTCAGAAGATTTGGCAGCAATGAAGGAATCGGAGAATTCGAAACAAGTTTTGATGTGTGGATTCTCGGAAACAATTTCTCAAGGTCTTCTAATACCACACCTATCTGTGAGTTCTAAAGATGATGGTGAATTCAATGTTGAAGACTCGGGCATCCTGGAAGAAAACAAATGGGGAATTGTCAATTCTTGTTGATGAATTTCCAGCACCAAATTTGGGCGCTAACTATCACGACTTGATTTATGATGTATCTTCTCATGGTAAAGCGAATCGTAACTCTCTTGATTCAATTGAAATTTATGGCAATTCTATGGTTTAACTTCAATCGGGTGGCATATTTTCAAATAGTTACAATTTGAAGTATGTTTAGTAAGTAGGAATGGGTTGGTGTTAATTCTCTAGAAGTGATAAGGAACTTTTAAGAGTCAAGTGCTCATATAGCCCTATGTTTTGGTAGTTTGTGCTAATATGACCATGTGAAGTTGGAAAGTGCTATTGTAACCCTATGATTTGCTTGAATGTGCTAATATGACCCCAGAGGCCTGAATTTGGCCGGAATTATTTGAATGGACTATTATACCCCTAATTAAAAATAAATAAAAATAGAAAATGTAAAATGACAGTTATACCCTCAGACTATCTTCCCTTCTTCTTCTCTCTGCAGACTATCTTCCCTTCTCCACTTTCTTCCTTCTTCCTTCTTTCTTCCGCTTGTCCACTTTCTTCATCTTCTCTCCGCTCCACCACCGCCACTGCTCCGCTCAGATTTGAGCTGCCAAAATTCCTCCTCCACACCTCACCACCTCCAGCACCATCTCATCTTCGCCTTCACCCTCCGCCACCGTTCTCTTCTCCTCGATTCACCATGCCTCACCATCCGCCGCCTCAAACACCATTCCTGCCCAGCTTTGCCACCACCACCCCGTCTCATCGACCACCACCACTAAACCCACCGAATCCCATCTGGCGCCACCACAATGCCCTAGCCCGCTGACTCCACCTCGTCCGACGGAGATGGATCTTCCTCCGCCCCTAAACCCTAGCTCCTCCTCTGGTGTCGGAGATGGCAGGAATCGAGAAGGAGAGAACGAGAACGGTAGGAATCGAGCAACACCTGCAAAAGAGCTGCAGGAATTGAGCAGCGACGCAGAACCACCGGAGATGGTGCTACGGCAATGCAGAACTGGTGCTACAACGTGGAAGACGGACTCGGCGGTGTCAATAGTGTTGGCGAATCTCATTCCAGTCGCTCTCTCAATCGGAATTCATCAAAGGTCAGTACAAATCCTTTCTATTCATCGTATTTGGATGGATTTGGGATGGATTTGTTGTTCTAATTGTGGCAGTGGTACTAGGTCTAGAGAGGAAATTGTGGCGGTGGTGCTGCGCCGTCCTGTAATGGTGTTAGGGTTTAGAGAGGAGAGGAGATGGTGTTGGCTGTGGCTGTAATGGTGCTAGGGTTTAGAGAGGAGAGGAAATGGTGTTGGCTGTAATGGTGTTGGCTGTACTCTGCTGGAATCGCCATATCTATTGGTGGCTCGTTCCCAGATTCCGGAGGCAGAGGTGGCGGAGCAGCGACGGAGGTGGAGTTGTTGGATGTGGTCTGCTGGCAGTGGTGTTGGTGGCTCATTTTCAGATTCTGGCGGCGGAGGTGGCGGAGCGGTGGCGGAGGTGGCGGAGCGGCGGCGGAGGTGGTGGAGCGGCGGCGGAGGTGGCGGAGCGGCGGCGGAGGTGATTATGGAGAAGAAGAAACTAGGGTATTTTAGTAAATAAATTTGTAACTTAAATGCTAGGGGTAGTTTAGTCTTTTTAATTTTTGGTCAATGCCAGAAATTACTAAGTAATGCCGAAATAGTGCCACAGGGTTATATCGGCAATTTTGATGCAAAACATAGGGTCATATTAGCACTTTCCAACTTCACAGGGTCATATTAGCACAAACCTCCAAAACATAGGGTCATATCAGTATTTTGCCCAACTTTTAAATTTGGGTGTCAATAAGTCTGTAGCTCGAAATAGAGATGTCGAACCATGTAGGTTCTTTGACAATTATTGGCCTTGGTTTGAGAATGCAGAAATGGATGATAGGGATGGTAGATTTGTTGAACCTGTTATGTGCTACTGATATTCCTGATGAATTTTATAGGAGTTCATGTAGTGTGGAAGATCTGAAAAGTGTTGTGCAGCATGACGATACATACAAAAGATATTTAGTTAGAAATCAGGATATAATTCGACTCTCGGTGAAGCTAACAAATCTTTTTAAGGGAGGAAGGGATAATTGGCATCTTAGATTGATCATGCAAGAATTACTCAAACTGTAGTTATTATAAGCAGTCAAGGGTGATCTATTTTCGTGATTAAAAATAATAGTTTGAGGTGTGTTGGAGTTTCGTTGTGAAATCTACAAAATGTTTTGATCCAGGCATCTCATGGATGATTTATGGGGCATGCTTCTGGCCTTCCATAACTTATTCACAGTTCCTAATGTTTGGGATACATGATTCTGTATTTTTCCATGGTTCTTGGCTACATGTGCTGTTTAATATGTTAGTTATGGTGGATCTAGGGTCTGAGCTCAAGATCATGGTTTTAGAGATTAGCCATTTAGCATTTTCTTCCTCCACTATATGCGAGGTGTGCTTTCAGAGTGTCGTTCTTGTTAAGTTTGATGTAAAGATGGCCAAGGCAAGATCAGTGGTTGTAACCATAAGGTCCATTCTATCAGGGGAAGTTATCGGTATCAATGTGCTCGTGGCTTTGTTTGCTCTTGGCCTTGTGATACCCGACGAGCCGTCACTGGGAACTGCTCTGGTGGAAGGGTTGGATTGCATAAATCTGTGAAGTTGATAGCACTGTTTGTCATTATCACAAAAATGCCCAGTTCCCTCGAGCAAGTGTAAAGAGTAGGTGGCCGGTGGTTATTTTCAAATTATGCTAACGAGGTTCTTAGACCGAGGATCGAGCTTATGTTGACTAAAACTTGAATGGAGAGGTGTTTCCTTGAATTTCAAGTTGACAGAGATGAGGCTTACACAACACTCCCCAACTTTATTGAGAATGCAAAAGTTATAAGGGCCACTTATGAGGGTTTCCTTAATGGAAATGTCCATGTATACCCTGGGAAAAGTACTAAAATTGTTCTCCCTACTTCTACGCAGGGACTGGCATTTGCTCAGACTGTATTCTTTCAAATATATGCTTCAAAGTTGAGTGTTCATAAGTCTGGAATGATGGAAAGACTTCAGGGTGAGAATTTACATTACCTTGTTACCAAAAGGTGGACCACCCGAAACAATGACTTGGCTACTTGCAAGCATGAGTTTGTTCAGTTCTGTTAAAACCCGATCAAGCAATTTTTGACAAAGATAGTGGTGACCCTCAAGGTTGATGATAAAGAGATTGTGGGAAAGGTCTTGATGAGATGTGTCATGCAGACATGGATTCTTGCTAGACTTGTGAGTGTGTGTGAAGTGATTTACAAAGGCCATGCAAGTTATCAAGAAAAGCTTGCAAGCCAGCAAGATTACTTTGTTCACTGGGATGATATAGATCAAAGGCAAATTGCAAGTTCTGAGGAAAATGGGGTGAACTCAATGACTCAGGAACTAGTGATCTGCGAATTTTGGATAGCATGGAAGAGAAATGCAACTTGATAGTTGATCCATATTTGAGTTTAAGGAACATAGTGGGGCTGCTATATGTTTTTATTCATCCAAAAAGGTTTCCTGGAGTATGCATACCCGTGCAAAATGGTTTTGGCATATTGGTGTTCTTGTTGCAGCAGCGTATATGCAAGTCAATCTTGAGGACAAGCTTGAAATTAAGGAGGGTGGTTTGTCATGATCCTTGAGGGTAGATTAGTTTTTTCCTCATAAGCTACAGAGTTGAGAAGCATCCAAAGTCAACCATTCGATTAAAGAAATAAGCGGCTCAGATTTGTTCTTGCATAAAGGGGTGTTCTCACATTACGGGGGTGTTAGCAGTAAGGTCTCTCATTGTCTTTCAATTTTTTTAAACAAAGCCCTTTAAACTATTAACAAACATCCTAAACATATGAATTAATTTGTACATTTTTAATTATAATATATATCATTATCTTGCAGAAAATAGAGTTTTACCTACATCCGTAAAATGATTTTAAAACATTTTCAATATATGAACTCATTATACATTTGTTCATTGTATGTCTATCATAATCTTGGAAAAAAAATTACAGGAAAAACAAAGTTTATAAAATGATCAACGAACATTCTAAACATATAAGCTAATTATACATTTTTTAATGGTAAATTATATCATTATTTTGGGAAAAGATGAAAGTCAAAGCAAAGTACTTTAAATGATTAACAAACACTCTAAACATGTGTAGTTTGTGCATTTACTAGTTGAAATTTAAATTGTTATATTGCAGAAATGTATATATATTTGTTAGTTGTAAACCTTGCATAAAATGAAAGTTTAAAGTAAGTGTTTAAAACGATTAATAAACTGAAAATATTTCAAATTGATATTCCCTCCGTCCCAAATTAAACTGCACACTTCATAAAATGTCACTATTCACTGTTCAACTTTGACACATATTTGAATAGATATATAAACAATAATATTATCATATGTTATATGGTTTGATTCGTCGTAACACGTAGTTTCTGAAAAGTAACTTTTTGTATGCCATAATTATACGTAATTAAACATATTAACGATTAGACAAGTTTCTTGATGAGCGTGAAATTCTTTCTCATACCATTTAATTTGGGACAGGGGGTGTATTTCAAATGTATGGTGTTTATTCTAAAATATAACAATGTCAAAATACAACAAAAAAGGTAGTTTCCAAGTGTCTTCTCTCTGATTATGCCTTTAATCGTTCACAATTAAAGGTGGGTATTGGGATCTGAATCAGGTTCCGAACACGGAACATGATTTGGAAGTTCTAAAAAAATTGCCAAAAACTGATTTCTTTCCGACGGCCTTTCCTCAAGCCCAGACCCTCTGGTGCACGCCAAGAATTCATTCTCCAAGAATACCTTTTCCACAAACTCCTCTTTTCTCTCAACAATTTGAATTCAACACTCAAAATCAATTCTTTGGCTTCTTGTTCCTATATATTAACAAAATTCAGCACTCAAAATAAATCCTGTAAGATTGTAAAATTTACAACTCCTCTGTTCATGGTACCAGCTGCACATTCCGAGAAAAAAAGTTCAACACACAAAATCAAAACAAAAAATTGCACATGATGTTGAAAGTAATTCAACACTCAATATTTAACACTCAAAAACCCACAAGCTGAACAGAAGTGTATGGTAAAGAGGAGGGAGTGCGGTGGAGTCGTACAGTATAGGTTGTGGCGTGCAACAAGGAGGTTGAGGCGCACAACAAGGTAGAGGTGTGCGATGGTGATGATGGAAATGAGGGAGGCTGAGGGCATATGGTGGAGAAAAAGGGGTATGCAGCCCTTTTCTGAAGAGAAAAAAAACTAAGGAAAGAAATGAGAAGATGAAACCTTTAACCTTAAATAGTTGGGTCATATAATCAACAAACGCAACCCATTAAAGGTGGTTCTGCAATAGAACCGTCTTTAATCAGCTTTAACCGCCTTTAATCAATGTCCATTAAAGGTGGCTTCTCAAATACCTCCTTTAATCAATTTTGAACCGCTTTTATACCAGTGGAGAAAGGTGTGATTAAAGACGGTTCTATCGAACCAGAGATGGCACTTTAGAACCGTCTTCTCTGGCTCCGCCTTTGATCAATTTTGATCAAAGTTGTCCAAAACAGTCGTTGTTTGAGGTCCGAAATAGGTTCCGAATTTGGAACCTATTTCTGAGCTTCTAAAAAAAAGTTGCCAAAAACCATATGTTTCCAGCAGCAAGTAAACAAAAAAAACCATCAAACATAACAGTTCAGATTACCCTACAAACAACACATTTATGTTACCAAACATCAAAAAAATAGGAAAACATTAAAAAATATATATCAAAACTCATCTATTATTTTTCGGCCAGTGTGTTTTGCAGCGGAGACAAGGTGGCGGCGAAGATTTGATGTGACGCGATGATGGAGGACGCGACGGAGGTGGCTGAGGCTCGATCCAGCTGCATCGCGTGGAGGCTGGGGGTGGGCTGAGGGTGGGTGGGAGAAAAGGGAAAAAATGAAATGAAATAAGGAGTAAATGTTTTGGAGTAAGCAAAAGTTGAGAGAGAAAGATGGAATGATTAAAGAATGAGAGAGATATAGCAATTTTTAAAAGAGTGACGGGAATGATGAATTGATGTGTCAAGTTATAAGGGTGTTACTTGTCAAAAACTTGTGAAAGTTGACATGATTAAGTGTGGGGGTTACACTTGGTCAATGAATTGCTCTTTTAGTATAAAGTTTTTTTTTCATATCAGGAATTTGATAAGGAATAAAAATCATTTCCTAGTAGGAAAGGTTATAGTTACCTTATAGAACTAGTTTCCTTATACAATTAGATTTCTTTTTATGTTAGATTATAGATGGTAATTTACTTACAGACCTTAGAATCCATTTCCTGGGACTTTAGATTGTAGCCATTGGCGGATCTACGCATGTGCAAGGTGGGGCAATTGTCCCATCTTTTTTTTTTTTTGAAAAAATAGATTTTTTTAAAACAATTTAGTTAATTGGTATATGATTTCTTATCAGCGCCCGAACATATTTTTAATTTTAGACCCACTTTTTTCCTTTAAACTTAAAAAATTCGCTGCTTTCAAAAGACAGAGCCATCAAATTAAATTGTGACCCACAAATTTTTTTTTTGGATTTGTCCCTGATTGTAGCACTATTATATATGCTCATTATTGATGAGATGTATTATTGATGAGATGTGTTATTGATAAAATATCAATGCACCCTTGATTACCGGATTATATTTAACATGGTATACAGGCTTTCACATTTTCTCATAGTATCAGAGCCAAAGATCCTGAATATTAGAGTCGACGTCCTTCTCGCTATTGCCCGCCGCTATTTGCTAGCGTAGTCCGCTACAAGTTTATGTCATCGCCACCTGACTTTTATTGTTGTTTCGTTGTTGCTGTCATCCGCTGCTCGCCACTATCTGCTATCGCAGCCCGCCGATCAACTCCGTTACAAATTTACGTCGTCGCCACCCGACTTTTATTGTTGTTGTTCATTGCTCGTCGTTATCTGTTGTCGCAGGCAGACGATCAACTCCTTCAATGTAACTGCCGACTGATTTCTACCAATCTCCAACATTTCGAATCCACAATCTGATGTCACTGCCACAGCTACAACTGCTAATGAATTTAAATACTACTCTATTGGCTACTGTTATTACTGCTATTGTTGATGTTGCTACTTCCACCGCTGCTAAAGTTGAATCCATTTTATGGGGTTTTTTTGTTCTCAAAAGTTTTAACGATTAGCGATTTCATAATCTTCTTCTCAATTTGGTTATTCTTTTTCTCCAACTTGAGGGAGGATGATAAGGAAATAAAAATTATTTCCTTGTAGGAAATGTTATAAAGGTTAGTTACTTTAGAGAATTAGTTTCCTTATAAAGGTAGATTTCCTCTTTATAGATGATAATTTCCTTGTACACTTTAGAATCATATTCTCGTGAGACTTGATGAGATGTGTCATTGATAGGATATCAATGCACCATTGATTACCCAATTATATTTTATATGGTATCAGAGCTTTTATATTTTCTCATAGTATGAGTAGGTTCTATTTTTTTTAAAATCATTTTATCTTAGAATTATTTTCTCTTAGCTATATGATATGTACTTCTCAAAAAGGAACTGCAGATTTTGGTTGATAAAATTTTCCTACAATTTGTATCATAATTAGAGCTGTCAATCTCTGACCCGAACCGAGAACCCGACCTGGACCGATACGAACGAATCAACCAGAAATTCGATCTGATCCGAGAAATATTGACCCGAATCCAACCTGACAAGACCACACTCAACCCAAAACCCGATTTTGACCCGAGAAATATTGACCTGTACCCGAACCCGACCCGACCGAATTCAACCCAAAACTCGAATATGACCCGATAATCTGGACCCGAACCCGACCTGAATACGAACCCGAGATCAACCCGAACCCGATTTAACACGAACCTAATTGAACCCGATAAATCAACTATATAACCCTGCATGTAATCAACCCAAAACAGATGCAGTTATAAAGTCAATTAACATTTAATATGGAACCAAGTCAAGTTGGTTGTGCGTCAAACTAATAACAAATGGGGTTTTTTGCCATATGATTACTAGTACGTAAAGTCAATACATAACAAATGTGAATACACAATGTTAAGTTAAAAATGCACACGACTAAATATATAAATCTAATGAATAATAGTCAAATAAAGAGAGATGTCTCATTAATACCATCTTTCCATTATTCCATAAGCTTATGGAAAGATAGGGTTTAATTACAATAATACAAAGTAAAAGGTCTTAGTTGCAATATTAAAGTTTTATTATGCAACGTGTAGTAGTGATGTGTCCATTTTAGATGCATTATTTAGTAGTATTTAGGATCACTTTTGTGCTCTTTTATTATCGAGAGCTTGTGTTTTACCTTGAAATTCACTTAGGAGAGGCAAAAGCAACTTTGTACTCTTTTACCTCTTTTAAGTGGATTTTGTGTGACAAGGGAAGAACACGGAAGCAACGAAGACCGGAAGACATTGAAGACTATACCTTCGAAGACATGAAGACCGGAGGCCGTTGAAGACCATTTTTGGAACCGTTGAAGACTTGAAGATTGAGAGGGATGGCTATGAAGAAGACAAAGAAACAATGCAAGACTCTGGCTCCCGTCGCGACCCCGTCGCGACACCATCGCGAGTCGCGACCAACACCGTCGCGAGTCGCGACGAACTCGTCGCGAGTCGCGACCAACGGGCGGCCAGAAATCAACTTTATCTTCTTTGCACTATAAATACTACTCTATTTCCTCCTCTTCTCCAGTTTTGCTCAACCCGTTTTTCTCTGGGTTTTAGGGCTTCAAAGCCATAGATTTTCTTCTTCTTTCTTTGTAGTTTTTAGTTCTTTGTTATGGGTTTTGTTTATCTAGGTTAGTCTTGTTCTTGGGAGCAAAGGATTGAAGCTTCCATTATCTATGTAGCAAGAACTCATTTCTATCTATCTATTTGATGTTTTTGCTATTGTGCATTTATTGTGCTTTGAATGTTAATTGTTGATTGCATTGATGTTGTTGAGAGCTTGATGATATGAAATGCTTGGATCAATTGCTAGCTAGGGTTTGGGGGATTTGGGTTAATTTCCCCCCTGTTCTTGTTAGTAATGTGAGAGTATGAATTAGAGCTTTTGATTGTGTTAATGGATTGACAATGTGCTAGACGAATGTGATTGATGTTGAACTCTTCGTCATGTTCGTTTGTGTAGCAAACGAGAGAGTCATATGCTCGTGGATGAATGTGCGTTGCACGTTCATCCAATCTCGTGTAATTGCATGAATTGGTTTAATGCTTAGTCACGGTGTAGTGGTCATAGGCATTGCCAAGCTTGTTGGTCCTTCGTGCTAAATGCCACCAATGACACCTTGAGTCGTGGTCGCGACTCGGGAGTCATTGGTGAGGTTTGACGAGAGATGTCGAACTCACTCTCGCAAACTATGAACTAAGAAGGATAGGAGTTTAGTCTCCACGACAAGTAGTTGAAGTATTGAATAGATGATTTAAATTCATTCTTGAAGCATTTGTTATCTGGCATTTATGTATTCTTGACGGTGTGTTTCACTGCATGTGTGTCATAAGTTGTTTGAGCATAGGTAGTGCTTGTGTGGTTGAATTGTTTAGGTGTAGGAACGTGACGAATTCCGTAGCGCCTTTGCATGAAGATCTATGAGCATGAACTTAGAACTCCTTGTGATGTGTGTGTTGTGGTACTTGTTAGATGGGGTGTGTGAGTGTTGGGTCCTAAATGCTATATGATGGAATGTGTGAATGATTCGATGAACTACATTAGATGTGGAAGTGGATATCCGTTGCCCCCAAGGCATTTTATCTTTGTAGTTTAAAACCCCTTTTCTTTAGTTTCGTTTGATGATTAGCATAGTCACTTGACCTTGCTAGTTATCTTGTCTTTTTATCTTTGTTAACTTAGGAACAACCAACCAACCAACCCCCCCCCATTTACTTGCATTTAAGTGTGTATATATATATTTACTCCTAGCCTAGTATCAACCATTTGTGCTTATACGCTTAGGAAGATCCCTCTTCTCATTGGACGACCCCGATTTGCCACTATCTACCTAGTTGTAGAAAGTAAGCAAAAAGGGCTTATAAATTATCTTTTGCACGGCGGGCGCGACGACCGCCCGCCCGTCAAAATGGGGCCGTTGCCGGGGAAGAGGCGTTTATTCTTAAGTATTTAGGTGTATTTGGTAGTGTATTAGCTAGTTGTTTTTATTTTCCACTACTTGGTGGTTGTTTTTGTTCGGAGTAGGTATTGCTTGAGTTCTTGGTGATTCATTTTATCAAGAATCCTTGCACTATGATTCCGAACTTTTGAAAAAAAAATAAAAATAAAAAAAAATTTAATGGAGCGTCTCACCTTGAGGGAACTCATGATGAGAAGAGAGGCTCAACAAGCAAGGTTTTGTAGGATGTGTCATTCCGACCATCCTACCGAATCTTGCCCTTTGTTGTGGGAAGAGCACTATGACCGAGAAAGAACCCTTGGTTTCCAAAACCATGGGTACTATGAAGAGTGCTATCAAGAGGTAGGAGATATTGGTTTTCAAGGGCAAGAAGCTCATGAATGCTATCCATACCATAACTCTTACAATCCGGAATGGAGTGGTAGTCCGGATTTGTGGTATGAGAATGAGCCAGAAAACTAATATCACGAGCAACCTAGTTGGCCATCACCACCCTATACCATACCCCAAAACCAAGCCCAACAAGGAAGTTCAAGTTTGACACGTGAGGATGTCTTAAATACAATAGCAAACTTGAACTCCTTTACTAGTGAGGAGCCGGATACCCAGCTCTCCTCTAGTGTTGAGGCCATTGAGAGGCATGTGAAGAACATATTAGAGGTATTGGCCCGCATGGAAGCTCGTGATTCCGAAAACACACCATCCCAACTTGAACTCGATGATTCGGTGAGTGAGGTCACCAATAATAATGATTTTCAGTTTGAAAGGGATGAGGAGTTGGTTGTAGAGGATAGAAAAATGGAGGAAGAGGTGATAGTGCTACATCCATTAGCATCGTCACCCCTTCTCCCACCTAGTGAACCAACTCTAATATTTTCGGAAGTTTTGAGGGAAACGAGAGAGGAGCCAAAAGACTTTCCCAAGCTCCCTAACCACTTAATTCCCTTTGAACCATCTCCACCTCCACAAGACTTTCCTCTTGAAAGTTTTGTGCCCCCACCTCTCTTATTTTGGATGCTCATGGTGAAGAGCTTCAAGCCTTCACCATACGGATAACGTTAGGGTCGTGCCGACGACCTTAAAAATACGGAGCTTCGTCGTGCCGACGACGTTAAATAAATTCGGCATTTCTTTTAGTTTTTGTTTCTTAGTTTGTGTTTCTTAGTTTGTTTTTGTTGTTGTTTTGTTTTGTTCTTTTTATGGCATGTTTTTCTATGATTTTGTAGCAACATGAAGTGCATTGCAATGATGGAGATGAAGGAACGAGATCAATGAACGGGGGAAGAAAGCTTGGACAGTTGGTAAGAAAACGAAAAAATTTTAAGCCTGGGATACCCTGCCGTCGCGAGTCGCGATGGACTTCGTCGCGAGTCGCGATGAACAGGGGAGCAAAATTCACTCCCAGCGCCAACTTTCCGCGAGTCGCGATGACATCGCGAGGCTCGTCGCGAGTCGCGACGAGCTCAGAAAATTGTGAGCTTCCGGACTCACCTTTCCGCGAGTCGCGATGACTTCGCGAGGCTCGTCGCGAGTCGCGACGAGCTCAGAAAATTTTGAGCTCCCGGACTCACCTTTCCGCGAGTCGCGATGACTTCGCGAGGCTCGTCGCGAGTCGCGACACACTTCGTCGCGAGTCGCGACGAGCTCAGAAAATTTTGGGCTCCCGGACTCTACTTTCCGCGAGTCGCGATGACTTCGCGAGGCTCGTCGCGAGTCGCGACGTGCTCAGTAACTGTTGAAATTTTTTTTTTTGAGCCCGGATTTCAAATTTCCAAGCTTCCAAGTTTCCAAATGATTTTAAACATTGCATGATCCTACCTTCTTCTCCACCCAACACTCCCAAGAACCACTACATACCCACTAATTCCTCCACCATCCTACATATGTTGACATATGAACATTCTTGCATCTTTATAGTACATTTGTTGATTGTAGTATGCCGACTACATCATTGTGATCGTAAGTGCATATCCTATAATGATGCTTGTATACATGTCAATATATGTTGGATATTTTTCATGATTATTCTTATAGTGTTGGTTGAGTGTGATTTGGTTGTTCTTTGAAAATACTATGGTTATTAACTCTTGATGCTAAACCTAGTATTATATATCCTTATGTACTTGTGAGTTTAATGTGTTCTTCGTGGTGTAGTCTTGATCAAACGGCGCCATGGAGACAATGCTTTTCTCGAGGGGTGAGTTCTTCTACGGCATCTTTGCTCACCCTTCCGGTTCCGAAACCGATTTCGGGACCATATAAGTACTTGGATATCGCCATATCACCGGCGAATTTGCGGAGAAATGGGTCACTCTAACTCCCTTACCTTGATTTTTATTGTTCTTGCCTTACGTGTTTACATTGAGGGCAATGTAATGTTTTAAGTGTGGGGAGGGGTTAGAGGATTCAATGCATGCTAGATTGTTTTGGAATGCTTTTTGCTACTTTTCATTGGAAAAACATGAGAAAAATATTTTTAAAAAAAAGGAAAAAGAAAAAAGAAATAAAAAACCCCCGCTAAGTTGAAAACTCGAGAGGGCAACTTAGGCAACATTGGGGGCCCGGATAGGTCGAAAACCCTTAAAGGGCGGCCTAGGCAAAAATGAGAGGCTAAAATGTGCGGAAAAAGGTGAGATGTGAGCTAAAGAAACATGATGTGTGGCTAGGATGAAAACTCGAAAGAGCTCCTAGGCAAAATGAGAGAAATTGAGAGAAATTGAAAAATGCTATGATTTCACTCACTTGCCGGCGTTGGAGTCATAAGGTTGCGGTTGTCACATGGATGGATCGGGTAGCTCAATATCTATAGACCTCTTGGGTTTGGGTAGCTTAGTGGGTTAGGAAACGAAGTGTGGTTATGAAATTCCTTATCTCTTTCTACTTCGTTTTTGGTTGATATATTGGCATTAGGTGAAGCATGTGTTTAAAACTTCCTCTATGGTTTTAGCTTCATTTTGTGTCATTGGATTATGGGAATATCAATTCTGGGCTGTGAAATATTTTTATGGGTAAAGAATTGATAAGTGGTAGGTTTGGTTAGATTTAGGATTGGGGATGTGTGTGTGAAAAAAAAAAAATTCTCATGTGAGCTTTAATTTTGGGATTTTTGATATTGAGAGTTTTTGTGAGGCTTTGATTGGGGGATTAGTTTAGGTTTTGGATATATCATTTACTCCGTATGCTTGAATCTTTTCTTACTCGAGGGCGAGTAAGGTTTAAGTGTGGGGAGGTTTGATATGTCCATTTTGTGTGGTTATTTTAGGGGTTTTAGGATGTGGATATGTCATTTCCTCCGTATGCTTAAATCTTTTCTTACTCGAGGGCGAGTAAGGTTTAAGTGTGGGGAGGTTTGATGTGTCCATTTTAGATGCATTATTTAGTAGTATTTAGGATCACTTTTGTGCTATTTTATTATCGAGAGCTTGTGTTTTACCTTGAAATTCACTTAGGAGAGGCAAAAGCAACTTTGTACTCTTTTACCTCTTTTAAGTGGATTTTGTGTGACAAGGGAAGAACACGGAAGCAACGAAGACCGGAAGACATTGAAGACTATACCTTCAAAGACATGAAGACCGGAGGCCGTTGAAGACCATTTTTGGAGCCGTTGAAGACTTGAAGATTGAGAGGGATGGCTATGAAGAAGACAAAGAAACAATGCAAGAATCTGGCTCCCGTCGCGACCCCGTCGCGACACCATCGCGAGTCGCGACCAACACCGTCGCGAGTCGCGACCAACGGGCGGCCAGAAATCAACTTTATCTTCTTTGCACTATAAATACTACTCTCTTTCCTCCTCTTCTCCAGTTTTGCTCAGCCCATTTTTCTCTGGGTTTTAGGGCTTCAAAGCCATAGATTTTCTTCTTCTTTCTTTGTAGTTTTTAGTTCTTTGTTATGGGTTTTGTTTATCTAGGTTAGTCTTGTTCTTGGGAGCAAAGGATTGAAGCTTCCATTATCTATGTAGCAAGAACTCATTTCAATCTATCTATTCGATGTTTTTGCTATTGTGCATTTATTGTGCTTTGAATGTTAATTGTTGATTGCATTGATGTTGTTGAGAGCTTGATGATATGAAATGCTTGGATCAATTGCTAGCTAGGGTTTGGGGGATTTGGGTTAATTTCCCCCCTGTTCTTGTTAGTAATGTGAGAGTATGAATTAGAGCTTTTGATTGTGTTAATGGATTGACAATGTGCTAGACGAATGTGATTGATGTTGAACTCTTCGTCATGTTCGTTTGTGTAGCAAACGAGAGAGTCATATGCTCGTGGATGAATGTGCGTTGCACGTTCATCCAATCTCGTGTAATTGCATGAATTGGTTTAATGCTTAGTCACGGTGTAGTGGTCATAGGCATTGCCAAGCTTGTTGGTCCTTCGTGCTAAATGCCACCAATGACACCTTGAGTCGTGGTCGCGACTCGGGAGTCATTGGTGAGGTTTGACGAGAGATGTCGAACTCACTCTCGCAAACTACGAACTAAGAAGGATAGGAGTTTAGTCTCCACGACAAGTAGTTGAAGTATTGAATAGATGATTTAAATTCATTCTTGAAGCATTTGTTATCTGGCATTTATGTATTCTTGACGGTGTGTTTCACTGCATGTGTGTCATAAGTTGTTTGAGCATAGGTAGTGCTTGTGTGGTTGAATTGTTTAGGTGTAGGAACGTGACGAATTCCGTAGCGCCTTTGCATGAAGATCTATGAGCATGAACTTAGAACTCCTTGTGATGTGTGTGTTGTGGTACTTGCTAGATGGGGTGTGTGAGTGTTTGGTCCTAAATGCTATATGATGGAATGTGTGAATGATTCGATGAACTACATTAGATGTGGAAGTGGATATCCGTTGCCCCCAAGGCATTTTATCTTTGTAGTTTAAAACCCCTTTTCTTTAGTTTCGTTTGATGATTAGCATAGTCACTTGACCTTGCTAGTTATCTTGTCTTTTTATCTTTGTTAACTTAGGAACAACCAACCAACCAACCCCCCCCCCTTTTACTTGCTTTTAAGTGTGTGTATATATATTTACTCCTAGCCTAGTATCAACCATTTGTGCTTATACGCTTAGGAAGATCCCTCTTCTCATTGGACGACCCCGATTTGCCACTATCTACCTAGTTGTAGAAAGTAAGCAAAAAGGGCTTATAAATTATCTTTTGCACGGCGGGCGCGACGACCGCCCGCCCGTCAAGTAGTTATAAAGTTTATAACCCGATTCATTCAACCCAAAAAATTTATCTTCATTTCTTCTAATTTTCATTTTAAACCATAATATTTCCATTACTTATGGAAAGACCGTATTTCAAGAGATAGACTCATAATAAATTCAACAAAAAAAAGGTAATAATAATTGAAGGAGTTGGAAAATGGAAAATAATCTGCAGGTGAAGTCATGCAAGGGCAGCAAGACTTTAAAATGATGAAAGAAGACTTAACATTACTACATTAGTCCCACATCGAAAGATGGTGGAGACTTAGCATTAGATATCAATTATAAATACTAGGGTATCACTCCTCCATTTCTTCAAAGCAAAGCAGTATATGCAATTGGGCCTTAAGTGACAAATCACTTGGTCTTCAACTATTGGGTCGTAATTGTTAATTTAAAGTTAAAATTTTGACATGCGTATGGGTTTTTTGGTTTGGCCCACAACTGTTGTGGGCAAAAAAATCGATTGAATTGAATTCGATTTGATAAAGATTGGAATCAATTCGGTTTATTCGGTTGAATTCGATTTCAAACCGAAATTGAATTTTGAATTCGGTTTGGATAATTCGGGTTATTTGAATTATTTGGGTTGGATTCGATTTTTTATTTTTAGGGGGAAAATTGAATAACCCAAACCGAATAGGCCGAAAGCCAAAAAAACCGAACCGACGCCAACCCCTAACGTACTTGGAAAATACAATGGGGGTGTATAGGGTAGCATCACTTTCGAGCGGATTTTAATTTGGAGTTACGAGTCAAGTTTTTATATTTTGCAAGTTACAACGAAACAATACCTGATAATAGTGCAGTTGTAACTAGGGGTGGGCAAAAAAACCGAAAACCGAACCAAAAACCGAATTATCCGAATTCGAATAACCCGAACCGAATTTAAAATACGGTTTTTGGATAACCGAATTGAATAAACCAAATTTTGAATATGGTTTTTGGTTTGGTTTTGGATATTGAAACTCAAACCGAAAACCGACCCGAATACCGAATTGTAAATAAATAAATAAATAAAATATATATAATAATAAATAAAATTTAAAAATACAAAACTAAATTTATAAGTAAATATATGTGGGAGGACTAATCTATACATTTTAAAAAAATTACCCCAAACATCTTAACATGAAAATGTGAAATGGATCAAATAGACAATAGATTGATATTCAAGTGTTTTACAATCCATATTCATTATAAAAAAAGTTTAATAAATTAGTTCGTTTAAATTTCTTATAAATTTAAAAACAAGTGTACATATATATATATATATATATATATATATATATATTCTTATAAATTCTTATTGGAATGAACGTAAACGGAAAGTATTACTTGTAATCAATAAATATCCATATCTAAACTACAGTGATCTTATTAACCACAGTGATAAGGGGCACGAATAATTAATTCTTCAACAGTAATCTTTCACTAGACTAAAGCATTCCTCAAACAATGGACATTTTCCTCTGCTCTAAAAAATTAACAAACTACAATGGACTCATAAGAGATTACTTGGTGAAGAGATGAAAACAGTGATTGGCCAACCGAGAAGCATAAACAAGTGAGGATGTGGATCGCTGTGTAATGATTATGCTTCTGGTAGCATGAACATGAGCCTATTTCAATCTGATTCGTAATCTCCAGTCTCCACTTCCCATATTCACTAAAACAGAAGAAGAAAATATGTCAATTTAAAGTCAAAACCAACGTTTAAATCTACTCGTATATAACCTAAAGCAATTAGCCTGGTACAACCTTTATTTAACCGCAGACAGTGGCAGAACCAAAACTGATTTTAAGGAGGGGCGAGATGATAATAGTAGAAAAATAATTTCGCATAATACACGATCGAGAATGTATAAAATATCATTTTTACATAAACATAAAGATGTAAGAGATAAAATTAATGATAATTTAGATTTTATATTTGAACTAAATATAATACATTTTAATACATTAACTCTTAGTTTAAAAAAATACAATTCCTAATAATTTTGATGAATACATCTACTAAAATATGTAATTTTAAACTTTAAAAAAAATTAAAAACCGTAATATATAAATATCATAGTTAATTTAGGAGAAAGTCTCCTATCAGACCATCTAAATGAAAGACTAATCATGAAAAATCTCGTTTCAATAACTATTGTGGTCAAATTGTAATTATTTATACATTACTGTACATTTTAAAAGTTATGAGAAATTTGTTGCAATAAATAAAAACAAATATTAAATCAACTTATTAGTTATATCAGTTATAAAATAACCTCGTATAATAATTTGTCAGTCTAAAACAAGACATTGTGTTAATTTAATAGTGGAATTTTTGTTTCACCCTCTAAATGTATTTAAATTACTTATATAATAGAAGAGAAAGAAATCATAAAATATATTATAAACACATTCATCATGTATGGAAATGGTAAAAACATAAGTCAAATTAACAGGGTAATAATAATAAAAAGGATTTGAAATCAAACGGTATTAAATAATCTTCAGTCACAAAATACTCCTCAAATTAAATAATGTAATAATAAATGGCAAAATCTTGGAAAATAGAGTCTTTCCATTATTCCATAGGCTTATGGAAAGACAGATTTTAATTATAATAATACAAAGTAAAAGGTATTAGTTGCAATATTAAAATTTTATTATGCAACGTGTAGTAGTTATAAAGTTTATAACTCGATTCATTCAACCCAAAAAAATTATCTTCATTTCTTCTAATTTGTATTTTAAACCATAATATTTCCATGACTTATGAAAAGACCGTCTTTCAAGAGATAGACTCATAATAAATTCAACAAAAAAAAGTAATAAAATTGAAAATTTTGAAATGAATTTCGCATGTGAAGGCGTGAAGCCTGAAGGAAGAGCCAAGGCAATGTCAAAGCATTACTACACATTTAGTCCCACATCGGCAAAAGGAAGGAGACTTAGCCTATCTTGCAATTATAAATACTAGACTCACTCCTCCTCTTTTTCACAGCAAAGCATCAGCCTTTAAATGCAATTGGCAATTGCCAATTAGGCCTTAAGTGATTAATCATTTGGCTTTGAATTATTAAATCGTAATTATTTTAAAATTTTGATATATTTATGAACTTTTTGGTTTGGTCCATAATTATTGTGGGTAAAAAATCCAATTGAAGAATAAATTTGGTTTATTCGGATGAATTCGATTTTAAACCGAAACCAAATTTTGAATTCGGTTCGGATAATTTGGATTATTTGACTTGTTTGGGTCGGATTCGGTTCTTAATTTTTAAGGGAAAAACCGAAAAATCCGAATTGAATAGACCAAAAATTGAATAAACCGACCTGATGTCCACCCTTAGTTGTAACAATAGTATTATTGAAATATGACCTAAATGAACCCAAATTTAATTGGGTGACATAAAACCTGATCTAAAACGAACCAACCCTAAACATATCTGAATTCAATGTGAAACATTATAAAAAATAATTGACATAATCAGACCCGAACAAAACTTCAGTACAAAAAATGACACGACAATAACCCGATCCAATCCAACCCGACAATATTCTGACCCGACCCGATCTAATCCGAGTATAAAAATTACACTACACTAGCCCGACCCGATATTAACTCAACCCGACACGACCCAATCCGAGAAACAAACTGACACGTTTTCAACCCGACACGATAAGTACCCAATCCAACCCGACCCGACACGATAAATGAAATCAACACGATTAAACCCGACATGTTTCAACACGACACGTTTCCAACCCGATACGATAAATGAAATCAATACGATTCAACCCGACACGTTTCAACACGACACATTTCAAACCCGATACGAATGTGACACGATAACCCGAATTGACACCACCAATCATAATCCAAGTTGTGAGACGCAGTCAAAATCCTTAAGGACACTCCCCTTGCCACACTTATTCAAAATGTTACAATAGATTATAAAGTGTTAATTAAACCTTTGAAAAGTGTTACTTAAATATTGAAAACTGTTATCTTAATTTAAAAAGTGTTATGTTGGATCTAATGTAACATCGGCTAAGGTAGTACTTGTAAAACTGTTACTTTAGATGCTATTGTAACACTTTGAACCTAAAGTAACACTTTTACAAGTATTACCTTAGGCGATGTTACATTAGATTTAACGTAACATTTTTTAAATTTTAAGTAACACTTTTCAATATTTATGTAACACTTTTCAAAGATTTAATTAACACTGTATAAGCTATTGTAACATTTTAAATAAGTGTTGCAAGGAAAGTGTTACGATAGATTTAATTTGTAATAGTGAGTTTACCTTCAGGTGTGTGGCCAAAAAGATCCTTTTCTTTTTCCTAAAAGGATCCCGAAATCTGATGCCAAGGAGAGTGTCTCTTAAAAAACGGTTTTTCCATAAGTTATGGAAAGATCAAGTTTAAACTGCAAATTAAAAGAAAATATGATAAAATTTATGGGTTGCATTAATCGGGTCATAAACTTATAACTACTGTACGTTGCATAATAAATTTTTAATATTACAGTTAAAATATTTTATTTTTCTATAATTCTAATTCAACCCCATCATTCCATACATTTATGCAAAGAAGATCTTTCCCAAAACTTTGTCTTATAAAAGATGTCATGGATATACCCTCCTTGTCCCACTTTAAACTTTTGAATTGCTTTTTGCACAAAATTTAAGACAAGTTTATGCGACATCTTTTTAATGGGTGATGAGAGTGGGCGTTCTACATAAATCAAATGAAATGAAGAGTTATAACCACATCTTTATGGCTAAATGTATAAAGTTTAGAAATAAGAAGTTTACAGTGGGACGCTCTTAAAAGGAAAGCAAGAAGTTTATTGTAGAAGGGATGGAGTAATTATTTGAGATCCTTTTACATAGGTATAAAGTAAAAACTAGTAAAATTGAAAAATAAAGGGGTCGTTTGCATAGTTTAAGGATTTGAGTTGTTGAAGATATTTGTGGATTTGTTTGCTCGTGGATCATCAAAAGAAATTCTTCATTGGGTAACTTCTGAACGGGTACGCTGCTTCTCTAAAATCATCATTTTTGGTATGATCAATCATTACATTAATCAGCCCCTAAAACAGGAGTATAAAAATGAGATCGAGATCTATCCAACGGAGGCTGTTGGAAGAGCGTCGAAATCAAGTTCTTGAATTGCTGCTTCTGTCTGGATTTTTGAAACCATATCCAACATTATTTGCAACTTAAATAGTGAAATGCAACGAACCAAACGGCACAATGACCGCATAATTATTCTTAATTTTTCTGAAAGAAAATTCGTCTCCACAAATTTGGGGACAATCGTATTTCCAATCGTAGTCCATGATCAAGTATATGAAACGAAATTCATGTTAACGGAAACGGACGAATTTTATTTGGCCTCTTCTTTCAAATGTATCGGTTTTTCATTTCAATTTAATTCAATTCAGTAAATTTTTAATTTATGTTATTTAGTTTAATTTTAATTTTTATTATATTTTATTTATTTTATTTCAGTTCAGTTTAACTCAAGTCATTTCAATAAAAAATTAGGTTGGTAAACATAGTCATAATCGTGTATGTTTTGGGTATCGATTCATCTTTGATAATTAATTGTTATAAAAACTTTGGGTGAGGCGGTGTCACCACAAAGACAAATGACGAATGTATGTAGCAAAGAAAAATCAGAACTGATATGGATAATTTTGTAATTTTAAAAAATTATAGCCAGGACTCCTGTCCACATGCATGCATGCGTGGATTTCATTATTCACCATTCCAATTCAAATTTCACACTTTTTAAAATTGGATTGTATCAATTCAAATTGCACACTTTACTCTATTTTCATTTTTAAACCAGTCAACCAGATGATAATACCATAAATAACCCTCGGGTTAAATGCTTTTCTAATCCTATTTTTAGATTGAAAATGTCAATATAACCCTATAAAATTAAAAAGCGTCAACCTTATAAAAATCGGCCAATTCCAGCGTTAACGATTGGAGTCAACGCCTCTCAGGGTTATATTGGCACATGCATTATAAAGTTAGGGTTATTTTGGTATTTTCAAGTTTTACAGGGTTATATTGACTATTTCAACATAAAGTCAGGGTTATTTTGACTCTTTATTCATAAACCTTTGTTTAAACAACAAAAATCACACATTGCCTCTCTGACTTTGGGAGGAATACACCTCCACTGTGTGTTCTTCAAAAAATTTATTCAATATTGATCTGGTGAGCTCAACTACGCTACGATGGCTAGATCTAGTGTTAGATAGGGAACAGAGAAGGCACAATCGAGGTTGAGGAACAAAATAGCTGTAGAGAGGTCGAGTGATGAAAAATCGGGAAGTAGAAATAGACGTGGAGAAGGATTGAAGAGTACACTACAAAATGGAAGTGAAAAGCACTGGGGAATAGAGTGCAATCATCAGGGAGAGAGTTGAGCAGTTACATGAGGCTGAAATCAGATTCATGAAACAAAAAACCAAAGCACGGGGGCTAAATAAAAGGGAAAGATCCACCAAAAATTTGTATGATGCTATGAAGATCACGCACTATAAAAATCAGATAATAACACTGAAAAGGGGAGATGCAGCACTGACTCAATGAGAAGATATTGAGAAAGCACGGATGGAACACTTCGTCAAGCAACAGGGGAGTAAGGTGAGAACAATAAAACTTGATAAGGATGTGGTAAAATTTGGGAAAACATTGACTGCAAAGAGGCAGGTGACGATGATAAGGCCAGTATCAACAACAGAAATTCATGATGCTCTAAATGGAATCCATTCCTCAAAGATTCCAGAGAAAGATGGGTATTCTCGTCATTTTTTCAAAGAAGGAAATGCTGTGGGTGAAGATTTAACAAAGCTCATACATGGCTTCTTTAGAGGTGATGGTATTGTAAAAGCCTTGAACATTGCAGTGATCGCCTTGATTTCAAAAGCAGGCCAACCTCTTATAGCAAAAACATTTTGACCTATTACATGTTGTTTAGTGATATACAAGATGATAACAAAGGTAATAGCTGTAAGATTGAGTGAGGAGCTTCCTGAAATAGTGAGTGAGTATCAAAGTGCCTTTGTAAGGGGAAGACATATAGCACACAATGCCTTGTTAGCTCAGGAACTGTTACACAGATATATGAATGGGAGTATGAGGCTAGGTTGTGTACCGCAGTTAGACATAATAAAGGCGTTTGACAACATAGAGTGAGATTTTATGTGGGATTGGATGAATGAATTGAAGTTCCCAGGACAAATGATAGACTGGATCAGGAAGTGTACTGAAAAATGCTTCATTATATCTGTCCGTAAATGCAAATCACACAGGATATTTAGAGCCAAGAAAGGGGTTAAACATGGTGATCCTATGTCCGATATACTCTTTGTTTTTAGGTATGGAATATCTTACTAGGCTGTTCAATAGAGCCTTTAATATGGAGGAGTTGGAATACAATCAAAGGTGTGGAAAAGTGGGGGTGCACAGGTTGTTTCTTTGGCTGCTAATGAATGAGAAATTGGCTACTGTTGATAGGTTGCAAGAGTTGGGAGTTCTGGGGAATTGGCCTGACTCTTGCTTATGTGGGAAAGCGCGCCTGAACATTTATTTGCTAGGTGTGAACATACAAGGGAGATGTATGAGCTATTAAAGACCAAAAAAGGAGATGCTATATTTTGTAGCCAGAAGGAAGGATAGCAGGTTGATTAAATTGATGGGTACTGGTATTTATAATATGTGGATGGGGAGGAATAGAAGGTTATTTGAACAGAAGGAACTGGATGTCGATGCACTAGCCTTCCAAACAAGTGCAGAATGTGAATGGAGGATGAAAAAAATGCGGAAGAAAAAGCCGGCTGAAGAAATGAATGAAATGTTAGAGAAGGAAGAAATGTTTATATAGATTCTTTTTGTTTTTGAGAAACAAAGATCGGGGTTTTGAAAATGTAAAGGGAAGGGTTGGGCCGAGAGATTGTAGTGGACTGGAGTGATGGCCTGAAGATTATGTTTGGTTCATTAATGAAAATAAAAGCTTTCATAAATAAATAAAATATTACACATTGAGCTTGACTGGTCAGCCAAATGTAGCCTGCGTTTAACCTAATCTAAACTCCCTCTCTCATTCACTTCATTCTTAAATAGCATTTTTTTCCATTTAAATTGAAAACCTTTCATCTTTCTCTTTCTTCCTTCTCCCTGTCACGCCTCCTTTAACTCTTGTGTGAAGATTACAATGGCAAAAATCCCAATCGTGCAAAGTGGAATGACCGAGGGGAAGAAGCAACCAACTAAGCAAAAGAGGGCTCCAACGTTCAACGTTTCGAGGTGTGTCACTCGGTGCCTATGACTATTAGATTATTAGATTCAAAATGCAAGACTATTAGATTCATATGCATTAGAATTAGATGATAGCACGAGACTAGGGTTAAATAGTGCAAGTTTATTGTTTGAATTCCAATGTTGTGACGAGCTCCTAGTGCTGATGCGGTGTACTTTGACAAAGTGTTTCAATTTTATGCCAATGTCATTGAGATTGTAGAGGGTCTTTCTCTACTATATTTAATGGCAGTCGGTTTAATGTTGATCCATTAGTGGATCTAGGGGTGGGGGCACGTGCCCCCACTGACCCCACCCTTAATGCTTAATAGTCCTATTTTCAATTATTTTTAAAAAATTAATTATATATGTGTTCTCAATATATATAAGTAAATTTTCATGGGCAACTTTAAACAAGTTTATTAGTTGTACAAATTTTTATTTTATCCATTTTATTATAGATAATAAACTTTAGACTTGATTTTTTCTCTTTATCTTTTATTACAATTAATTACTGAACGATTTTTTTATGTTTATAAATTTAAATTTTTGGCAAGTAATCCATCTATTCATTCATCATTTTCAAAAAAAAAAAATTTAAACTCACCTGATTGAGGGGGTCTATATTAGGCTCCCCAGACCTTAAATGATAAACGAAAACCGAGAGACATTTACTGAATGTACAAGTGAAAAAGCTAATCGGGGAAAAGCTATATTCTATAAGCTTTATTCCATATCATTCATCTACTATCCCTAACTCAATGAAGAATATGGCCATTAACCCTAGCCAGGAGCTATTATGGCCTTCCACTTTCTTGCCTCCACTCCCCTGTGTCGATAAGAAGAGGTGACCTCCCATTATAGTCTCTTGCAACCCTTTTCCCCAGAAAAGAGTCACTTATCGTTCTCCCAGGTAGGTAAGCTCCTTTCCTGGAATCCAACAGGTCTTCTTCAGCTTCCTCCATGCTACAACTCCAACTTGCACGTGTTGTGTCATCATGTTAAGTTTCTTGATCGAGTCTGCAAGCCCTTGCCTCCACTCAGCTCCTGGAAATGCAATGAAAACTAACACAATAATATGTTCTAACAAAGAAAAGGGTAATAAAACAGCCATCATTTTCAACTGAATAAGCCATGAACAACCTATAGAGCTAATAGCCATTTTAATACAAGGAACAGAGTCTGCATCTAATTTCACTTTGCCTACAATGTTAGTAGGAAGATTATGAACAATCTATTAATTCATCATTATAAAACAAAATACTCATGTGATTACTGGCCTTAAGAGTCTGTTTGCACCCTCCTTGTTTTAATCAATTTATTTTGAGATAATTTCCAAGAAAATTATTGATAGGTGAAATTTAAAGATACATTATATAATGATTAATAATGTACTAATCATGTGAAATGGAATGAAATGTTCCTGGTTCAATCTATGATTGTTTTGTTGCATTAATCGGAAAAAAACACATCTTACTGAACTATTGAAGAAAGTGTTTTTAAACTTTATAAAAATATAAAGAAATATTGTAATATTATATTGTTTATATTGATATTTAAGTTTAATTAATATATTTTATTTTTATTTTATTTTCTAATACACTATTAACTATTAATAATGTGCCCCTGCTGAATTTATTTTCTAAATCTGCCACAGTGTTGATCCATGAAAAATTGACCTATTGAGTTGTCCCTATCGGGGTCTCGAGAACTGTTATCCGACGGTCGAAAATGGTCCGCTAAGTTATTATCATCATTTGATCTGATCGGTACATACTATGCTTCCGATGTTAAATCCTACTCCTTCTGTACCGGTTCAAATTGCACAGAATCTTTTTCAAACTCATCTGGCCGTTAATATGTTTAATTGCATATAATAATGGAAAATAAAAAGTTAGTTTTGAAAAACTACTTGTTACGACGAATCCAATAGTATAACATATGATAATATTATTGTTTATATATTTATTCAAATATGTGGTTAAAGTTGGACAGTGAATAGTGACGTAAAATGAAGTGTGTAGTTTGAACTAAGACAAGGGGAGTACTAAGCTTGGACAGTTGAAACACAGTCGAGAGCTATAAAGGCATGGGCAATGGTGGTCTCTTAAAATTAAAAGACCGCTCAAGAGACTGAAAACCACCACAGTGGTGGTCTCTAGAGCGGACGTGGGGTGAATTTCTGACCAACGCACATGGTCCAGGGCCGCTGAAAAGTGGCCCATTTTTTTTGGTCTGTAAGGGACACTTGTTGCCCCCTGAGTGGGCCACGTGTCCCACTAAGTTGCTGCTTTACTTTTTTTTAAAATTTTCTGTTATGGACTCGTGTTACCCAGGGATTAGGCCACGTGTCTGCAACGGCTCTTTTCTAAGTGGAGACTGAAATTTAAATCAGGGGGACACGTAGACCAATCAGATGGTGACACGTGTCCCCTGCAACAGCTGTAAACGACATTTTTTAAAATGGACACGTGTCCCATTCTGGTGGCGACACGTGTCCCAACTGTATTTTTTTGAAAATTTTGCCCTTTTTTTTAGAATTTCAATTTTAATTTTTACATTGCATCTTCCTCCACTTTTTGCCTATAAATATAGATGATTTCAACTCATTTCATCACACTACTTCCAATTCCAATACTTCTACCTCACTAATTCATCTTCTACATTGTAATCCATTTATTGTGATGGATCCACGAAGAACGTCGAAAGGCAAAGACAAGGTAATTCCAAATTCTTTCAATTTGGAAAATTCTTCGCAAAATCTGAATTATCGTCCGAATTATCCTCCTGAAAGAATGTACGACGATCAAAATTTTGTCAAAGGTTTTGTATGCGGTGAAATGTATTCGAACGTATACTGGAAGATATCACCAACCACGACCCCTATTTCAGACAAAGGCCTGATGCAACTGGTTATCAAGGATTTTCTCCACTCCACAAGTGCATGGTGGCAATGCGCCATTTGGCATATGGTTGTGGATACGACCAACTGGATGAATGCTTATAGATGGGAAAAACAACGGTTAGAGAAATGGTGTCTCATTTTGTGAATGTAATTTTGCCGTAAACTGTCCAACATACCTCAGACCAACAAATCAGGAGGATATTGGTTGCCTGATGCATGTAGCTTGTGGACGTGGATTTCCAGGTATGCTTGGTAGTATTGATTGTATGCATTGGGAATGGAAAAAATGTCTTGTGAGTTGGAAGGGTCAACTTCAGGGTAGGAGTGGACGTGCCTCAATTATTTTGGTAGCAGTCGCCTCTTACAATACATGTATTTGGCATGCATTTTTTGGTATGGTTGGGTCAAACAATGATATCAACGTCCTAGACAAGTCACCTTTGTTTGATGACGTATAGGAATGGAGAGCTCCACGTTTTCCTTATGAAGTGAATGGTTGCGGCTACGATCACGGGTTCAATCTTACAGATGGAATCTATCCTAAGTGGGCAACCTCCATGCCTACATATACAGCTCCAAATGACCCCAAGAAACAACTCTTCACAAAGTGTCAAGAAAGTTACCGGAAAGACGTCGAACGTGCTTTCGGTATTTTACAAGCTAGGTTCTCCGTGATCCACAACCTAGCCCGGTAGTGGAATGTCGAAACGTTGGGCAATATTATAATAGCTTGTATCATACTACACAACATGATAGTCGAAGATGAAAGAGATACATATGGGTTGCAAGTTCAACCAGGTGATTATGACCAAATCGACGACTCTCCTTGGCATTATAATGTCAAGCGGCATGCTGATCTACCAACTTTTAGGCAAAATTGGAGGGAAGTGCGCAACAGAGCTAAACATGACCAATTGAAAAAACAACCTTACGGAACATCTTTACCAATATTTGGGTGGTCAAAATTAAGATGTCGATATGGTTTCGTCATCCATGTTTTCTCGTTTTTTAATTTTTAACTTGTTCTCTGTTAGTAATAATTGGTCAGACTAGATCAATATTTCTTTTTTCTATTTTTAATAATTGGTCACATTAGTTCAATATTTTTATTTTCAAATTGTAATAATTGGTCGGACTAGATCAATATTTTATTTAGTATTTTCTGTAATTTTTATAGTTGTTATAATTGGTTTTCGCAATTTTTATGTTTTTATATAATTATAAAAACATGGAATTCTCTTATTATTTATTTTTTAAATTTTGTTTTAATAGTTTTGTTTAAAAAAATTGCAATTAATTTTATTTATTTACACCGAAGTATGATATTGACAAGAATGAGAAAAAACATTATTTAAAATATTTTTTAAAAATGAAATTATATTTTAAATATTAAAAAACTATATTAAATTTCACATTCAACTTATTTTTGGTGGAAAAATTTATTTAAAATAAATTTTAATGATCAAATTAATGAGTAGGATATAGAAAATCAAGTGGGTTCCATGAATAGTACAGAGTGGTATCTTGTCATTGTGAAGAAAAAAATGGGTTGTCTTTTAAGTGGTCTCTTAAGGTGAGGCGGAAGAGAGAGAGATAAAAATAATATATTTAATTGGTAAGAGACCGCTTAAGGTGAGGTGGAAGAGAGAGAGATAAAAATAATATATTTAATTGGAAAGAGACCGCTAACGGTCTTTACCACTGCACATGGCCTAAATTTAAACATTTGACGATACAAAATTAAAAAAATTGTACGAGATGGTGAAAAGGGTGTCATTCTAACTGAAGGTCACATATACTAGCAAATGGATAAATCAGTGGCTTTGAAATGGCGTCCACCCAAGCCATGTCGTTATCTTAGGTAACTTATTAAAAGAAATCCTCCCAAACCAAATGGTTGGTACAAGCATCGGCAGGGGCATGATGGTCATTTTGCAGGCTAGCCTAACATGTAGCCCTACAGGTGCTCTCAAGTGGCTGCCCAAAACGATGTCATTTTGTGCATCATTTTTTCATTTTGTGCGTCCCCTTTTTCAAACATTGTGGCGCCGCCATGTGCGTCTACAGGTGCTGCCAGGTGGCTACCTAAAAACGATGTCGTTTTGGGTACCGATTGGAGGGGTACCCATTCGAGAGGTACCATTCGAGGTTCGAGAGGTGAAGTTCCAGTGGAGATTCGAGAGGTGAGAGTTTGAGTGGGGGGCTTCGAGACGTAATGGTTCGAGAGTTGCCGCTTCAAGAGTTACCGATTCGATAGGTGAAGGTTCAGGTGGAGAGGTTCGGGAGGTAACCATTCGAGAGGTGAAGGTTCAGTTGAAGAGGTTCAAATAGAGGGGTTCCATTGGAGGGGCTCTAAAGGTACCCATTCGAGAGGTGAACGTTCAGGTGGAGAGGTTCGAGAGGTAACTATTCAAGAGGTGAAGGTTCAGTTGAAGAGGTTCAAATAGAGGGGTTCTATTGGAGGGGCTCGAAAGGTACCCATTCGAGGGTTGAAGGTTCAGGTGGAGAGGGTTTGAGTGGAGAAGTTCGAGAGGTAGAGATACGAGAGGTGAAGGTTCAGGTGGAGAGGGTTCCATTGGAGGGGTTCGAGAGGTAAGGATTCAAGATGTGAAGATTCCATTGGAGGTTCGAGAGGTGAAGGTTCCAGTGGAGATTCGAGAGGTGAGAATTTGAGGGGGGGGGGGTTCGAGAGGTAATGGTTCAAGAGTTACCCATTCGATAGTTGAAGGTTCAGGTGGAGAGGTTCGAGAGGTGAAGGTTCAGTTGAAGAGGTTCATGCAGAGGAGTTTCATTGGAGGGGCTCAAAAGGTACTCATTTGAGAGGTGAAGGTTTAGGTGGAGAGGTTCGATAGGGTTCCATTGGAGGGGTTCGAGGGGTAACCATTTGAGAGGTGAAGGTTCATTTGGAGAGGGTTCAAGTGGAGGAGTTCCATTGGAGGGCCTCGAGAGGTACCCATTCGACAAGTGAAGGTTCAGTTGGAGAGGGTTCAGGTGGAGGGGTTTGAGAGGTATCAATTCGAGAGGTGAAGGTTGAAGTTAGAGAGTTCAGGTGGAGGGGTTCAAGAGGTAAGGATTCGAGATGTGAAGGTTCCAGCGGAGATTCGAGAGGTAAGAGTTCGACCGGGAGGGGGGGTTCGAGAGATAATGGTTCGAGAGTTACCGATTCGATAGGAGAAGGTTCAGGTGGAGAGGTTCGATAGGGTTCCATTGGAGGGGTTCGAGAGGTAACCATTCGAGAGGTGAAGGTTTAGTTGGAGAGGGTTCAAGTGGAGGGGCTCCATTCAAGAGGTGAAGGTTCAGGTGGAGAGGGTTCCATTGAAGGGGTTCGAGAGGAAATTATTCGAGATGTTAAGGTTCCATTGGAGGTTCAAGAGGTGAAGGTTCCAGTGGAGATTCGAGAGGTGAGAGTTCGAGTGGAAGGGTTCGAGAGTTACTGATTTGATATGTGAAGGTTCAGGTGGAGAGGGTCAAGAGGTAACCATTCGAGAGGTGAAGGTTCAGTTAAAGAGGTTCAAGTGGTGGGGTATCATTGGAGGGGCTCGAGAGGTACCCATTCGAGAAGTGAAGGTTCGGGTGGAGTGGGTTCAATTGGAGGCGTTCCATTGGAGGGGATCGAGAGGTAACCATTTGAGATGTGAAGGTTCCAGTAGAGATTCGAGAGGTGAGAGTTCGAGTGGGGGGGTTCGAGAGGCAATGGTTCCAGAGTTATCGATTCGATAGGTGAAGGTTCAGGTGGAGAGGTTCGATAGGTTCCATTGGAGGGGTTCGAGAGGTAACTATTCAATAGGTGAAGGTTCAGTTAGAGAGGGTTCAAGTGGAGGCATTCCATTGGAGGGGCTCGATAGGTACCCATTCGAGAGGTGAAGGTTCAGGTGGAGAGGGTTCAAGTGGAGGGGTTCCAGTGGATGGGTTCGAGAGGTGAAGGTTGAGGTCAGAGAGTTCAGGTGGAGGGATCGAGATGTGAAGGTTCCAGTGGAGATTCAAGAGGTAAGAGTTCGAGCGGGGGGGGGGGGGTTTCGAGAGGTAATGGTTCCAGAGTTACCAATTCGATATGTGAAAGTTCAGGTGGAGAGGTTCGAGAAGTAACCATTCGAGATGTGAAGGTTACAGTGGAGATTTGAGAGGTGAGAGTTCGAGCGGCAGCGGGGTGAGAGTTCGAGTGGGGGTTCGAGAGGTGAGAGTTCGAGTGGGGGGTTCGATATGTGAGAGTTCGAGTGGGGGGGTTCGAGATGTGAAGGTTCCAGTAAAGGGGTTCTAGGTGGAGGGGTTCGCGAGGTACCGATTCGAGAGGCAGAGGTTCAGGTGGAGAGGGTTCAATTAGAGGGGTTCGAGGGGTCAAGGTTCTGGTGGACAGAGTTCCATTGGAGGTTCGAGAGGTAACGATTCGAGATGTGAATGTTCCATTGGAGGTTCGAAATGTGAGGGTTCCAGTGGAGATTCAAGAGGTGAGAATTCGAGTGGGGGTTCGAGAGGTAATGGTTCAAGAGTTTCTGCTTCGAGAGTTACCGATTCGATACGTGAAGGTTCAGGTGGAGAGGTTCGAGAGGTAACCATTCGAGAGATGAAGGTTCAGTTGTAGAGGGTTCAAGTGGAGGAGTTCCATTAGAGGGGCTCGAGAGGTACCCATTCGAGAGGTAATGGTTCCAGGGGTGAAGGTTAGGGGTTCCATTGGAGGGGCTCGAGAGGTGAAGGTTCAAGTGGATAGGGTTCCATTGGAGGGGTTCGAGAGGTGAAGGTTCCAGTAGAGATTCGAGAGGTGAGAGTTCGAGGGGGGGAGTTTAAGAGGTAATGGTTCAAGAGTTACCGATTCGATAGGTGAAGGTTCAGATGGAGAGGTTCAGAAGGTACCCGTTCGAGAGGTGAAGGTTCAGTTGTAGAGGGTTCAAGTGGGGGGTTCCATTAGAGGGGCTCAAGAAGTACCCATTCGAGAGGTAATGGTTCGAGAGGTGATTGTTCAAATGGGGGGTTCGAGAGGTGAAGGTTCCAGTGAAGATTCGAGAGGTGAGAGTTCAAGTGGAAGGGTTCCATTGGAGGGGCTCGAGAGGTGAAGGTTCCAGTGGAGATTCTAGAGGTGAGGGTTCAAGTGGAGGGGTTCCATTGGAGGGGCTCGAGAGGTGAAGGTTCCAGTGGAGATTCTAGAGGTGAGGGTTCAAGTGGATGGGTTTGAGAGGTAAGGATTCGAGATGTGAGAGTTTCGTTGGAGGTTCGAGAGGTTTCCAGTGGAGTTTCGAGAGGTGAGAGTTCGAGTTGAGGGTTTCCAGAGTTAATGGTTCGAATGGGGGGTTCGAGAGGTCAAGGTTACAGTGGAGATTCGAGAGGTGAGAGTTCGAGTGAGGGGTTCGAGAGGTAACGGTTCAAAAGTTACCGCTCCAAGAGTTTCCGATTCGATACGTGAAGGTTCTGGTGGAGAGGTAACCATTCGAGAGGTGAAGGTTCAGTTGTAGAGGGTTCAAGTGGAGGGGTTCCATTAGAGGGGCTCGAGAAGTACCCATTCGAGAGGTAATGGTTCGAGAGGTGAGAAATCGAACCCCTCCACTAGAACCACTTCCACTCGAACCCCTCCAGGTGGAGAGGTTCGAGAGGTAATCCTTTAAGAGGTGAAGGTTCATTTGTAGAGGGTTCAAGTGGAAGGGTTCAATTGGAGGGGCTCGAGAGGTACCCATTCAAGAGGTGAACATGTACCACTCGAATTACTACCTCTCGAACCCCTACACTAGAACCTTCACCTCTCCAACTTACTATGGAACCTTCACCACTTGAATCTGTACCTCTCGAACCCACTACCTCTCAAACCTCCACTGGAACCTTCACCTCTCGAACCCCTCCAATGGAACCCCTAACCTCCACCTCTCGAATCGGTGCTTCTCAAACCCTTCCAATGGAACCTACACCTCTCGAACGCCTCCAATGGAACCTTCACCTCTCGAACCTCCAATGGAACCTTCATCTCTCGAATCCACTACCTCTCGAGCCCTTCCACTAGAACCTTTACCTCTCAAACCTACTATGGAACCTTCACCACTCCATTCCGTACCTCTCAAACTCACTACCTCTCAAACTCACTACCTCTCGAACATCCACTGAAACCTTCACCTCTCGAACCTCCAATAGAATCTTTACCTCTCCAACCTCCAATAGAACCTTTACCTCTCCAACCTCCAATAGAACCTTCACCTCTCGAACCTCCAATAGAATCTTTACCTCTCCAACCTCCAATAGAACCTTTACCTCTCCAACCTCCAATAGAACCTTCACCTCTCAAACCCCTCCACTTGAACTCTCTCCACCTCAACCTTCACCTCTTGAACCATTACCTAACCTCCACACGAACTCTCACCTCTCAAATATCTGTTGGAACATTCATCTCTCGAACTGGTACCTCTCGAACCCCTCCAATGGAACCCCTGACCTTCACCTCTCGAAACTATACCTCTCGAACCCTTCCAATGGAACCTACACCTCTCGAACCCCTCCAATGGAACCCCTAACATTTACCTCTCGAATGGGAATCTCTCGAACCCCTCCAATCGAACCCCTAACCTTCACCTCTCGAATTGTCCAATGGAACCTTCACCTCTCGAACCTACTATGGAACCTTCACCACTCGAATCCGTACCTACCGAACCCTCCGCTCCAACCAACTACCTCTCGAACTTCCACTGGAACCTTCACATCTCGAATCTGTACCTCTCGAACCCCTCCACTTGAACTTTCTCCACCTGAACCTTCACCTCTCGTCATCTTCACACTTCAATTACATGTATAATTGGTACATTTATAACTTAAAATACAGTTTTTTTAATATTCCTATAGAATTTCTATAATCTGTTGTCAAGCTCACCGCGTAACGCATGGTCTAACCAAACTAGTAGCTGAGAAATGAGAACTAATTAAAGTGACGAGACACGGAAACAGATAGTCTGTACTTCTTGTGTGCTACTACCAGAAAATGACGACATGGCTGCTACTACCAGAAAATTATTTTTGAAAACGCGGATGGAGTATGCTGTTAATAACCATCAGAAAATTAATTACCTACAAAAGAAATCCAGCAAGCCTATACTGCCTTGTTTCAGTTTACTTGAGTTTCTAGTACACCCTCCGTCCCAAATTAAATGGTATGAGAGAGAATTTCACGCTCATCAAAAAACTTATCTAATCGTTAATATATTTAATTACGTATAATTATACCATACAAAAAGTTACTTTCCAGAAACTACGTGTTACGACGAATCAAACCATATAACATATGATAATATTATTGTTTATATATCTATTCAAATATGTGGTTAAAGTTGAACAGTGAATAGTGACATTTTATAAAGTGTGCAGTTTAATTTGGGACGGAGGGAGTAATTAATTTAACTAGTAACATACTACCTCCGTTTCACTAATAATGACTCACTTATTTTTGGCACTTGAATTTAGAAAATGTTGAGTTAGTGATGAAGAGTGTATTGAAAGAGTAAAAAGCAATTGAGTTGATGGAAAAAAATCTAGAATTTACCAAATAGAAAAGGAGTCAATGATAGTGAACCGGAGGGAGTACTATCTAGTAGAGCAATGAATATACTCCCTCAATTTCAATATGTTTGGCACTATAGACTTAGATTTTTTTAAAATTTTTGTAAATTGAAATGTCTAGAGAGAATTGAATGAAGAGAGTAAAAAGTTTAAGAGCAAAATGCATGTATAATACTACATAATTCATGAAAGTGCACATATAACCATGTGATAATTGAAAGTGCAAATATAACCCTAGATAGTTAGTTTATGTACAAATATAAAAAATTTTGGCAGTTTGAGGGCGGATTATGGTAAAAAGGGCTATTTTACCCCTCTGAAAAACGAATTTTTTTTATGAAATATGAAATGTCCATAATGCCCCTTAACCCTAAACTGAATTTACTCATTTCCTCATTTTCCTCATTTTTAATGCCATTAATGCTTCTGATGCCCCCCCCCCAATTTGTCGTCGACGTGTGCACTGCCGTTGTGGCCGGAATCTGAAAGACAAAACCCACGGAGGTTTTTGGGGGAAGAGGCTCTGACGATCAAGTCAGAAAATAGTCATTCAATTAGAAATGAATAATTGAGTTTGTAGGGTTACCTCTAGCCTTTATATAGGTTGGCAAGTACGGCAACTATTTTGTTTGCTTGTGATGCAAGTACTCTTCCCCTGAACCGGCCCAAATGATATTACCCAATGTATAAAATAGGAGACCTGGGCCGGTTAGAATAGGCACTTGGTCCCAGTACGAATTTACACATTATCAATAACCCCATGGGAACTTGAGGGTTCGGCCCTTGAATTCATCCCAAGGCTCTAAGTTTGAATTTGGGTCTGCCCCTACGAATTTGGTGACTCGCATTTCGATAAGGTTGCTTCAAATTCTCTGTTGAGCAGTGGTAAGACTTCCGAACCCCCGCAATTCTTCAGGGGTACAAATTTTTAGCCCCTGCAATGCTTCAGGGGTTCGTTCTCATGGCTGATTTTGGATCCTCCAGGTTAGCTTCAAATTTGTTCTTCGAGCGGATTAACTTGTTTAGGGTTCGACCCTCAGTTTTCTAATTTTTGTTAGAGCCCGAGGGCCTGGCTTCGGCCCCGTTTATTTACGTGGAGCCTAAGGGCCTCGACAATAAGGAATAGGGGGTGCAATCTCTTTATTCTCGAGAGGGCTCTGGCATAAGAAGTGGAAAGGTCATGAGGGTCATGATGCTCACACATGCCTTTAAGCGCGTGAGGTCCAGGTTGGATTTTATGCGCGCCACCTTCCTCATTAATGCCTGGAATTTCTCACCCACGTCGCCCATTTATCCACATTCTTACTTACTGTTTGGCAGCCCGAGGTAATGACTGCTTTTTCTTTCTTCTATATAAGGTGCTTCTCAATGCCTTAAATCACTTTGTACCCAAATTATTTTCAAACTTCAAACTCCTCTCTCAGAGAACTCCTTCTTTCTCAGAGCATTTCTTCTCTTTGACAAATTCCAAAGAGAGCTCCGGCCAACCATTCCGACCAAATACTAGTAAGTCTGCCTTTATTCAACCTTTCTTTCTCTTTATAAAATGTTGCAAACATCTTTGGGGGGAAAATTCAATTCCAGCCTATCTCCGGTTGGACCTTTTGCCGGCAGGGTGGAAAATCCCCGCCTCCAGGATTTCGGCTCCGTTCCCTCATTGGCTGCCAGTTCTAATTCATCTGGCATGGGAGGCAGAGAGAGCTCTGCCAATTGTTCGGTGCCGCCTAGGGGTTACAGCCGAAAGTGGGTCACCTCGAGGTCTAAGGTTCCGAGGGAGGCTGAGGTCCAGAACGATGAGAAGGGTCGGCCCTTAATTTTTTAGAAGATCTTAACCCCAGTCCCCAAAGGCCCCAAGCCAATCCCCAAGGAAATTTCCCACCTGCTATCGGCCCTTCCATCCGTGATTAGGGTTCCGGAGAACTTGAGATTTGAGGTCTTTCGAGAAGACGAAACCCCTAGGGATCTAAGGCCCGATATGTGCACTGTTTACGAGCACCATTTTAGGTTTGGGATTTTTTCCCCTACCCCCCCCCCCCATCCTCCCCCATCTTCTTAAGGAGCACCAAATCAATTTGGCCCAACTCCATTTGAACATCATATTCTATGTTATGGCGTTCGTGACCCTTTGCCATAGATTAGGAATCACCCCAGGCTGCGAATTATTCAGGTTCCCTACTATCTTTCTTGTAGCAAGGCCGTAAAACATGGGGAGATAAAAATTGGGGGGATCCTTACTCTTAGCAATAGGTTCTCGAACCATCCCATAAAAATTTCTTCGAACTGCCGAGACTGGTACAAACCCCCTATCTACACTTTTGACAGTGAGGTCGAGAGCTATTATATCCCGAGGTGGAATTGGAAGCCCAAGTTCGATAACATTGCCAATTACTCTGCTCCGGAGAATGTGGTAGCAGATGGGGACAGGATTTTGAGTGAACCCCTAGATATTTCTAGGAATTGTAGCTATATTTGGCCATAGTAGGTTTACGAACAATGGGTTTATAACCAGGAGCCATTTTTTTATTAAGCCTCCTCCTCCGGTTGATCCTTCGAAGACCCCTTCTACTGATAAGAGGAATGTTAAGAAAAAGATAGTTGAGAATGACAAGCCTAAAAAGGTTAAGGGAAAGGTCTATTTGACTGCCGAAGGTAGGGCCTCTAAAAGGTAGGGCCTCTAAAAGTCAAAAGAAGACAAAAGCTGATTCTTTGAAGCCCTCTGAGCCTGTTTTGAGGCCTTTAGAAGCCATTTCAGAGCCCCAAGAGCTTGATAACGTTGCGGAGGCCCTATTTAGGAGTTCCCCTCCTCCTCACACCACACAAAGGTGTTTGCAGCATCTTAGTTTTCATCTTAATTGTTTCTACTTTTAGTTTCATTAACTGACTTTTTTTTGTTTTGTCTATTTCAGTGGGTTTCACTAACTTCTTCTAATTCAAGGAGGAGGAGGAGGAGATGGTTTACAAGGAGCATATTGATAGCTCCCCTTATCAGCCCCATCTCCAGGCTAAGGCACAGCTCTAGCGGGAGGTCCAAGGTCCTCCAGTGAATAACAAGAGGATTCGTGAGGGCGCTTCTTCTTGCAACCCCTCCCCCTTAAGGTAAGGAACTGACGAACATGTTGAGTTGCAGGTTGGCTTCGGGGCCGGTCTTACTTTGGGGGAGGGTAGCCATATCCCTCCAGGGGCAGTTAACCCCACCCTTGCTGTTATCCCAGAGATTGCCATTGTTATGAGTGCCCCGGACTCCGTCCTTCAAACTCTCTTGGTGAAGGCAGGCCAAGCTCAAGAGGCTGCAAACAAGATGGGGGCCTAGAAGAAGGCCCACAGGGTTGAAATAAACGAGCTTCGAGAGGAGCTCAAGAAGGCTACTTCCAATAACGAGGAAGAGTTGAAGAGGGTGGTCTCCCAGTTGAAGGAACTTCAAGAGAAGTTGTCGGAGGCCCAGGCGTCCGTTCAAACTCTAACCAACAAAAATACTGAGCAGGCCAGTCTTCATTTTGCCGAGCAGCAGGCCTTCCTTCTTAAGCTTGCCAACAAGCATGTGAAAACTAAGGGCTTCTGATATTTCTTCTCGTCCCTATCTAGGGTCTGCGTGGGGGTCACTCTGAATGATCTTGCCAACTCCTTCTATAAGGATCTTCCTGCCAAATACGCTACCATGGTGGATGTCTTCAAGAACAACTCCAACCCAGCCCAGTTTGACCACTTTGGTGGAAGTCTATCCACAATGGGGGTATCAAAGTCCCATAGCTCAAGCATTTGAAAACCTTCGGTCGACTCTTCTTTGTGGGGAAAATTCGCAATTTGGGGGTGTGGATGATGATAACGAGTAAAGCCAGCCTGGCCCCTTGACTCAGCCAAAGCCGCGATGCAGGATAATCTCTTCAAGCTCTACTCATGCAGAGCCTACTATAGGAGAAAAAAAAGAATGTCTGAATTATTTTCCTTAGGATTTTGAATGTACTCTTTTTCCCTAACGTGAATGAAATTATCTTCTTTACTCATACATTTTTACTTTTTCTGTCACTTTGTAGATTCTAGACTTGGTGCCCTACCCCCCCCCCCCCCTCAAATTGCAAAGGGTACCATATTTGACTTCTTCTTCCAAGTTATGAAAGAATGATATCATAAGAACGAAGCATGGGTGTAGGAGCACCAAATCAAAGCTTCTCGATTATGGTATAAGTCTGTTCGACTCGAGGGAGAGCTTCAATCTGCTTATGAGGAGCTTAGCTTATGGTGCAATGACCTTCATGGGGAATAGAAAGAACTCCTCGATACGCTTAGCCATTTGAGGGAGGAAAGGGACCTCCTTGTCGTGGATATGGATGGGCTTTTGGAGGATTATTTCCTCCTCAAATCTTGGCACAACGAGGTCCTTGAAGAGGTCACCACAAAAGCTGGGCATGGTTCAATCCATGAATGCATTGCTGCTGCCAAGGCATTTAAGGCTTCCGGGGGGTGTCGTCTTCTTAGCCTAGCAAAACCATCAAGCATTATCGTCGCAAGGCCCAGGTGCATTGGGATGATATAGATCTAGTTCACGCATCCCTTCGTACGACCACTGCCAAGCTGTAGGAGTGGGAAGAACATAATCGGGAGTACCAACGTCTAAATCCATCTTATGAGAGGGCGGTTAAGGAGAATGAAGAACTTTGTGTAACTTCCTATAGGGATACGGAAAGGCCGAGAGGGACTATGCAAAGTTATATCAAACTTGCACAACTACTGCTGATAGTCTTTGAGTATACGGCCTCCAATTTGGGACTACCAATGAAAATTTTATCAAAGACAATGGAGCATTTCTTCAACAAACCCTCAACATCATGGAAAGGAAACGTATTATGAGGAGAAATTGGATCATACCGATGCAAATTTAATCGAAGACTTTGGAGCATTTCTTCTTTGCCCTTTATTCTTTTTGAGCAATTGAATTCTTCACATGAGTATTAACCCTTCCGGTTTAATTAATTATTTCAAACTTTTCCTTTCCTTTCATTCTAAGGTGCTTCTCATTCGACCCTAAGCGTTCAATCGGTCGCAGAGGCCCTTTGATTACAAGGCTTTTATCCTGGAAACTTACATGTGTTTTGGGGATTTCGGCCCCAAAGCGCTCAAGAGGTCATAGAGGCCATTCGATTATTTTCAAGGTTTTTACCTTGTGCGCTTGCATGTTTTAAGGGGATTTCAACCCCAATGCGCTCGTAGGCCGTAGAGGCCCTTCGATTATTTCCGAGGTTTTTACCTTGGGTGCTTGCATGTGTTAAAGGGATTTTGACCCCAAAGGGCTCGATATGCCGTGGAGGCCCTTTGATTATTAAGGATTTTACCTTGGGCGCCTGCATGTGTTAAGGGGATTTCGACCCCAAAGAGCTCAACGGGCCGTTGAGGCCCTTCAATTACTTGCAAGGTTTTTACCTTGGGTGCTTGCATGTGTTAAGGGGATTTCGACCACAAAGCGCTCGATAGGCCATGGAGGCCCTTCGATTATTTGCAAGGTTTTTACCCTTGCTACTCATATTATGAAAGGGGATTTTGGCCCTGAGCGCTGAACAGGCTACGAATGCCTTCCATATTTTTAATACTCCAATTTGAGGAGAGTGAGGAATTTTCGTTCCCTCGAACTAGAGTGTGTTTTAGTTATTAAAAATAAATACAAACAATTAAATGAAACACACTTCAATAGGTAATTTTAAAAAATAGAGGAACCCTATCGACTTACAGCACTATTTTCGTCGTAGGTGTCCCTCGACCCATAGCTACTTTAGGCCGAGTTATTTCTTATTCTCGCCAAGTCTATTGGTATTTATAATAATAGTACCTCCTAAGGTTGGAAACGTTCCATCTGTGCGGAACCGACTCAGCCTAGGGAGTTTCCAGCATGTAACTACCTCCGGGGTAGGCTTCAACAACTCGATAGGTTCCTTCCCAGTTTGTCGCCGGTTTACCTTCTGACTCCCTTCGGTTTTTTTTGTTCCTCCTAATTATGAAGTCTCCTTGGGAAAACTGGATTTTTTGGACCCTTTGGTCATGATACCGCTTGATCTTCTCTTTAACCTTGGTTTCCTGGAGTGCCTTTTCTCTTTTTTCTTCGAGAAGGTCCAAGTCCAGGCGCGGCTCATCGATGACCTCCCAAGTTTCATCACTTATGGAAAACCTTTGAAGGTGGGGCAGCCTTTTCTCCACAAGAATATTGCCTCCAAACCGTAAACCGAACCATCAGGTTTCACTCGTGGCAGAGGATTCCGTCGTTCAAGATGACCAAAGCAAACTGGGCAATTCGTTGATCCAATTTCCGCCAGCCCCTTTGAGCCTCGACCTAATGCCATTGACGATGGTTCGATTTGGGACCTCAACCTGTCTATTAGCTTGGGGTAGTAAAAGCTGGTAACCTTCTGATAGATCTTATACTCCTTATATCAGCTCTTGACGGGGTCATTAACGAACTGGGCACCGTTGTTAGTTACGATGGTTTGAGGGATCCCAAAATGACATATGATATTATTCCAGAAAAAAAATAGATCACCGCCTTCCCTTTTATGCCAGTTAAGGCCTCGGCTTTGACCCATTTTGTCAAGTAGTCCACAGCTACAATCAGGTATTGAAAGTGGCCTGGGGCCTCTGGGAAAGGGTCCACTGGATCAATCCCCCATTTGTAAAATGGTCGGGAGCTATTTATGTTCATCATTTCTTCTCTGGGGACATGGGTGATTGGTGCATGCATTTGGCATTGATGGCAGGCTTGGATGTGCTTGTTAACCTCGTCGAACATCTTGGGCCAATAGTATCCAGCCAGGAGGAGCTTCTTAGCTATCGATCAAAACCTTGGTGGCTTCCGCACGCTCTTTCATGAGTCTCGCAGATCAAATAGTCAACTTTGTGGGAGGGGGGTTACGCATCGATGAAGCAGCTGCAGATGACCTTGCTGATAGAGCACATCCTCATGGATCACATACTTGGGTGTTTTCAGCCTAACTTTCCTTGCTTTGATTGCATTTTCCAGAAGGGAACCATCTCGAAGGTAGCTCATAATTGGCGTTATCCACTAAATTTCTTCATCCACCATCATCACAGTTGTTTTTTCTTTGAATTTATGTTTACTCAGCGTTTCCACCATTAACTGCTCTTGGGATTGTCAATCCAAGTCCAACGAAGCCAACTTGCTCAGGGTGTCGCTCGAGGGACTTGAGTCAGGGTGTAATGGTGGAAATGTTTGAGGAGGGGATTCACCACTTCCATATAACACTACAAGCTTCATTCCCTAGCCTCGTATTCCCTCTTGACTTGCAGAACCACGATTTGGAAATCACTGAAAATTTCCATCCTTTGAACTCCTAGGTCTTTGGCTATTCGAAGGCCTGTGATCAGTTCTTAGTACTCCACTTCATTGTTAATAGCCTTGAAGTCAAAGTGCATGGCACAGGGATAGTCTTTCTTGTTGGGGCTTGTGAGAAGAATAGCGGCCCCCTGCCTCCAGAGTGTGATGATCTATGTACGTTTAGCTTCCACGTTTCCTTGGATTCTTTTTCATCGTCGAATACTATTGGTTCTATAGTTTCCACAATGAAATCTTCTAAGGCTTGGCCTTTGATGGCTGTTATTTGGCGGAACTGGATGTCGTGCTCCCTCAACTCGATTGCCCACTTCATCATTCGCCTCAAGGCCACTGGCTTAAGGAGTATTTGCTTAATTGGATAGCTAGTGAGTAAGATGATCTTGTGGCTTTGAAAGTATGGTCGGAGCCACCTCACTGCATGGACTAGGGCTAAAAACAATTTTTTGAGAGCGGTGTATCGAGCCTCTGAACCACGCAATGGCCTGCTTACAAAGTAGATGGGGTTTTGTGCTTTTTCCTTTTTCTTTACTAAAACTACACTTATCGCTAAGGGGGATGCCAAGATGTATAGGTATAAATATCCCCCTTCTGTGGTTTCATCAGTGTGGGAAAGTTTCGTAAGTGTTCCTTAAAGTATCAGAAGGCTTAGTCACACTCTTCCGTCCATTCAAATTGTTTGCCTTTTTGAAGCACTTCAAAAAATGGAAATTGTTTCTCAGCCCCTTTGGAGAGGAATCGACTGAGTATAGCTAGAGACCCTGTTAGCGTTTGAATGTCCTTGACCATTCAAGGGGGCTTCATGCCCATCAAAACTTTGACTTTCTGTGTATTCGCATCGATCCCCCTCTCCGAGACCATGAATCCCAGGAATTTCCCAGCTCTAACTCTGATTACACACTTAGCTAGGTTCAACTTTAGATTAGCTTCTCGAAGCCTCTGGAAAGTTTCTTCGAGATCCAGCAGTAATTGGTCGTAGCCCTTTCTTTTGACTACCATATCACCTATGTATATTTCCACGATTCTGTCTATCTAATTTTCAAAAAATCTTATCAAATAGCCTTTGGTAAGTGGCCCCTACATTTTTTAGGTTGAATGGCATTTTCTTGTAGCAAAACGTCCCCATGTCTGTTATGAATGACGTCTTTTGCTTATCCTCCTTCGCCATGGGTATCTGGTGATAGCATTTCTGGGCATTGAAGATGGATAGTACTTCATATCCCGCTATCGTTTCGACCAGCACGTCAATAGAGGGTGAAGGATAGCTATCTTTGGGGCAGCTTTTGTTGGGGTCTGTGAAGTCTATGCACATTTGCCAAGCCCCATTGTGCTTGGAAACCATCATGGGATTCTTTATCCATTTGGGATAAAATGCCTCTTCGATGAACCCTGCTCGAAAAAATTTCTAGACTTCCTCTTTTATGGCCTTCGCCCTCACGAGGGCGAACGACCTCCTTCTCTACGTAATTGGATTTTATGAGGGGTCCGCATTTATTCTGTGGACCATCAGCAGTTTGGGTACCCCTATGAGATCGAACGTACTCCACGAAAATACGTCAACATAGTTATCTTGGAGATCCTTCAGTTTTTCTTTCGTTACGGGTGGTAACTTTTCTCTTCGAGGAGGCCTCTCCTCTTCGTCTTTCGACACTGTCTGGGAGCAAACCCTCTCTTGCACATCTATCAATTTCCTTCTTCAGGTGGGTGCATTCACTTGTATCATGGCCACAGTCTTTATGATGGTCACAAAATTTAGGTAATTCTCTTTTTCCGAGGTAGTCTTTTCCGGGAGGGGGAGCTCGAAATAACCCCTTGTGGATAGAGTGTATTTCCACCTGGGTCTTGATTAGGGAAACATAGCCCTCAAAGCCTTTGTTCCAAGATTTCAACATTCTTGGTCTTGACTCTGAGGCCTTAGGGCCCTTTTCTCCCCACCTGTCTCCCTCTCATTTTCTCTTTGCGGCTTCCTCGATTTTTGAGTACTGTTCCATGATTTCTTGTATTTGCTGCTGGGTTTCTGGCTTCTTCGAGACCAGCTTCTTATACAAGTCAAGGTTGGACATTCCACTCATGTAGCCAAGAATCACCCCCATTTACAGTGCGGTTGATTACACTGAGGCTCTCATCCATATATCGATGATAGAACACTTCCGTCGATTCGTCGGGCCTCTGTTTGCTTTGATAGAGCTCAATCAGGGTTTTTGTAAATTGTTTCTTTTGGAAATATTGGCCCAGCAGGGCCTTCCAAAATCTCTATATGAATGCAACGATCCCTTGCCTAGTTTGTTAAACCATTCTTGAGCTTTTCCTCTAACTCCCTACCAGCTTATGTGTCAGTTGTTCGTTGAAGTCCCCCGAATTCATCAAACTGGGTAAGGTATGTATGAACTCCCACGGGTCCGAATCTCCATTGTACTTGGGGATCCCCTTGGGTGGTTTCACATCGTTGGGCAATCGAGTGGCCATGATTAAAGGACTGAAAGGGAAGACTGCGACTTAACCCGGAGGCCCAATCAACCTGGCCAGTTCCTTTGTGAAGGCATCGCTTGACTTGCCTCCCATATGTGGATCTCCATATTTATTTGTCCAGAACGAAGTGTCGACACTGAGTATTTGATTCGAGTCCATGTATCCTGGCCATGGTCCTCCCACATTAGAGCTGTGATACTGCTGCTGATGCCCCTGATGATCGGGCTCATATGAAGGGATCCTGGTTAAGGCCATGAATGAATCTTGTTCTCGTAACCTGGGTAATTCCACATTGGCCAAGCCATCGAGTAAGGGATTACCTGGTTGAAAATATGAGCTGCCGAAATAGGCACCAAATATGCCAACATTTGGCCCATGCTGGGGAACATTGGTTGAGGCCGATCTTGAGTCCCTATCCCCGTCTTTGCTTGGTAGGATGCTCTTAGGGTTGCCTGCAATTGGAATTCTGGCTGCAACACCAAGGGCATCGAAGGTGGAGGCACCTCCTGCTGCTGGACCAACCTCTGATAGAGCACTGGGGAGATCCACATGATATCCAGTCGATCTAAGGGTTTGAGCTAGTTGTGATAGGTCATGCTGTGACGGGAAAGTCGTGCTATTTGTTCCACTTGTCACTCAAGTGACCCCTGTCGTCGATTCTACTTGCGAATCTGCCGTAGCTTCTATGAAATGCGGCTCATCCTCCCTTTGTCGGCATGCCTGGCTTTGTGAGGTAAGGGCTCCGACGCCTCCTACCCAAGGCTCAGCGCTGACTTCCATCCATCTCAGAGGTACAGTAGCATCAATAAGATACCCCTCTGGTGCCCTTTTTGTCAGGATCTTGTCTCAGACTACCTCTGGGAGTCTGTTACCGGCACTTGGGAGCGGGGGCAGAATCTGATTGCATCTTGCTCCAACGTCCCTTCCTTCTCTGGTAGGAGGATTGTACTTACTCGCTGGCACCTAAGGTCTTGCCTTTTAGCCGTTCACTTCAAAGCAAGGTGCTTGCTATAGAGATGGACATAAACAGCAAAATATATGCAGATCTGACTAACAATCCCACCCAGCGTGACAACTTGATGCACCCCAATTTTCCATCGTCGTGTGCACCGCCGTTATAGCTGAAATCTACAAGATAAAGCCACCAAAGGTTTCCGGGGGAAAGAGGCTTTGACGATCAAATTAGAAAATAGACTTTCAATTAGGAATAAATAGTTGAGTTTGTATGGTTACCTCTAGCTTTTATATAGGTTAGAAACTATTTTTGTTTGCTTGTGATACAAGTACTCTTTCCCTGGGTAGGCCCAAAGGATATTATTCGAGGGATAAAATAGGATACCTGGGCCGGCTAGATTAGGTGCTTGTGCCTAATATGAATTTACACATTATCATCTTCTGAGGTCTTTCGTGATAGTTTATTTGGGCCTCGAGGCATCAGAATCCATTTTTCCTGAGAGTTCATGAAATCCATTTTTCGCACACCAGTTTCTTTCTTCGATGCAACACCGATTGGAAGAATACTCAGCAGATAGCATTTAAATGAGTAAATTTATTCGGACAGTAAATGGTACTTCGATGAATACCCAACTCATCATTTGACGCCTCCAACAAGTACCCAAAGTTTGGCCGCAACTCGCTGCCCTCCGACGTCATATCCACCACCTTCAGCAATGCTGTCGTCGCCAGCGCCGGCCCATTTAAAATCTCCTCCTCAAAACTCTTCATAAATGAGTCCAACTCGGGGTTCGCCGTGAAAATCTCCCCATCATCGAAGCCCCCCATGAAGAGATCCTCCCTCAGCTGTTTCACCTTCTACAAGTCGAAGGTCGTGCCGGCCAAGGCAGAATGGCCCCTTTTCTTGCTTCCAAAATTGGCCATTGATACAGAAAGAATGAAATGGATTTGAGAAAGAGAGAAAAATAGAGTGAAGATAACGTATTCATCGGGTGGCCAAATTCAGTGTGGTATTCACCACATGTGTTGCCGGTGAGATTTGGGACGGCGGAGAAGAAGATAGGTACAATTGGAGAAGAAGATAGGCTTAGGGTTAATTTGTAAATTTATCTTTTTTAAATTTTTGTTGAAAGGGCATTTTGGTCATTTCGAGTCGGGTAATTGGCCGGTCAATGCCAGAATATAGTCTCCAGGGTTATATATGCACTTATGCAAAGTAGTTAGGGTTATTTTTTCACTAAAAATTATCTCGGGGTTATATTTGCACTTTCTCAAATATATAGGGTTATATTTGTATATTTCCCAAAGTTTAATGAGTACCGGTTGAAAATGGGTCACTTTTTTCCGTAAAACGAAGGTGACAATTTTAGAACACATACTAAAAAGGAAAGCGTGTCAAATATAAAAAAACAGAGAGAATATGTAGTCTCTATCATTATATTGTTGACACATTTCTTTTCATAAAAAGTATTAAAATACTCCATCTGTCGCAACTGAAATTGTATTGCAATCATTTGCATATTGTTCAAAACATGTTTGATTGTTAATATGTTTACCTACGTATAATAACAGTAAATAAAAGGGCGAACGACTTCAGGGGCCCGTGAACTATCACTATCGTTCACCTTTCGCCCCTCATATTTTTATAAAAAATCTTTTTGGCCCCTGAACTTTCAAAACTGTCAAGTCGTGGCCCTTCCGTCGGGTCAAAGCGTTAAATTCAAAGTTTCCTCCATTAATTAAGGGAAAATTTGACTTTTTATCTTTTTTATTTACAAATAAGTCCCTTGTACCTTTTTTTAATTACAACCTTTCCCCCATCTGTTAATAATTTAAACCCAGCCCATCCCTCATATTTTAGTAACTAAAATCCTGCCTCTATCTTATTATTAATTAAACCCAGTCCCTCCCCCATCTTTTAATAACTAAAATCTTGCTCTAATCGTATTTTTAATTTAACCCACCCCCACCCCCCTCTTTTCCGACCATCCCCCTCCGCCTTCCACCGCTCCGGCGCTGCCCCCCTTTCTTCTTCCTCTTTGACCATTCCAGTACTCCCGCGCCGCTCCCCCCAACCCCCACCCATTTTTTCTCCGACCACCCCCCTTCATCTTCTCCATTTTCTGAGTTCCTCGATGCGTTTAACCACCCCACCAACGGAAGCTCAACCAACAAGATTCTGGCAATGGCAGAGGTGTAGTACTTATCAGTTGTAGGGTCAAACACACTGGTTTTAGGATGCGGAGCCCGGGGTTTGACTGAAACAGGCTCGATCACTTCATCGGGGAGCACATGTTGAAGGACCGGCTCATCTGGGTTCTTTTCATACGGTGGAGCTCTGGCCGGAGGAGATGAGGAACCGGTTGTCATAGCTCGCCACCAGTCTCCCACTCTAATTCAAGTGCGACGAGCAGGCGGCCATAAAATGATTTCACATTCCACAAAGAAAAGCGGAGGTGGTTGAAACAATATGCCTGCAAAAATCGTTCTCGGCATTTAGTTTTGCCGGTGAAGGATGAACTCTAATATTCTTGGCGAGGAGGTCTGTAGCAGATGGAAAGGGGAGAGGAAGGGGAAAAAAAAAAGGGAAAAGAAAATGAAAAGGAAAAAGAAAAGAAGAAAATGGAAAATGGAAAATGGAAAATGGAAAATGGAAAATGGAAGAAAGAAATAGGGAATATGGAAAAATGAAAAATGAAAAATGATCATGTTGCCCTTCAACTTAACGTTTTTTATTAAATTTAATGCTTGGACCAGACCGAATGGCCAGAATTCACAGTTTTGTTCGTTGAGGGGGCAAAAGTGTTCTAAAAAACAAAAGGGGCTAAAAGAGGACGATGGAGGGAGTTTAGGGGAGGGAGTTTAGGGGAAGGAGTTCAGGGGTCTCCCAAATCGTTCGATCTAAATAAAATATTGATATTTAGAAACTAGTTATTATGACGAATTGAACAGTGTCATATAATATAGAGCAAAGTGCATGTATTACCCTACATGATTGACGAAAGTGTAGATATAACCCTGTGATAATTGAAAGTGCATATATAATCCCAGATATTTAGGTTATGTGCAAATATAAATTTTTCCGAAAGTTTAAGGCTGAAATTTAGTGAAAAGACTATTTTGCCCCTCTGTAAAAAAATAAAATAAAAATTGAAAAAACATTGAAATTACATTACAAACCCTCTTCTTCATTTCTCTCTTCTTCTCGTCTTTTCTCAGATCCATTTTCTTTCTCTCGTCTTCTTTGCTTCTCTCTAGCCTTCTCAGTCTTGGATCAACCTAGCTCTCACACACTCCTGGAAAAGCTTTCCATTGACCTTTAGAAAAGAATCGGTGATGACGAGAACCCCAGCAATTATGGGATAATTGACGGAGGAGGGTTTGAGGTCAGAGGAGGGGTTCGTGGCAGCGGAGCACGGATTGGTGGCGAGTGGCGAAGGTCCAATTACAGCGTCCAGCAGACAGGAGCCCCAGTGACGACGGGCTGATTGACAAAGGAGGGTTTGAGGTTAGAAGAGGGGTTTGTGGTGATGGAGGAGGATTAGTGGCGAATCGGTGACGGGGAGGAGGATTAGTGGCGAGTGGCAAAAGTCCAATTACAGCGTCCAGCAGACAGGATCCTTGGCGATGACGGGCCAATTGATAGAGGAGGGCTTGAGGTCGGAGGAGGGGTATGTGGCGGTGGAGGAAGGATTGGTGGCAAATCGGTGACGGGGAGGAGAATCGGTGAAAAGTGGCGGAACTGGTCTTCTTCTCATCTTCCCCTCTTCGTCTTGTTTTTCCCAGTCTGTTTCATTGATTCATCAATTTTAGAGTTGGTGGCTTCACCGGTGGTGTTGGGGATTCATCGATTTTCTAGCGCTTGGCTGAGCTGAATCGGAAATGGTGGCGGATTGTTGTGGAGGTGGCGGTGGTTGTGCAGGTTGTGGTGGTCGGTAAGGGTTCGTGGTGGTAGCCGGGTGAGGGTGGTGGTGGTGGTAACCGAGTGAAGGTGGTATTGGTGGTGGTGGTGGTGGTGGTGGTGGTGGGATGGTGGATTGTGATGGTGGTGGATTAGTGGTGTGATGGCGGGGTTGGTGGCAGAGCTGGGCGGTGGGGGTATTTTTGTCTTTTAAATTTTTGTATTAGGTTAGAAGGGCATTTTGGTCATTTCCGGTCTGCCAATGGCTGAAAATGGCCAGTCAATGCCGGAATAATGGCTTTAGGGTTATATTTGCACTTATGTATAATAGCTAGGGTTATATTTGCCCTAAAAAATAACTCAGGGTTATATATGCACTTTCTCCAACATATAGGGTTATATTTGCATATTACCCTATAATATAATATTGTTCTTCATATATCTATTCAAATATGTGGCCAAACTTAGAAAGAGAATAGTATCAAAAAAGTAAATGTACAATTTCAGTTGGGACATAGGGAGTAGTAAAAGGTATTAAATTAATGAACTGTGAAATAAAATGAGAAATTAACATACTCCCTCCGTCTCAGGGGAATCTGCACACTTTCCTTTTTTGTGTGTCTTAAGAAATCTGCAAACTTTTCACTTCTTAGAAAAATTCAGCTTTCTAAAATACAAATTACCCTTAATAATTTAAAATTTACATAAACACCTAACCTATTTCCACAAACCCTTACTCCTCAACCACCGAGATTTTCATATCCAAAACTAACCATTTTTCCGCCTCCTTCCCTCACCTCCGCCACCACTCCCTCCCCTCCCTCTAGCTCTGCCTTCCCTCGTCTCCACCACCGCCCCTCCCTTTGCCTCCACCGCATCCCTATCCTCGCCTCCCCTTCTTCCAGATCCAGCGTCTCTCCTTTTTCTAGAGCCACATCAGTCAACACTTCACTCTCCGCATCTCACGCCCCCACCTATCTCCTTCGTGACCCACCCTCTGATGCCACCACCATGACGCCAGCCCACTTCCAATCCCCTTGCCTCACCACCCTTGAGTCAACGGTGTGGTGGAAATCATCTCTTGCCCCCAAGTCATTGGCATGGCAGCACTGCTTAAATCAACACAGCCTGAGTGGTGCCGGAGAGATGAAAGAACAGAGGCGAAGAGATGGACGGCGAAAATGACGGAGAGGCGGAGAGAGACGACAGAGAGAGCAAACGGAAAGGGCTTTGCCAAAGGAAGAAGACAGTGGTAGAGCTGAATGAAGAGAGGCAAAGAGATGGACGGTGGAGATAACGGGCGGAGAGAGCAGGCGAGAGGGCTGAGCCAAAGGAAGAAGATAGGGGTAGTTTGGTCATTCCATGCATCAAAAATTAAAAGTCCCACGTTCTCTTTCTGCAGATTTCTCTGGAACGGGGGGAGTAATTTAATTTTGATCACTTTTAACATAAAATTAAAATATATTATTGATTATAAAAAAATTAATAGACAATAATAAAATAATATAAATAGTGCTCTATTATACAAAGAGCCCATACCTCTTTACTTTCAATTCCAGTTATAATAAACTTCAGGGATAAATATATGTATAACCCTAAATTTAGGATGAAAGTTTCAATATAACTCTGGAGTATTTTCCGTTTATGGTGCAAGTTCAATGCGACCCGGCTGCAACTATGCAGATTTTCAAACCCGAAGACATATATGGAGGACGCATTAAATTTCTCTTTTTTTAAGCTCGTGAAGAGGACGCGTTCATGGAATGCGTTCTCTATTCAATTCCTTTTTTTGAAGCGCCTGACGAGGACACATTCAGATAATGCATCCTCCATGTAATTCCTTTTTTAAAGCGCATGAAAAGGACGCATTTAGAGAATGCGTCCTCTAACTGCTTTACTTTTTTATAAAATATTCCATCGTGACATTTACTAAAAAAATAGAGGAAGAATTTTTAAAATAAAAAGGAATGATGCGTCCTCTTATTACTTTTTTTTTTGTTTGGACAACATATTTACTAGAATAAATGCATTGAAAGAATTTGAAAGTCCTTTTTGAAATTTATGATAATAAAATTTGAACAAGGAAAATTTTGATCGTCCTATTTAAAATTTATGATAATAAATTTTGAATGTCATATTTCCACTAATTTTGAATGTATGTATTTCTTTTTTTAAAATATTCCAAAATATAGAAAATGAATGAATTATAAAAAAAATGGAAGTTAAAAATGCATTGACATTTTAATTTTAAAATTTCATATTTTTTGTAATTTAAATAAATTAGAGTTGTATGCAATTTTTTTAAATTTTCCTCTTTTTCCACTACTAACTAATTTAAATAAACAAAAATATAAGAGTAGACGCATTTAATGTTTATGAAATTAGAGGATGATAATGAAAACAATATAAACATGAAATGGATTAACAAAAATATGAATTGATTCAGTGATACAATATTCTAAGAACACATGGCAAATAGAAACATAATGAAATGAATGTCCAACGACATGTAAGGTACTAATGATGTCTCCACAAAGCTTTCCACTTGTTCCACATGGGGGTGGACGTATGGTGTGGGATGTGCGTCGAGGAACAGCTATATGAGTACAAACACGTACCTCGTCATGCCGAACTCCCTATGTAAAATCCTCCTCCATATCGTCTCATGCATCCTCATTTAAATCATACTTGATGTGAGGAACGCTACGTGTATGTAATGGAGCAGTAGGCGATGTATACACATGCTAGCAGTGGGAGTACTGTATGCAGTAGAATCAGCTGGAGTAGTGTTGGAGTATGAGAGTCCACCATCTGATGGTCCTTCATGGGTTTGACTCGCTTGTGAGGGTCTTACTTGAGATGAACCAATGTGTGTCGTAAGTACGGGAGCATGCGGTCGCCGACCACCCTGTCGACCAGGAGGAGTTATACGGTGGCTTTTGATTTCATTGTATCTCACACCAGGGGGGTCCCTCTATGTGCACATGTGGATGATAATACTGCAGTCTGGAGGGCTCATGCGCATATTCTAGAGTACGTGTGACAACACCATGTACCCCCCTAATAACGTCTGCGAAACGTGGGGGACATTTGTCAAATTAATATCTAATATAAGGTGCACCTCGAACATTGCCTGAAACTACATAAATGTGACAAATATGTTAGATATTCAAAAATCAGGGAATCTGTAGTATTATTTGTTGATAATATGATAAATTTAGTAAATACCATATACTCCAAAGTCGCTCCATCTCCATGAAACCCCTTCGTAACCGTTTGTCATCGTCCTGGCTGATTAATCAGGATCACCGTCCTACGAAAATACCACTCCATGTATTCTCGATCAAGTGTATATGGATCCACTAACCCAAGTGCATTAATTTGGTACCCTACTCGATGTTCCCACGCATCAAGATATCTTCTCAGTTCAACACGCCAATCCATGCCTGACCTCTCCCCATGGTCTCTAGTATGACGCAGTTTTCTTTATCCTTAGTGACCAACTGTGTGGGTATTGTCTGCTTCATACTAGAGACCATCGGGAGAGGTCAGGCATAGATTGGCGTGTTGAACTGAGAAGATATCTTGATATAATGTAAGAGGTAATTTGGATTTACACGATGAACATGATGATACTCCACGACGTGCAAACAAATGAGGTCAACACACAATAGCCAGTTGTTGCTACCAGTTGTATAGTATTGTGGGAGATGTTCTATGACATCTTCAGTGTATGGCTGCCAAATAAACTGACATAACAGACAAGTTTTATGGTTAGAAAAGAAACACCATTTTTTCTTTTATTTTTAAGAAATGTAAATCCAAATTACTTTATACCTGACTGTCATGGAGACATGTTATATTACAAGGTACACTTTTAGTACTATTGTGATAAATTGCACCGGGCTCTCCACCTGTGAGGAGCATAATGAATAATATTAGCTATTCCTAGTAATTAAAAAGGTTTAAAATTTGTGTCCTTACTAATTGAATACAAACCTGAACCCAAGAGCACTCATGGTAGTGGTCACTGGAAGTCGTCCGGCAGGACGGATGGTTGGTATTCGCTCCTATGCCCACAACTTCCAATAAATATAAAAATATATAATATAATGTAAGAGGTCATTATGGACACGTGTCCAACTAACAGGTTTGACCAACAATGTTACATGTAGTAGGACTAGTGACCGTATATGGATTTTACTTGTAGAACTGCAGTGTCACATAAGCTCCTGTACAAGTGTCCAAAATCGCACTCCCCAAACTGTACAGATGTGCTGCATCTAAGTCCATGAGTATCAACAAATAGAGCAGAGAGATCGGGTGCCCGGATGTGTCAGATATGAGAAATCCTCCAACTAACAGCAGAATGAATAATACCCTTTCCCGATGCTGACAATCTACCTCAGTAGCATCAATAGGAAATGGACAGCGAAACAAGTTTCCCAACCAGGTGGCTCTGATGGTACCCCATTTGATGTCACTCGTGTCTAGTGTAGGCCCTAAGTGCTCCAACTTGTGTCAACACTAGTGATTGGCATGTCATCGATCGGTAGACCCCAAAGGATGCCTAGTCCTGCAACGTAATGGTAGTCTCCCTCATCGAAAGATGAAATGTGTGCATCTCTAGTCTCCAGCGCTTGACTAACGCATTGATAAGAAAATGCTCAATGTGAATTGGTGCAGAATCTAATAGTCCCTGGAAGCCAGCCTCACCACATAGTGCATCACTCGATCAGGTATCCCACCAATTCAACAATCCCCATCGCATCGTCTCACCTGCAATGCCTCATCCTCCAATTGAGCATTGTATAGAGCATGTGCACGATGCTCCGAGTGAAGATAAAGAAATTCCTCATCAATGGATCCCGGATGATACATGGTGTATCCCTGGTGAAAATCAAAATCAAATTGAAAATGATCAATCTATATTTCCAAGAAAATCAATACTATTACATGTAATAAATATTCAAACCAAATCAAACATTAGCTTTAATTTAAACAATACACATAATACAAATCCACACAATCAATTTTCTTTAACGAGTAAATTTAATATAATATACATGATAACTAAATAATATCATATTATACATAGTTGTCTAGACAAAACATAAGGATCTCTAGAAACTACATATTACAAACAAGACCCAAAGCACATCCTCACCCACGGACACCTCTGCAATCACCCGGCAGTCTCTCATCCATTTGATTCCTTATCATTCTCTCCACAAACTGACCACGCGTCCTATCACGAAACTTTTCAATATCAGGAATCAACCTCCAGATGGCGTGTTGCCAAAGTGATGTATCTCGGAGAGGCACAAAACCCTCACTATATTGTTGCACAAAGGTGGTCGTGTGATATACCTTATCATAGAGAGTAGACAGATCGTCACGCCTATACCTACAAACAGCCAATGCATGGAAACATGGTAAACAGAAAATTTTCCATTCGCGACAACAACACTCCTTTTTTTGGTATTTCACAGTGTATTGGCTCTCACCCATGCTACCATCAATGGTCCCAACCTTATAAGTCTGCAATGCCTGACCATACACAGTTACACTATGTCCCTGTCCCCAAGTGTCTTACTTCTGAAACTTTTTCCAAATCCTACTTGGGAACTCAGAACTACACAATTATAGATCGATTTAGAATAGTTCACTTAATCCAAGAACACATAATGAAATATAAAAGTCCCTCTAATTTTCGGCGTTCATTAGCCTTTGTGCAAACATTTCAACTGTTCATTCAAAAATGGCTTTGACGCTTGTTGTTATCGGGAGATATCGTGCGAGCCTTAAACAATTGTTGTAACTCTCTAAAAAATTAGTTGTAAAATTCCCCAGCGACGATCACCTTCATTAAAACTAAGGCACCACTTACTGTTATCATGACATTTCAACCAATCTCAAGCGGATGGTTCTAGACTCTCCAACTCCTTTTTGTACTCTCTCCACCTACTTTCTTGTCTGGCACGACTAAGCTGCCAAACCAGAGTCTTCAAATGTGCATTTTTGAACTTCCCACGCTCCGCACTAAGGAAGTTAGACTAAAAATTCCATAAGCAAAATTGGTGGTATCCTGCTGGCTCCAAACATTCATCCATATGACTCATTGCATTCAAAATCTCATTATGATTATCTGATATAATACAGATTGGCCTAGCATCACTACCTACCACGCATGAACCAGTTCAAGCTCTCAATAGTCTCAGCATCAACTATTGCATAAGCAATAGTCAGTATGTAATCATTTGTGTTGTGTGTCACAACAACTAGCATAGTTGCTTGTATGCGCCTCTCAAATGAATCTCATCCATGCTAATCACTGGCCTGCAGTGGCGAAAAGCTTTGATAGCCTGACCGAATGCCCAAAATAGAAACTTAAATTTCCTACACCCGTGTATTCTATCAGGTACGTCTGCCCAATCAACAATTGTACATTTATTGGCACTGACTAGCTCATCCATCAATGTTGGAAACATTGCAAAGGATTCCTCCCAAGTTCTGAATACCAAATTAATAGCTTTATGTTGAGCATACCACGCCTTCTTGTAGGAAAGGGTCACATTTAACTCCTTCTTCACATACGCTTGGACATTCTTCACCGTGAAGGAAGGGTTCGAGTCAATCTGTTAGCAAATGGAATGAGTGATCATCAACGATGTCAGGTTAGTGATACCATTTGATCGACCAGCACCAAGACAAATATGACTACTTGCCCATTTGGTGATCTCTCACATCTCATGGGCAACCTTCTTGCTAGCTCTGACAATCCAATGTTAATTGACACTTCCTTTAACAACGTCCTTACATTTTGCATACCATGTATGCGACCCACTCTCCACGACCCAGTGTTCCCTGTTCATCATCAAACTCCACCTGGAAATAGCTTCTACCAAGTCTGGCTTACTCCGAAATTGCATACCCAAGTCAACTTCACCGGTCACTTTAGCATAACTAGGAAGTCTTTCGTCATAACCAGTTGAGTCATACCCATCCTCATCAATCCCCCCATAATCCCTAAAGTAGGCCTCCATAATCCTGGATTCGATTCAGTTGATAAGGATCGACCATCTTCACTTTCTTCTTCAAGTTCCCTTTCCTCACCTTCATCATCGCTAACAACATGCTTACCATCACCACCAACATGCTCCCCAATTTCACCTACATAATCATTATCGAAGAAATTCAGCTTCATTATGATGCACACCATATATACCATCACTTATGAACGGCTGAGTGCAATCGAGATGGACATACGCACATGATTGACTTGACTCACCAATGAAAGAAAGTTCTCCTAAACCTTAGCAGAGTACATGAGGTGGGAAGGTTGGCAAAGCTGTATAGTTCTGAACATTGCTCAACAACGACATGAATGTTAACATCACCTGCATGGTCAATGGTGTTTGACATCTTCTCCATATTAATGTAAAGATCAGCTGAGGACAAGGAGATTCGACCAACAGTGTTGAAGAAGGTCACGGTGGACTCGTCATCTTCCACATTATAACATCAAAGGTATATAGACGAACCAATCAGCCCAAGACAACGATAATAGATTTTTAACAGAAACCCGTCACTTACAATGCCCAACCGTCTGAAAATTAATTCAACTAACTTTGAGTGTCTTAACCTCCGTTCAAAAGTCACATTTTTCTCAGGTATGGGAGGATCATAATACACACCCACATTCAAATAAAACTTAATCTGACCCCCTTTGTACAAGTAGACCGTCAAAAATATCGTAGAACTGCATTATACAAATATAGAACATATAATTCCATATTCAGAAAGATGGTATTATTCAGCAATATATATTCAGCTCCTCAAACCCTAAACCATACATTGTTCGATTGTCATTGGGCAACCAAATCATATACTATTATCGATTATCTTACTAATTCACATGCAACATTTGAACTCAATGACAACACACAAATCAAATTATTACTAGAACTTAAATATAAAAAAATTAGTGAACAAATCACACATAATCAATTCACTCATAATCACACATCCTTAATAGGATTCTATTACCCCTTCATTTCATAAATCAATGGAATTGCCAATTGGTATGAATTATTTATTTCAAGAATTACATTAATTACGCATTAACTAATGTGGATATGTGATCTTAATTAACGGTGTATATCATTGGTACCAAAAAGAAAAGCTAACCAAAACCCCCATTCATCACAAACTGTTCCCATTTTCCTCATAAAATATGCCTGTAAATAAACTAAGTCTGCAAATAATCGAGATTCTATCCCAAAATAAAACCACATAATCATTCAACACATTCACATAATCGAGATTTTTTCAAGTACCTCTCGTCTCGGCAGTGGCAGAGAAGCTCTCGGAGACTCAAAGCTTTTGGTGGCGCGTGGCTTCTGGCAGTGCATGGATTCTAGCGATGTGTGGCTTCCACGCGTGGAGCTTCAAGCGGTGCGTGCATCCCACGCTCAGGTCCAGTGGCAGCGTAATAGGCGGTAATGACCGGCCGGTGGTGCAACCTACAAACCCAGCAACCATTTACTCCCAGTCATTAGAGACAAATTGCAGATCTAACAAAAGCGAAAAGAAGAGAAGAAATACCCTGTTGGGAAGGAATAAAACAGTGATGAAAATGGCTAGGAGAAAGCTGGGAGAGACACCAACGGTGTGAGCCCAGCGAGGAAGGAAGAAGATGGCTAGAGCGCGACGAGGAAGGAAGAATCTGGCAGCGGAGGGAAATTAGGTCGTCGGAGGAGAAGGATCCAATTTTTGGAATGGGGTCTCTGTTTTGGGATTAAAACTCAAACAGCACGAGGACGCATTCGCTGAATGCGTCCTCGCTTCTTCAGAATTAAAAATAAGAATAATGATGACGCATTTGGCAAATGCATCCTCGCTTTTTTAGAAATTTGTTTTAAAAAAAAAAGGTAAAATTTTGAGGACTCATTTAGCAAATGTGTCCTCATTCTTTTAGCTAATAAAAAAATTAATAAACATAGAGAACCCATTCAGCAAATGCGTTCTCCACATTTGCATCCGTAGCTGTCTACTGTAGTCACAGTTAAAGAATTTTCTCTATAACCCTGCAATCTCTTAAAGTGTCAGTTTAACCCTAACTAATTATTATATGTGTCAATCTAACCATAGCATTCAAAAAATTTTACCTATATAGCCAAACTCTCTACCGGCATTGACCAAATAAATTCAAACATGACCAGAAAATAAAATAACAAAAATACTGCTTATTACAATCCTATCTTTCTTCTTAACCTAATGTTTCCGCCGGGCCCTCCAACCTCTTCAACCCCCGTCCATTACCACTTCATTGGCATAGTTGGGTTTATCACCCCGTCGCCAGAGACAGAGCCCTCTTGGCCATTTGTTCTTCACTTTGAGTGCTTGCTTTACTTGTAGAAAAACAAAGATGCTCAGATGAGTTAAGTGATAAACCCAACTCAACTCAACTAGTTGGCACGTTGCTATCTGATGAAAAAATAGGCACGACGTGGAAGGGGAGGAGGTGGGTGGCGCCGGTAGGAGGAATGACGGTGGAAGGTGTAGGGAAGAGGTGGGTGGCATCGGCAAGAGATTCAAAATACTTTCAGCCCCAAAAGCATTTCCAAATTAGTTGTTTCAATTTTCATAAACAATTGATTCTTCAACAAATCTTGCAAATCAATGCTGCCATCAAAACCCTAGCTCCCAAAATCCTAATTATGGAGCTGGAGAAGTGTGGGACCCACTTGATCATCATCATCACGATCAAGCTCCAGTGTATTGGAAAAAGAAGATTCCAGAACTAGTAGACGAAGGGAGATAAGGATTTCATCTCTTTCATTTTTTATTTTTTTAAGGCAATGGAAAATTCATCTTTTCATCGGAATTCGTCCAAACAAATGTTGACTAAAATGTCAGCGAATTCAAAGTTTATTTTAGCACTTTTTAAAATTACAGAGTTATATTGATACTTTCAAGTTAAAATCATGATCATTTTATTACTTAATTCTAGACCTTAATTGATGGCAATGCCCCATAAAGGTTTTACAATTCATAGTCAACCTTAGCATGTATTCGCTAAGAGCATTTTCAATTTGAGAATCAGCTTAAAAAGATTTAGTATTCATGTCAGATTGATTGATAATCAAGTGAAATCTTATTCCTGATGCAAGGGTCAATTAAAAGAATCGGTTTGATATGGATGGAAAGGGTAGTGAACTATTCAATTAGACTAGAGGGAGCAATTAATCTCAATAACTATTGGGACCCATTAAATACAAGTTAATGGGATGAGAAATTTCCCTCATTTTCTAGTTTTGGGATTATGATCAAATGAGTATTTTAGTATTGGGTTACAAGGAGAAATGGGATTGGAATCCCAATCTTCCCATATACCCATTTAAAATTGGGTAATTATGGGTACCCAATTAATACCCAATCAATTCATGTCTTTGATAAAGATATTATTTAGTGTAATTAAACTACACTCAAGCGTGAACATTTTTTTACTCTTTTCTGACTATTTTTATAGTTGCATTTTCCAAACTTCATCGGATTCCTAACTACGACTGTAAACGAGTTTGTTCGAGTTCAACTCGTCTAAAATATTTCAAACTCGGTTTGATTCGATTGAACCTGTAAAATCATGATTCACCTCGAGATCGAGTGAAATTAATTTAGTTCGAGCTCGAACTCGAGCCATAAACAAATATATTATATTATTTATATTATATTTAATAAAAATAAAACTGCTATATGATATGTTGGCTCTGTAAAGTCGATAAGATTAACGAACAATATTAGTTGGGTTCGAGGTCAAGCTCGAATATTGTATGATCTCGAGCTCGAATATTGTACGACCTCGAGTTCGAATACTGTACGATCTCAAATACTGTACGATCTCGATTAAATTGGAATTCAAGTTGAGATTTGACCGAGTTGTTCGCAATCAGTTTGCTTTGTTTACACCAGAACTGTTCACGAGCTCGAGCTTCGTCACACTAGGGATGTAAACGAACCGAACTTCTTACGAGCATCTCTATCAAAGCTCGACTTAAATTCAAGTTTGATCGAATTTGAGCGCGCTTGAACCAACTCATATAGTATTAGAGTTCGAGCTCGAATTCAATTAACATTGGTCGTTAAACTTGTCCGGCTTATCGAGTCAACATAATGTATATTTAATATATACTATTTACTAAAGAAATATTAAAATATATATTAAAAGAAAAATGCAGATATAACACTTAGATAATTTTTAGTGCAAATATAACCCTAACTATTGTACATAAGTGCAAATATAACCTGAAGTCATTATTCCGGCATCGACTGACTATTTTCGACCATTGACCAATTGAAAATGACCAAAATGCCCTTTCAGCCTAACACTAAAATTTAAAAGACAAAAATGCCCTATTCCTTCACCACCTCTACTGCCACCTCCTCCACCACCAGCTTGTCGCCACCCCACCACCACCACCACAACTCAGCCATCTCCGCTGTAAAAATTTCTGTTGATCGGTGTTCCTCGTAATTTAATAATTATATAAACTCAAGAGCAACATCAAAATTCACAAAGTTAAACCAAACAAGAGCAAACACAGAGATTTTCCAAATAAGATAAAACACAAGAGAATCAACTACAAAAAGGTTCAGATCTAAGTACAAAATATAGAAGACAAAGGCACGACTCTTATTAATTAATCAAAATATGCATACAAAATTTGGGAAGGGGACCCAGATCTTCAAACCTCTTATCGAGAAGCCACAATTTCTCTTGCACTAAACCACTTTCCCCTAAACTTCTTTCGGATAGTGTCAATATCTTAAAGGAATTCATGAAGAGCTGAATTAGTATCGGATTGGTGGAAAAGAGGGAGAAGATTTAGGTTGAGAAGAAGAAGAGAACCCGCACATAGAGTAGTCGAATTCCCTATTTTTTTCTTTTTGAATTAGTCGGATTGTTGGACAACGCTCTCCACGTCGTAAATCTCGACGATTCCGGATTCCTAGTCGGTGGCGAGATTGTGTACACATCGATCCCCTGTTCAGCCTCCGCCGTCACCCAGCTTCAACTGTCCCTTCCAATTAGGGATTCCGACTTCGAACAAAAAGAAGAAAAGAAGAGGGGGAAAATATAATTTTAATGCTATTTTTATTTTTTCACGGAGGGGCAAAATAGTCCTTTCACTAAATTCTGATCTTAAATTACCGAAAAAGGGTATATTTGCACATAACCTAAATATCTAGGGTAATATTTGCACTTTCAATTATTGCAGGGTTATATATACATTTTCGTCAAATATGTATATATGCACTTTGCTCTGATTTTTATCTAATCATGGCTCTAGTGCAACATCAAAATGGAGCTCGAATCAAATTAATTTCACTCAAAATCGAACACGAGTCAAACTAATTTCATTCGAACTCAAGCTTGGGCCAATATACTACAGGTTCGCATAAGTTTAAGTCGAGTTGGAACTCGAGATATTTTAAACAAGATGAATTCAAACTAGTGGTTGTTCGAGTTTAGCTAGACTCATTTATGGTCCTAAGTGTTGTAGAAATAAAATGAAAGGTCACAAATTGTACCATGTCCGGTGGCATATTAGAATATAATTTAAGCATGTGAATGAGTGGCGGTCTGTCTAATAACACCGAATTATTAGGCTACTGATTTATACATGCGTTAAAGATGTATAATTTGTAAATTATAGTAAATTTTTATGTTAAATATTACATATGTATTTAATTGGGTAATTTTGGGTATTTGTTGGGTTCCCATTGAGTTAACATAATATGAGACCCATTGGGATCAAAATTTCTCATTATCATAATCATTTCCATCCTGTCCAATCACAAAAGCTAATGTGTATTTAATACTCAATCCCATTAATTGCCCATTTATTAGTTTCTCATCCCATTTCCTTCCTATCCTCCCAATTGACCCCTCTAAATTAGACCTTTTGTAAGAGCATCTCTAATGGAAGAATCAACTTTATGCGTCTCTTTTGTCAAATGACAGGTTTTAATTAGAATTTTAGTATGATGTAAACAAAGTAAACTAATTGATGGTTTTATTTGAATTTTTCTTCTCCAATGCAAATGTCACAATTATAGTTTCAATCATTGATAGAACAAAATATTACCTGGGCACATGCATATTTATAAATCTCTATTATTTTTTCTTGGGTAGACAAGTGAGGGATTCAATATGAAATTTTCCAATACAAGCTCTATTTGAACTCTTCTAAAGAAAAGTCTGTCCCATCATATTGATGTTTCATTTTATCGTTGCATTGGAAATTTTTTGGTGGGTTAAGTGTCCATCAATATGATGTGTCAACTGAATTTTAGCAAAGTGACCGTGCATTGGATATGCTCTAAAAGCAACTCCAGTGGTTTGGAGGTTTTCTTTATTTTTAGGTGCCACGTGTAAGATTTTGATTTCAAGTTCAATGTGATGTAAGCAATAAACTAAAGGCACAATACAAAACTAACCCTATGTTTTACACGAAAGTGCGAAAATAACCCTGTATAATTTGAAAGTGCCAAAATGGCTCTAAGTTGGTGACAAAAGTGCTGAAATAACCTTGCCGGTGTTGACTGTGAAAGATCTGGCGTTGACCATCCCAAAATGACCAAAATACCACTGCTTAGTTTTTTTTATCAAAAAGGGATGATTTTACCCTATTAAAATATAAGTTTGGATCAATTCTTTCTATAAAAAATATATAAGGTCGGGTCAGTATTATTTTTAAAAAATAAGGTTATACCAGTACATGTAGGAAAATATAAGGTTAAATTAGAATATTTATAAAAACTATAAGGTTATATCTGTATTTTTAAAAAATATATAAGGTTGGATCAGTACTTACTACAAAACTTCCACCGACAAAGATAACACATTTCACATTTGTTACGCTAACTTGATAGGGATATATTAGAGTGATAGTGTACACATGATCTAATTCATCCACAACAGTCAAAAGCATATCCAAAATTAGATTAGGTCCTACATTTTTACGTACTCTAACTTAATACCAAAAATTGAACAATTTTTCAAACATTTAGGATCAAATTCTCAATGGAAAATAAACACCAATATATCTCCAAAAAATTTTCTTCTTCTTCCCCATTTAAATCAATGTAACACACAGAGTCACTCACTAGATTCTCACAATTCACAGTAATGGCGCATCACTATTTACTCGTCATTTCCCTGATCTTTTGACGTTAGCTGGTAATTCTTGAATTCAAAGTATAAAAATTAAGTTCCATTTTCTTTATATTCATGGAAAGAAAATTGGGCTCATTTAGACCATGTTCTCTGGAACTTATCTGAACTGACTGATCTGATTTAATCTGGTATGATCTTATTTAAACTGAACTGAACCGAAAATAAGTGAGTTGAAAAATAGTAATGTATAAGTAAATTAAGCTAAATTCCACCAAAATTAATTTTCCACTGAACTGAACTAATTTGAACTGAACTGATTTGAACTGAACCAAACTAAACTGAATTGAACTGAAATGCAGATAAACTCTAGAGAACATAGCCTTAGTCATTTTTCTCCCTTTTTATTTGTGCGGGAGAAGTTCATGGTTCAATCATATACTTTATATATTAAATGCTAGAATACTATTTGGTTGGGGTTGTTATCCAACACCAAAAATCCGCCGCAATTAACCACCGGGGCTGCATTTTGCTGGTTGAAATTTTGCAGTAACTAATAAGTACTGAAATAACCTTATGTTTAAAAAAAGTACTAATATAACCTTATATACACTTTTTAAATATAATAATTTGACCTTATATTTTTTTAAAGGAATTGGTATAACCTTCTGTTTTTTTAAATGCGTTGATCTAACGTTATGTTTTTATATAAAGTACTAATCTAACCTTATATTTTATAGGGTAAAATTGTCCATTTTAAAAAAATAAAACTAAGCATGTGTACTTTGGTCAATTTTGGGATGGTCAATGTCTGATTTTTTATAGTCAACACCGCTAGGGTTATTTCAGCACTTTTGAGGAAAACTTTAGTTTATTTTGGCTCTTTCAAATTATACAGGGTTGTTTTAGACTTTCGGGTAAAACATAGGATTATTTTAGCATTTTTCTCTAAAATAAACTGGCAGTGACTTTTAGAATTTCATCTCCAATGATGTCGTCGCAATTATAATTTCATTATGACATGTACATACACAAAGTTTACAATCAATTAATGTTTATAAAGTTTGGATCGTGTTAATTTATTATATGTTCTATTAGAGTAATTGAGAACTTCACTTTTTATTCTTATTTTACTCAAAATTTATAATTACACAAATAATCATCTTTAAATTATTTTATTGTGCATATAATTGTAAACACCTCTCTTTCTCTCCCAATAAACCCTACTCCCATTATGGGGAGATGGGGAGCAACAATTCATTTCAATTGATGTTATTGAATAAGCGTGAGATTTATGTCCGTGCAGTAATTATGTTTTTCGACCTGATCGATTAGATCGTTATATTCATAATGATAACTCGATTTAGTTGTTCACGTCGATGTTTTGATCTCGATCTGTTTATACATATTGTGTGTTCGTAATTTTGTTTGTGGTTTTATCTTCGTGTTTCCATTAATATGGATCTTTTATACAGTACTTGTGTTTTTCAAGGTGTTTACAGTATGAATAGCATAGATCGCGGTTGGATCAAGTGGTGTTACAGTTATAGAAAATATCTGGTTGACGTAGTGATTTTGATGTGTGATACGCTCCTCTCATCCAAGTGGTCATGATTTTCGCGGGAAGTAAGTCAATATCTCATGAGAACGATGTACAATTTTATTGAATCTCTAATATGCAATAGTACAGACGATCAGTCTCGTTAATATGTAATTTAGTATCCTTGCAATAAGTTAGTTATTGTTTGAGGTTAGGTAAGTTGAATGTCAATTCCACTGATTGTATTAGTTGTAGAATGTTTTTCCCAGCATTTTTGAACTATTTAAAAAAAAGAATTGAGGGAAAATAAAGAAACACCGAATTTTAGTTTGTTTCAAGCTCTAAACCCAGCCAAAATTTTAGCCATGCTTCTTGGGAAAATGATGGAAATGAAATAAAATGGAAAGCTTGAAAGTTGAAACTTTTTTGACAACAGAAGCAAATTCTGAATTGCCTGCCTTGCGACATCAAGACAAGGGGGATTGATCAGTGATCAACAATCCATAGCCTTAATTAGATCAACTTTTCGTGGTTAGCTGTGATTTGGTGGTACTTGGGCTGATGTCCCTAGATGAAAATATAGAGGCGCCAATGGCCGTGCCATCCCATCAAATCAGTATTAATTATTAAACAATGGTCACTAGTTGTACAGACAACTAATCTCAGAGGGGATCTTTAATTAAATGAGAAAAGGTAACTCTTGATCACTCTAAGCATCGAACATACTCCCTCTATTTGATTTGGTACACCCCCATTTCATCATATTTAACCCACTTTCTTTTTATTTTCTCTAATATTTACACGCTTTATATCTTTGATAAAAAAAATAATTCTATCAATCCATTCTACTTTTTAATTTTAAAATTTAATTTCATCCACTAATTTTTCATCTAAATCTAAACAGTTAAAGGTATGGTGTCTGTTAGAATAAATCATAATCTAATCACCAGTCTGATTTATTCTAACAGTGTCAAATACAAATAAATGGAGGGAGTACTACTATGATCATTTGCTATGGCTCTGACTTATGGACAACAAATTTTTTAAAAGTGAAATGAGGGGTGAAAGTTGAATTGAAAAAATAAAAATTAAAGTGAGTGAGTGAGTGAATGAATGAATGAAATCAATCTATGATTTACCAAAAGGGTAATGAACCACTAAAAAAACTACATTGTAAAGTGCCCAAATCAGTGATAGAAAAATTACAACTACTTGCACAATGGACTTTCGGAGGAGGGAACCATAATTTTCAGTGAAAATGATCTCATCAACATAAACCAACAAATATAGCAGAGATGAGCCCTCTGCGTACATAAACAAAGAAGCATCAGTAGAACTACAAACAAAACCAAGGCTAATGAGAAAAGAAGTGAAGCACTAAAACAAAACAGAAGGAGTTTGCTTCATACTCCCTCCAATTTTTTAATATTGGCACACTTTCATTTTTTTGTTTGGTCTTTTAATATTAGCACCTTCCTTTTTTAACAAGTTAAGATTAATTTCATCCATTCAATTTACTTTTTACTTTTTTAATACAATCTCCTCCACTCAATTTACTTTAAAAAAAATGTGTCAATCAGTTATGTGCCAATATATCAAGACCAAAGGGAGTACCATAAATAGTCTTGCATGGACGAAAAGCTTGTTTCATTAATAGTTCAACCAGACAAAGCACCTTGGGAGATCAAAGGAACCATTCATCAAATGTTGCCCATTACTTCTCATCTAAATACTTTCAAATGTTTGAAAGTTAGTCGTAATTTAATTTCTTGTGATCATAATGTAGCTATTAACATAGGAAGAAATTTATGTAACTCTATTTCCTTTTAATATATGTGTGGGTTTTTTTCCTAGTAAAATACATTTTTATCCCTAACTTTTGGATGAAAGTGCGAATATGACCCCACAATCTCATAAAGTGTCAGTCTATCCCTAACTAATAACTAAATGTGTCAATATAACCCTAACTATTGGTTGAATTGTGCCGATATACCCAAACTTCCAAATTCTGGTATTGACCAAGTGAATTCAGGCATGACTAGAAATTAAAATGACAAAAATACCCCTTAAAACAAATGACCAAAAATTATTTCCCCATTTTACCCCACCTCCCTCCGGCCGATGCTCCTCCTACCAGCTCCCTCCCCCTTCTCTCCGCTCACCATCACCACCCTCTCTCCCGCCACCTCCCTTCCCCTTCTTGCCGCTAGTTTCTGGAGCATCCAACATTTATAACAATTTTCACCAACAATCAAATAGTTGGAACCTTATGATGAGCGAAGTTCTCAGTATCTTCATCAAGCTTCCTAGTGTTCAAAGACGTGCTGCTAGACGCTGCCTTGTTTGTCCCAGTATCAGCTTTCTTGATGGTTTCGATCTCGGCGCCAGAGTGACGGGCAGCGCTGATGGCTTTCTCGTCTTTGCATGCAGCGGCAGTAGGGCCTTTCTGCAGATGACCACAAGTTCCTAATCCTGAGTGATTCAAGCCATTATCACTTTGCTTTCTCTTCAAAAAAAAGGCTATGGAGGTCGGTTGAAGGACTGTGTCTCTGCGTGTGCATGTTCTTGGTGTTTGTGTGTGTAATAGGATGAGGCGATACAAATTCTTGACATAAAGGGTTCCCAAATAAACAAACAAATTGCGAAGGATTCCAAAGAAGGAGCAAAAGTAAAGAATTGAGAATGTGGGGACCTGTTGTGTCAAGTCAGGTAGTTCATGGCCACAGAATTTCTGTTGATGCTTCAATCTCTGCCACGGGGGAAGAGAGAGGGGGGGTTCCTATTTTTCATTTTTTTTAAAGTTAAGGGCAAAGTAATCTTTTCACCTTAATCCTGCCAAACCAAAGCTGACTAAAGATTCAGCGAAGGTAAAGGTTAGATTGACACCCTTTGATATTGCAGGGTTATATTGGCACTTTCAGCCAAAAGATATGATTGTTTTAGCACTTTACTCTTTTTAAAAAAAAGAACAAGACAAACTTGATCAGGCCACATGGAATCTTTATAACCAGAAGGTTGCTTCATATAAACAAGGGAATCAAGAACAACATTCAGAATGACATTTTTGACATCCAATTGATGAAGGGACAACTAACAAATTATGGCAATAGATGAAACTGTATGAAGTGTAGAAGCTTTAACCACTGGGCTAAAAATATGATAATTATCAAAATTAAGAAGCTGAGGAAAACTTTGATCAACCAAACGTGCTTTATGATGATCAACTGAACCATAACACAATACTTCATACAAAAGACCCATTTCGAGCCAACCACATGAACATTAGAATGATGTGGAACCAACTCCCAAGTCTCCTGAGTGCGAAGAGTTGTAATCCGATAGCAACAACCCAATTAGGATCCTTGACAGCCGACCTATAACTATGAGGCTCTAACTAAACAAACAAAGCACTCAAAAGAACAAAAACTTTATAATCAAGGAAAATTTTGTGCTTAAGTGATCCAGTATTAGAACGGTTAAAACACTAAACCTATAATGTGGGGAAAAAAAGTCAAAGTGAGCATGACGAGTAAAGTGTTCTTTCTAATACATAGTATAAAAACAATGACATCTCTTATGATGAGAGTTATATCCCCAGAAAATACAAGGCAAGGTGTGCATAGCTGGCTTATGAACAACATATATGTGTAGATATGAGAAAACCCAACAACTGAACAAATGAAAATTGGAATAGTCAAGTGTAGAGCCATAAATAAAAGAGAAATAAGACTGACCATATAACACCGGAGTCGGCAGACGATTAATGGTAAAAACAAAAGCTAAAAAATCACGAACATTTTGACTCCGATAAGCTAGAGCTCGGCTCTAAATACTATCACACTTGCGCTAATGATAATCCAAACAAATGAACAAATGTCTATATTGTGAAAAAATCTAGCCAATATGTACCATCCTTAGATTGGGGGTTTCCCTCATTTTGGCGAACCTTATCTCAGATTCGATGCCATCATGCTTCCTGGCGTCAAGATTCGTCGAATTCCACACGCTGTTGGATTTCCTAGAGCTCAGATTCGTTGAAGAATGGAGGTTTAACCAATGAGAAGATGAACAAAATGAATATCGGAAAACGTGAGATGAGCAATCATGTGAAATGACGTCATTTTAGTAAAGGATGGAAATCAACATCAGATTGAAGCAACGTTGTTTCAGTAATAAGGGAAGAAATGATAGAATTACTCTCGATTAACAACAGATCATTTGAAAAAAATTAGTCTATTAATAATATTAACCAATTAGTAAACATGACACAAAATGGAAATTGGAACAAAAGCCAAAAGTTGGCATGCCTTCTATAAGTTTTTTTAATGTCGCCATGTGTAAACTATTTTAATTTTGGGAAAAGTGAAAAAATGACCTATTAAATTGAGCAAGTGCATAATTGACCCTGGAAAATATGTAAGTGTTAAACTAACCCTAAGATTTTCAGAAATGGTGCAGATATATCCAAATTGCACTATTCCGGTGTTAACTAAAGTAATTCATACATTGACCTAATTTGTAAAGACAAAAATAACCCTAACCTTAAAACTAAAAATCTAATGACCTACCCCCCAAATTTCTTCTTCTTCAACTTCAAACACCCTAAACCCACCACTCCTCCTCCATCGCCTATCCACCTTCGTCGCCTATCCCCCGCCACTACCACCTATCTCCCGTCACCCAGAATGACCTTATCCGCCACCACTTATCTCCCGTCGCCCAGAACCCTAGCTCCTATCTGCCACCGCTTAAACCCTAAATCTTTTGCCCGACCCTATCCATCACCGCCTATCCCTCGGACCTATCTAACACCACTTATCCCCCGCCACCACCACTTATCTCCCATTGCCTAGAATGACCTTATTTGGCATCACCTATCCCCCATCGCTCAGAACCCTAGCTCCTATCTGCCACCGCCTAAACCCTAGCTTTTCCACCTGACCCTATCCGCCACTGCCTGAACCCTAGCCCCTCCGGCCACCTCCGCCAATAGCCCTAGCCACTCAGCCCCCTAATGCTGCTCAGCCCCGCCACTTAGCCTCCCACAACCGTCATCATCTTTTTTTTCCGCCGCTCCGCCTAATCCCTCGTCATCAATCAGCCTCCCACTGGTTCGTTTCGTCGATCCGATTTGCCAAGATTCCCAGCGTCTAAGCGAACATGATGGTGGTTCGAACAAAGGTTTGAGCGGTGGTGGTGGTGCAAACGGTGCATTAAGCGATGGTGTTTATAAGGGTGGGGCTGAGAGAAAGAGATGAGGATGGAGGGTTGGGTCATGTTTAATTGGAATTTTGAGCGATGGTGAGGGTGGAAGTGTCTTTCCTGATTTTTAAAAAAAAAATGTTTTAACTTGGGGGTATAACGGTCATTTCACCTATTCACAAAATTCATGGTTATTTTTGCATTTTCAAATTTTACAAGGTCATTTCTACACTTTCAACCAAAATATAGGATTAAAAACACACTTTTTCCTTTAATTTTTGACATCGTCATTACGCGATTGAAATGAAACCATTTCACGGATAAGACAACTTTGAAGATCGGATATCCATGAGTAATGCTACTAAACAGTTGTCAATAATTATCGTTCAACGTGGAGTTTATAATTAATTTAGAACAAGCCTGTGAAATGTGGTCGTGCCGGAGTGGTTATCGGGCATGACTAGAAATCATGTGGGCTTTGCCCGCGCAGGTTCGAATCCTGCCGACCACGTTAATATTTATTTATTTTTTAAAACCTGAACCACCACTTCTTAAAGACGATAAATCCCAGAAAATTAACTCTCGCTAGTTAGAGTAGTTGCTATCTAGTAGCTAGGGAGTACCATTTTTTCTTCTCCTGGAAACACGGATTCCAGGAGCTACATTTTGATTGGACTGATTTTACTCTAATAAATAGGCTTTACAATTCTTCTTCCAAACGATATTCATTAACTTTACCCGAAATGTTCCATCATAATTGCACCGTTCTATAATACAACCCTTTTTTTTTTCTTTAAGTAAGCCATGATCTCTTGATTATTTGTACTCCATCCATTTTTTTAACATTGGCACACTTACTAAAAATGGGTATATTTTTTTAATTGGCACTTTCTATTTATGGCAAGTTTAAGGTTATTACATCCACTCATTTTACTTTCTCTTCTTTCAATTCAATTTCATCAACTCATTTAGCATCTCCTAAATTCTAACACCAAAAATAAGGTGCCAATATTAAAAAAATGGAGGGAGTATTTCAGTTCATTTAACGTCAGTTCAGTTTTTGTGGCATTTAGATTAATGTAGTTATATATTAGTATTTCTCAACAAACTTATTTTTAGTTTAGTTTAGTTCAATTCAAATAAGATCAAATCAAATCAAATCAGTTCAAATAAACTCTAGAGAACATGACCTAAGTAACGGTACTCTAGGGTGTTTAGTTCAGTTTAATTTCAGTTATTTTAATTCAATAAAATTTAATTCAGTTCAATATATATCTACAAGGTCTAAGAGCAGTGGCCGAACCAGGGTGGTGAGGTGGCGTCGACACCACCCTAAGATTTGGTGGCACATAATTTAGGCCTAGGTGCCACTGGAATTCATGGATTCCCCCACCTCTAGGTTGAGTAGCAGTGCCCTACCTATTCCGTCGAAGTCTTGAGGAAGACGATGTGCCCATCTTCGTCTTATAATTTCTTTTGCCTTTTCATTGAACAAAACGATGTCATTTTAGTGTTAGTAGAACGACATCGTTTTGATTTAGCCAGACACAAAAAAAAGAAAAAAGAAAAACTGTGCTTAAACCCGGCCCAATCAGAAAATTCCCAAACCCTACATTTTCTTATCCCCAAATTGCCTATCCACTTCGGCCTTTCCTTGCCTAGCGCCGCATCGACACTACTAGCCTCCCCCCAGCCGTCCGCCCATCCCCGGTCCTGGGTCCCCGTCTGTTGACTGTATATATTTACTATATACTTAGTCTTTTATTTACTGTATGACTTAGTCTAGAGAGTTATCCTCTCAGATTATGTTGTTACGTAGAATCAGTAGAATCCCTTTTATCTTGGGATCTAGTTACAGACTTGTACTCTATATTTACCGTACTCAATAATGGAAACAAAACAACACTTTCCATCGTATCAAACCTTTCTTATATTACTTACATGGTATCAGCCTAAAACAGATCCAAATGGCCTCTGATTCATCTCCTTCCATTCAAGCCCTTATCGTTGCTAATGCCGGTTCTGATTCTTCGAACCTAAGCTTCAATTTCCCTAAGCTGGCAATTCGCCTTGACCGGTCCAATTACTCACTGTGGAGGAGTACCATTCATTCAGCCTTGGAAGCTTTTGGTCTGGACTCCTTCCTCATGAATGCTACTCTGCCTCTGGCCACCACTGTTGTCTCTGCTATTCCGCCAACTGACCCGACTGATCCTCGCACTAGAACTGCAGCCCAAGAAGAGCCTCAATCCGGCGCTGACAACTTGGCTCATAAAGGACCGCCTTGTCCTTCTCTGGATCTGGTCGACGTTAACCACTCATATGCTCTGAATTGTTGCCCGCGCCGTTTCTACCGCTGAGGCGTGGTCAATCCTCGACCGTACATTCTCTGCCCAATCCAGAGAGCATCAGATTCATTTCCGCCAGCAGCTTCAATCACTGTTGAAGGGGTCGCTGTCCGTACTAGAATATTTTGAGCGGAAGCGTGCCATCGTCGACTCCCTCTTCGATTATCTCTGCATCATCTCTGACGAGGAGTTTGTCGCATGCCTGCTGTACGGTCTCAGGTCTCATTTTTTGCCTCAGATTGGTGATTTAGCTCCGACCGGACCCGGTTACCTTTGACGAGCTCCTGGGAATTCTCCTCCAGGAAGAGGCGCGTCAGGAGGATAACGCCTCTTTTGTCCAATTGCCTACCGCGAATGCTGCCCAACAGACCTCTTTCCGTCGGGCATCTCCGGCGCCAACGTGGGATTCCGGCAACTCCACCACCAGCCGTGAAACCTCTACACCGGATCGCCAGTGCACCACCTGCAAGATTTTCCTGAAACCTGGGCATGATGGCATGAACTATTTTCAACGTGTCAACTTGCGCCCATTCCCGCAGACGAATAGAAATGCCATGGCTAAGCTCAGAAATGCCCCTTCTGGAAAATTGGCTTTTGTGGCTTCTGTATCTAGTCCCTCTGACATTGGTGATCTGTGGTATGTCGACTCTAGTGCAACTCATCATGTGACGACTGATTTGGGCAAAATCACTCTTCAGGACCATTATAATGGTAATGATCAGCTCATCGTTGGGAACGGTACATCTCTTCCTATTACTCATTATGGCAACTCTTTTCTTTCAGCTCATCATGCTGCTACATCTTGAAAACTTAATAATAATTTATGTGTTCCAAAAATTACCAAATCTCTGCTTAGTGTATCCAAATTGACTCGTGATAATAAAGTTTTTCTTGAGCTTCACTCAGACCATTGTCTTTTTAAGACCTTGCAGGGCCAGATTCTACTAAAGGGAACCGTTGAAAACAATCTCTACCAACTTATGCACTCTTGTCACAACCATCCACCCGTTCCCCTGCCTCATTTCTCACTGAGCGCACCTCGCTTCAATGTTGGCATCACCGTCTGGCTCACTCGTACGAGTCGATCCTTCATCGTCTTGTTTCCAGTTTTAGTCTACCTGTTTCATGTAATAAATTAGACATGGTCTGTGACTCATGTCAACTTGGAAAAATTCACCGTCTACCTCTATCTACTCGAAACAGTATTTCTTTAAAACCTTTTGATTTAAGTCATTCGGATGTGTGAGGTCCTTCCTCAGCTCTATCTAGTTCAGGTTGTCGGTAGTATGTGAGTTTTATTGATGATTGTACCAAGTTCACATGGCTCTATTTTCTATCCACCAAATCTCAAGTATACTCCATTGTTGAGGTTTTTTCTCAAACTGGTCCAAACCCTATTCTTAACTCAAGTCAAAGCCTTTCAATCCGACTAGGGTGGTTAATACAATGTTTCTACACTTCTTGCCTCTCATGGTATTCGTCATCAGATTTCATGTCCCCACACTCCCGAGCAGAATGGATCCACCAAACGTCGCAATCGAATGATAGTAAAAAAAAGGTCTAGCTCTCCTTGCTCACTCTCTCATTCCCACCAAATTCTGGGAACAAGCCTTTCATACATCTGTCATCTCATAAACTGCACCATAACCCCTACCTTTCCCCAAAAATCTCCATATCAATGTCTCTACGAAAAAAATCTCTAACTACAACCTCCTTCGCTCATTTGGGTGCTTATGCTACCCTTTCCTTCGCCCATACACTGCCAACAAACTTGAATATTGTTCCCTTCTATGCATCTTTCTTGGCTACAACTCCAAGCACAATGGATATCAATGCCTTCACCTACCCACCTCTCGCACATACATCTCTCACTTTGTCGCCTTTGATGAAACTGTTTTTCCCTATCTAGACATGTCCCCATCAGGTCTTTTTTCCTCTACATCCTCATCCTGCCTTATCCCACTTGCGCCTCTCAGTCAAGCTGCCAACATCCCATCTTCTTTGCCTCCGCAGACTGCTCCCCGTATACTGCCGCCTCCACCTAATTTTACTCCACCTTCCCCGCCACCATCATCTTCTAAGCCTGAATCATCATCATCCCCTCCCTCTCCTCATGAACCCTCTCATTACCCTAGTGCTCTTACATGGTTTCGTCCTTCTAGGAAATCTACACATCCCATGACCACTCATCCCCTCAAACCCAAAGCTCACATATCCACCAAATATCCACTTCCCATAGCCCTTACTTCTTCCATTGAACCCAAAATTTTCCATCAAGCCTCTAAAGACCCAACATGGCAGCATGCTATGCAAAATGAATGTGATGTTTTAATGATTAATCGGACATGTGACCTAGTCTCTCGTCAATCGATACTAATGTGGTTGGTTGAAAGTGGGTCTACAAGGTCAAGAGAAAGTCTGATGGCTCAGTTGAGCGCTACAAAGCGTGTCTCGTGGTCAAAGGTTTTCATCAAGAAGCCGACGTTGACTATTTTGACGCTTTCAATCCATTGGTAAAACCTACCACCATTCGTCTGGTGCTGAGCTTGGCTATTTCTACCGGTTGGCTCCTTCGGTAGGTTGATGTCTACAATGCCTTTCTGCACGGTGACCTTTCTGAGACTGTCTTTATGGATCAGCCATAGGGTTTCGTTGCTCCGGACAATCCTTCCCATGTTTGCAGGCTTCAAAAAGCTCTTTATGGCTTGAAACAAGCCCTTAGAGCCTGGTTTCAAAAGCTGACTGCATCTCTTGTTCATCACGGATTCAGGGCATGTGCTTCAGACCCATCTCTCTTTGTCAAGACTTCTGGCTCCCATGTGATCTACATTCTTGTCTATGTTGATGATCTCATTATCACTAGGTCTCATGCTACCTTCATTGATGAGTTTGTCAGTCTACTCCATCGTGATTTTGCACTAAAGGATCTTGGCCCCCTTCATTGCTTTCTGGGTATTGAAATGTCTCGTCAGAGTTCCACACTATAGCTTTCTCAGCAGAAGTTCATCTATGACATTTTGGAGCAAAGTGATATGTCTGGTGCTCGTCTTATCTGTTCTCAATTAGAATCTGGCTCTCGCATAGTTGCCGCTGGAAAAGCCCTTTCAGATCCATCCCTTTACCGCAGTATTGTTGGTGCTCTCCAGTATGTTACTATCTCGCGCCCCAAAATCTCATATGCTGTCAACAGAGTATGTCAGTTTACACACTCTCCTATGGAAGATAACTAGTGTGCGGTCAAGCGCATTCTGCGGTATCTCAAAGGCATCATCTCCTCCGGCCTAGTTTTCCAGAAGGCTCAAGATTCTCGCTTAGTAGCCTTTTCTGATGTAGGATGGGCATCTGATCCTGATGATTGTAGATCACAGCATGGCTTGCCCATCTATTTTGGTGGCAACCTTATCAGCTGGTCTTCTCGAAAACAGAAAGTTATCGCCCGTTCCAGCACAGAAGCGGAATATAGAGCCATTGCTTTTGCCTTTGCTGAACTCATCTGGCAGCAGCAGCTTCTTCAGGAAATGCATGCCTCAGTTCAACATCCGCCAATTCTCCTATGCGACAACTTAAGTGCTACCTTCTCTCGGCTAATCCAGTCTTCCATCAACGGTCTAAGCATATCAAGATTGACTATCACTTTGTGCGGGAACAAGTAGCTTCTGGTGACCTTGTTGTTCACCACGTTCGATCTCTCGATCAGATTGCAGATATCTCACAAAAGCTGCTGGGAATCGCATTTTTCTACTTTATGTTCCAAGCTTCATGTCCATCCTCGGCAATAAGCTTGTCGAGATGGGGGTGTTAACTTTATATATGTACCATAGACTTAGTCTTGTATTTACTGTATGACTTAGTCTAGATAGTTATCCTCTCAAATTATGTTGTTACATAGAATCAGCAGAATCCCTTTCATTTTGGGGTCTAGTTACAGACTTGTACTCTATATTTACCGCACTCAATCAATGGAAACAAAACAACACTTTCCATCACATCAAACCTTCCTTATACTACTTACACCATCTGTACCTAGTCGGCGTCTCCACCGTGTATCTGGCGGAGCCTTGAGTCCATGTCAGAGAGGATCTTATTTTTGCGGAATCACAAAAGAACAGTGGCGAAACCATAAATTTTTTCTAGGGGAGGCTGGAGGGTGTCCGCGGTGGCAGGACGACGGCGGCGTCCGGCATCAGGAGGCGAATACCTGATGGTGGCGTGGCGGTGGCAGGAGAGAGCTGAGCCGCTGCTTCCTCTCTTCAGCTTCTTCCCTTTTCAAATTTTGGGAGAAAAAAATGTATTGGATTGGGAATTTTGTTTTCGCCCAATCCAACATATTAAAGCCCATATTTCATTTTTTCCCTCATGACAAATGAAACGACGTCGTTTTCACGTTACTACTTCAGTTGCAAAAAAAAAAAGGCAGCGAAGCGGCCTTCTTCTCCGAGCTTCTCAAACCAGTGGCCGGAATACGCAAAAGCAGGGCAGCGAAGACGCACTGAACGTCAGACATCGATTTCTTCTATCTACGACCAGTGATTTAGGTAGGGCGTACCATTGGTTCCGCCACTGCTCAAGAATAATGTTTGACAAATTGGAAAGTCAAGTGACAATCATGCCCAAGTTTTTTCTCACCTTCTGGAGTGCGGATGCTCACCCGAAGGCCAAAGGCTATGAATCCCTCTTTCTCGAAGTGGTAAAATGAAATTTTCTTTGGCCTTGCAAAAGTTATCGATTTTTTTAACTATTACTTGCTCAGTCTATTTGACAGTCAAAGTTAAAAATAATATTATCGTATGAAATATTTTTAAATTGGTCGTAACATGTAATTTTTAAATATTAATTTTTTTATGTGTCACTTTTATCCGTAATTGCATCATTCAAATTTGTTTCTTAAAAACTGTGAAAAAATTATGCGAATTTCACTGAGACAGGGGGTATTGAAAATTTATAAAAGGTTAATATCTTCGTAGGATACAATTGTCTCTGGTTGATAGTAATTTTACTTCTAGCAACACATGTATTAAAAATTAGTATTTTAAGAAGTAATTTATCGTACTTATAAAAATCTAATTATTATGAATTCATTTTATTATGTTAGCGCAGTTCATTTAAATATTATCGTGTTAAGCGATAATACTCCCTCTGTTTTTTTTTCGATGGCACCTAAAAGTTGGCTCTTGGATAATTGGCAAAGCTATGAATAGACATAAAGTAAACAGGTCTTCAGTGATTGGGCACTACAGCAACTTGTATTTACTGTACAAATACCATGCAAACACAATTCATAATGGTAAATTATGAAATGCAAAGAGGGTAAGATAGTAAAAAGCAAATTTGGTCCTTTCCTTTTTGGGGCATTTCTGCAGGTGTGCCTTTAAAAAAAACACCATTTTTGGCAAGTGTGCCATTGAAAAAAAAATGGAGGGAGTATGACAATCCTAGTTCCACTAATAACATCTTGGTTCCACCAATGTTTCTATATATGCTTGCAAAAATTTCAAAGATTGTACTCCTTCCGTCCCAGCCAAATCTGTACACTTACTATTTGGAAGTCAAAGTTGTTAAAATTTGACCACATATTTGAGTAGATATATGAAAAATAATATTATCGTATGAGATATTGTTAGATTCGTCATAACATGTAGTTTCTAAATATCAATTTTATATGTGTCGTTCTTGTCCGTAGTTACATATATTCACAGTCAAACATATTTTTTGGAGATCGTGAAAAAAATTCTGTGCAAATTCCCCTGGGACGGAGGGAGTAGTAAATCAGTGACTTTTGTTGCAAAGTCCACGTATATAACTATTAGACAAGTACAGTCAGTACTGCTCAACACAACAATATGCTAGCATTTAATTTTATTTCAAATGCCAATAAATTATTTTCACATGGGGAAAGTTTTGGGAAAGACCATCTTTTCATGCCTATGGAAAAAAGAGGTTTAATTAAAATAATAAAAGGTAAAATATCATAATTGCAATATAAAAAATTTATTATGCAAGGTGTAAAAGTTATAAAGTTTATAACACAATTAATGCAACACGAAAATTTTATTTTTATTTTTCTAATTTACACTTTAAACCTTGATGTTTTCATATCTTATGGAAAGACTGGCTTTTCAAAGACAAACTCTTTCTCACATATACTCATCATATAATCTATTATCCTTGGAATCTCATATATTCTCATACATCACCGTTAAATTGTTTTTTGGAAAAAAAACCTTTTAAAAATAACATATGAATACATAAAATAGATTAAATAATAGCACGGAAAACTACTTATAATAAAAGAAAAATATCCAGGATGCTATCACGACATTCCATATTTAATTGTGGTGTTTTTTAAGTGTGTTATTAAAAGGGTATAAGACGAATATATTGAACTTGGAGGCTGGAGCAATACTGTGCGAGTAGTGTACGTTTTTAAAAAAACAACAGTGAGAAATCTGCCACTCCCTCCGTTTGACACAGTCAATTTAGTTGTTTTTTTTGTCCAAAATATTGAAAAACACCGTATTTCTATAAATATATGGTAAATTGAAGTTTAATTAGAAAATTAAAAGTAAAAGATTATAATTGTAATATTAAAATTTTATCATACAACATGTAGTAGTTACAAAGTTTATAATTCGATTCATGCAATTCAAAACTTTTATTTCACTTCTTCTAATTTGCACTTAAAAGTTGGTCTTTCGATGACTTATGGATAGATTGTCTATCAAGAGATGGACTCTTTTTTGTAAGTTGAAATGTGTGGAAGAAATTAAGTAAGGAGAGGAAAATGTTTATTGAGTGGTTGAAAATAATGTACCTTTTACCACAAAAGGAAAGATGACAATTTAAAAAGAAAATATAAAAATAATGTAACTTTTACCATAAAAGGAAAGATGGCAATTTTAAAAAAATACAAAAATAATAAATATGCCAAAATTAAGAAACCAGGTAATATAGAATCGTTGAAAAATTTATCAGCAGGTCCAAATCTCTTAAAAGGGATATGTCTTACCCTTTTATTTTTCTCTCACTAGTAGGTAAAAAGTGCGTTTAAGTGTGTTATTAAAAAACTGTCTCTGTCCAAATAGAAACCTGTTTCAAGGGATTTGTCTTACCCTTTAATTTTTCTTCACTGTTTCATTTTTGTTTCGATTCACATCATTGAATCAAATACAAATGGCTATCATGTTAACCACACAGTGATTCATTAATTATCTGCATCCAAAAGGATGAAGTACATGTCAATTTCATTATCTGCTGGAGTTTGGTGAAAACTCACAATTACATACTCCCTCCGTTTTTCCTATTCACGTCACCGTAGTTTTACCTAATTGGATTCAAAGGAAGAAAATGAGTAAATGAAATTGAATGTAAAAACAAAAAAATAAAATGGATGGATGAAATTAAATGAATCTTGTCAAAATAAAAATTGTATCAAATAAAAAAGATAGGAAGTGTGCCACAAAAAATAAAACATAAGAAATATTGCAAAACAATGTAATTTATAACTCTTCGTTCATTATGTATTTGTTAAAATCTGGAATAGAAAATTGCATCCTTTACATGTTTACTGGGGTTGGAACTTAGAAATGAGAATAGAAAGTGCTATTTTCCCATTCAACTGCTCCCACTCACTCAATTGAATTTATCATTGTTCATATTCTCATCATTATTACGATATTCAAAAAATATATTTCATCATCAATACATTTATCTATATATAATGGCATTTAAAAAGTTGTTATTAAAAAATTATTTGTTATGATAAATTGAATAATGTATAATATTGTTGTTCATATAACTATTTAAATATAAAATCAAATTTTGATAGAGAACAATAAAAAAAAAAGTAAGCATGCAAATTCAGTTGAAACTGAAAATATCTAAACATGGAAAAAGTCAAAAGTTTAATGTTTAGTGTCTATGGTAGCGAGTTCAACTCATATTTTACCATTCTAGATCTCTCATATGTAGGTCCTAATCTAATAACCAATACTCCTTTTATCTCAAACGGTAAATTAGTTTTTTTGCAATGTTCAATAAATATTTTTGATTATAAATACATGTAATTAAAAATTAAAATATTATGCAATTGTAAATCTAACGGTATCTCATACAATAATATTATTGATCATTTATTTATTTAAGTATATGATTAAATTTCGACAAGTTTAATTTAGAAAAATATTTTGTCCGGTTTAAAATGGAACGGAAGGAGCAGCGTTGAGTCACTCACATCTCTTTCATCATCGACTGTTTAAATTAAAACAAAAAAGAAAGAAGAGTGCAAATATTCCCAACTTTTTCATTAACATTATGAAAACAAAATAAGTACAAAATGAGTGTAAGCTATGCATGCCCGGTAGCTTGTTCAAACAATCCCAAACCACCAAACTAAGCTTCCTCGCATGCATTCCTTACATCCCATATATCATACTGTTAAACAGAACCAACATCGATACTCATCAACATTAAAGTTTAAAGGGAACAAAAAAGTTAAAAACCCCAAAAAAAAGGATGAATTGTTACCAAATTTAGAAACATGAGCCTAAATAAGTGAAGTAGTTTAAGGTAAACTCGGACCGCTACCCTCAATTCCCCGCAATGCAATAATATCGCTATCCCAACTCTGCTCTTCTCGTTTCCGGACAAACTAAGTGAGCTAGAAATATCAGGAGAGCGAAATTGCAAAGCCGTTTTTGTTGCTCTTCGTCTTCTCCGCCGTTTACTGAGAATCGGAACTGCCGCTTCTCCGCTTCTTCCTCCGCCGCAGCTGCCGCCACCAGCCTCCGGGCCTCCCGGAACCTCTGCCATTAATCATTGTGCCAATCAGATGTGTTGGTTGAGGAAGGGAAAAGGAGCAGAGCACAAGTTGAGGCTAGAAAGAGAGTGAAAGTATGAAAGGAAGAAAGTTGGACATAGGTAGATAGATGAAACAAGAGGGCACATGATGGGTCATATTTAAAGGCCTAATTGTGGCTTTTGGTGGCATTGATTGTGGTAAAAAGAAGCTCTTTTTTAAGTTTGATTTTGGGTGAATTGCGATATTGGTCCTTCAAAGAAAATTCATTTGAAAGGTGGATACTTCCTCTGTTTTTCTATGTTTGACATTATACTTTTAAGTATTGCTTATTCTTTTTCAAGTTAGAATCTAAACCCCTAATCAGTTGGGGAAGTCGCCGCCCACCATTAGTTTTGGCGCTTGATGTGCCCTAATTTTACTTCCGTCGCTGCACGACCGTGGGTGATTAGAATCTACAAGACAAAGCTCCAGGAGGTTTTAGGGGGGAAGAGGCTTCGACGGCCAAATAAGTAAACAAATTACAAGAGTGTAATTAGGAATTATTAGTTTTGTGTGTAGGGTTACCTCTAGCTTTATATAGGTAGTTAAGTAGGGCAACTGTTTTGTTTGCTTGTAGAGCAAGTACTCTCACCTTGGGTCGGTCTAACAAACTTAACCAAAGGGCAAAGTTATGGACCGGTTGGTCATCCGCATAGGCACTTGGCCCCATACGAATTTACACATTATCAATAAACCCCTGGAAACCTGAGGGTTCAGCCTTCGAACACATTCTTTAACACTCCAGGGGTACGATCTTGGTGCCCCTGCAACACGTTGAAGGTTCTATCCAGGTTGAGGCTTCGAACATGTCGTTCGATCCGATAAATGTGTCGAGGGTCCGATCCTTGGCTTTCTAGTCTATGTTAGAGCTCAAGGGCCTAATTCCCGCTATTTTATTTCCCATGGGGCCTTAGGCCCCAATAGTAATGAGTGATGGGTCTGGTCCCCGGTCTTCTAATTTGAGTTAGAGACCATATGCCTTCGAGTCCCCATGCACATGAGTAGGGAATTCAACTTACTATCTTCTAATCCGTGTTAGAAAATGATGGCATTCGAATTCTTGTATATATAAAAAGAAAGAAGGGTATTCTAATTCCGAGCTTCTAATCTATGCTAGAGCTCAAGATCGTATATATCCCAATACTTTCCTATAAAGGGTACGACGTTTAGGTTTCCAATCTGTGTTAGAGCCCTACGTCATTCGATTCTTGGCAAGCCAGGATGAGGAATTCGGACTTCCAATTTGTGCTCCGAGGAGTTCGAATTTACACGTTTAAGCATAAAGGGTCCAGGCTAATTCTAATCTGTTTCAGAATCCAAGGAGCTCGAATCCATGTGCGAAGGAATGAGGGGTTATATCTTTGGCCTTCTAATCCGTGTTTGAATCCGAAGGATTCGAATTTACGTGTTTAAGCGTAAAGGGTCCGGGCTTCTTGGGTTCTAATCTATGCTAGATTCCAAGAAGCTTGAATCCATGTGCGAAGGAATACGGGGCTCGACTTCCGGGTTTCTAATCTTTGTTAGGTACTGAAGGGTTTGAATTCAAAGCGGGAAGTGGAAAAGTTGTGTGGGCATGTTATTTGGGTTCGAATCCGTGGTGGGAAGTGGGAGATTCGCCAGCGTGATGTTCACTTTCTTCTTCTGGGCGAGTAAAACCCTTGTTGGGTTCCGCGCTCACTTTCCTCATAAAGGCCTTGGGTTTCTGCCTCACACGTCCCATTTACCCATGCACATACTTTTTAGCATGACGGCCTGAGGTAATGATTACCTTTAACTTCCCCCCATCTCTCTCTCTCTCTCTCTCTCTCTCTCTCTCTATATATATATATATATATAAGTTTTTCGCTGCTCCCACTTCATCCTTTTCCTCCAAATCACTTTCAAAATTCAAAAACCATCTTCTCTGTTAGAGCAATTTTCCAGCGACTTCTCTCCATTTAAGCTTCTAGATAGCTCAGGTCTTTTTCGTCCAATCAACCAATAAGTCCCCCAACTCTGATCCTTTCAATTTTGCTTTACAATGTCGCAAACACCATCGATGGGGAAGAACTCCATTCTGGACCATTTCTCGGCTGTGTCCACCACGGCTGGTGTAGAGGAATCTTGTCCCCATGATTCTGGTGTCGTTCCTTCCACGGCGGTTGGCTCTTTTCCAGAGGGTTTCGAGGATGGAGGAAGCTCCAACAGTTGTTCAGGGCCACCTAAAGGCTTTCACCGGAAATGGGTTTCTTCAAGGTCCAGGGTTCCGAGTTGGGCAAAGGTTTAGGAAGATAAGGAGGGTCGTCCCTTCTTTTTCAACAAAATCTTGACTCCGGTCCTCGAGAGCCCTCAATCGATGGCTCCAAAAATTGCCAAGCTACTAACTACGCTTCCTCTATGGGTAAGGCTTCCAAAGAATTTACGACTGGAGGTCCTTCGAGATGATGAAAATCCAAGGCATACGAGGCCTGGTCGGTGCACCTTCTACGGGCACCATCTCCAATTTGCACTGTATTTTCCCTTACCCCTCACCCTCTCTCATCTTCTCGAGGAACATTGGGTAAATCTGGCCCAGTTGCATTCGAACGTCATTCTCTTTGTTATGGTGTTTATGACTCGATGCAACATCCTGGGTATCACCTCTCAGTACGAGTTATTTAGATCCTTATACTACCTCTCTGGTAGCAAACCTGTGGTTCATACAGCTGGTGGTCGGGATAAAAGCTCAGGGAAATTGTGGCCCTTAGTAACAGGTTCTCAGACCACCCTGTGAAGATCTCGTTAAACTGGAAAGGGTGGCATCAATCCCCCATTTACACCTTTAAGAAAGATGCAGAGGAGTATTATGTACCTGACTTGAACTCAAAGCCGAAGTTTGAAAATCCCACTAACTATGCCACTCTGGAGAGTGGGATAGCCGATAGGGATCGGTTACTAAGTGATCCCCTCGATATTTCGAGGAATTTTGATTTTGTGTGGTTGGAAGAGGTATATGATTGGATCTACAGCCAAAAGGCAGTTCTTATTAGACCCCTCATCCGACAGAATCTGCAAAGGGTCCTTCTGGCGATGAAAAACTAAAGAAGAAAATGGTTGGGGACGATCAGCCCAAGAAAATTAGGAGGAAAGACTCTTCGACCGGTGATGAAGGGGCTTTAAAGAAATATCAGAAAAAGAAAAACAAGGTTGACAGCTCGAAGCCTACTGAGCCAGTTCTGAGGGTGCCCGAAACTGAGTTAGAGCCCTTCAAGGTGGGCTATACCAAACTTTCCGCTTCTAGAAGTTCTTCCACACCTACTGAAGGTGTTTGCGGCATCCATGTTTTTAATTGATTGCTTTATTCGATATTCCCTTCTAACTTCTTCTTCTGACATTCTTCCCTTTATTTTTAGTGAGTTTTACTGATATCCAGGGCTTCGGGAACAAGGAAGATGTAAGGAATATGTATGAGGAGCTCCGATTTTGGAAACTCTCCGGACGGAGGCTGTGCCAGAGGCTATCAAGTGGAAGTCGTTGATTATTCTACAAGAAATAAGTGGTCTTGAGATGGTGTCTCTCCGCTTCTCCATTCCCCTCAGAGGCAAAGAACTGACATGGCTACATCATTTTTTAACCACCCCCTCCAGCCAGAAACTGGACTTTCTAGGAACACTGGGTCGGAGGCTGGTCATCTCTTGGGGCAGGGAACTTTGCCTTCTTCGGTCACTGAAAGTCGCTCTTTGACTCTTATCATGGAGGCGATTGCCCTCTCAAGCACTCTGGAATCTGTCGTCCAAACTTACATGGCCAAGGCTAAGGAAGCTGAAGTGGCTGCCGCCAAGTCCAAAGAGCTCGAGGGAGAGCTGGCAAAGGCAATCTCCAAGTATAAGGAGGATCTAGCGAGGGTGGCCTCTGATTACGAGGTTGAACGTGCGACAGCAGCCCTGAAGCACAAGGAGGAACTGGAGAAGCTGACCCTTGAAAGGGATACCCATCTGAAAGAAGTGGAGACAAAGCTCTCGGAGGCCTAAGCAGAGAATGCCAAGCTAGCCGCCCTTTGCTCTCCCAAGCAATAGGCCTCCGTATTCGAGGCCTATACTAACAAGGTAGTGAAGACTCAGGGGTTTCAGAGCTTCTTTTTGGATTTTCCCTCAATTTTGGTGGGGCTTACTCGAAACAACTTATCATATTCTATCTCCAAGGAGCTCCCCTCCGAATATGCGACCATGCTAGACGTGTACGAGAACAACATAGTGCCGAAGCATCTGAACCATCTCTGGTGGAAGTTTATCCAAGATGAGGGTATTAAGCTTCCATTGCTCGACTATCTGAAGGCCTCCGACAAATATTTCTTGGCGAAGGAGCTCTACCACCTAGGGGTGGATGAAGACAAGGAATGGAGCGAGTCGGGTCCCATTACTACTCCAAGATCTCAATGCAGGCCTACTCCTTCGGTGTCCTCCTAGTCAGATCCTAGCCTAGGAAAAATTGTATGATATATTCCCTTGAGGGATCCAGATGTATTTCCTGATTTTTGCTTATGAATGAAAATTTTTCTTTCCTTTAACTTATGTGTCTCTCTTTTTCGTCTCCTGTAGACTTTAGACTTTGTACCCTATCACCCCTATCTGCAAAGGTGTACTTCTTTCGACATCTTTTTCCTAGTTATGAAAGAATTGTACCACCAGATCAAAGAATGGGCATGGGAACATCGAATTGAAGCCTCCCAATTCGGGTACAAGTCATTCCGGGTCGAAGAGGAACTTCAAACAGTGTACCATGAACTTAGTTTATGGCGCAATGAACTCCACTAAAGTAAAAAAGAACTCCTTGTTGCCCCGAGTCATTCAAGGGAATAAATGAATTCCCTAGCTATGGTAAAGGATGAGATTTTGAGAGATTTCCGTTCTCTCGAGGCTCAGTATAATGAGGTTCTCGAAGAGATTACTACCAAAGCTGGGTTCACCTTGAGGCATGCATCACCTTCACCAAGGGTTATAAAGCTTCTTGGGGCATTGTCTTCTTGGTCCAATGAGACCATCGAAGGCTATCGATGTGAGGCTCGAGTGGCTCAAAAAAATGTAGATGTAACCCGAGTGGCCTTGGTGACTGCCACCGCCAAACTCGTGGAATAGAAAGAGGAGGTTAGGAAATATCAACAAGATCTTATCCCATCCTTAGAGCGAACCATTAGGGAAAATTAGGCCATTATCAGAGCTTCCTTTAGAGAAAAAGAGAGTCGACAAGGAACTTGCCGAACTATACAAAACGTACAAAGCAACTGCCAACAACTTTCGAGCATATGGGCTCCAACTTGGGATGGTCGAAGCTTCGCTGGTTGAAGATTTTAAATTTTTTCTTCAAGATACCATCAACATTATGGAGCAGAAACATATTACTAGGAACCCAAGTATCGTGAGGCTTATGAGGAGGCACGAAGGTGGAAGGATAGATTGAGAAGAAGGGGTGGAACTTCGAGTTCCCCTTCTCCCTTGGCTTCGACCCTAGAGGGTTAACCCGGAGGTTAATCTTATTGGCGTCTCTAGCTGAGAGAGGGGTTCTTCGTCCAGCGGGGGAAGTAACACTGCTGGTCGAGGCCAAGCGAGCCCCTTTAATGACGAAGAAGACCATTTGGTTAGGAGATCAAGGTGTTAGGTTTTCAGTCCCCCATATTTTATTAGACGACCAGAAGCCGCTAGAATAAGCCTCGTAGAAGTTTTTATAGTTGTATGTGAATATCTGTAACTTATTTTTGTATACTTATAAGATGTTATGGCCCTGCATTATCTAAATAATATTTTTTGCTCTTTGCCATTTTTCTGAACCTCTTGATATTTGTGAGGGGTAATAACCCTTCTAACCCAGCTAAAACTTTTAGCTCGTAGAAATTTTTGCCATTCGGCAGGTTGTGTCGGCCTTTCGAGCGATTCATAAGGTCTGTTCCTTTTAACACATATTGTGCATTCGATATGGCTTTGGTGACCCTTCAAACATTTTACAAGGTGTATGCCTTGGAATGCCCGTTGTACATTCGATGGGGCTTTGTCGGCCCTTCGAACGTTTTACAAGGTTTGTGCCTTGAAGTGCTTGTTGTGCGTTTGATGGGGCTTTGTTGGCCCTTCGAATATATTACAAGGTCTATGCATTGGAGCGCTTGTTTCACGTTCGATGAGGCTTTGTTGGTCCTTCAAATATATTACAAGGTCTGTGACTTGGGCGCTTGTTGCACTTTCTATGGGGCTTTGTTGTCTCTTCGAACATTTTACAAGGTCTGTGCCTTGGAGTGCTAGTTGCGCGTTCGATGGGGCTTGGTGGCCCTTTGAATATATTACAAGGTCTGTTCCTTGGACGCTTGTTGTGCGTTCAATGGAGCTTTGTTGGCCCTTTGAATATATTACAAGGTTTGTGCCTTTGAGCACTTGTTGCGTGTTCGATGGGACTTTGTTGGCCATTCAAATATATTGCAAGGTATGTACCTTGGGCGCTTATTACGTATTAAATAGGGATTTGTTGGCCCTTTGAATATATGTAAGGTATGTGTCTTGGGCGCTTATTGCGCATTAGATAGGGCTTTGTTAGCTCTTCGAATATATTACAAGGTCTATGCCTTGGGCGCTTGTTGTGCGTTTGATGGGGCTTTGATGGCCCTTCGAATGTAAGTTACTCCAATTTTAGGAGAATGGGGATTTTTGAACCCCACATGGGAACGTGTGTTTAAATTCATCAGAACCAAAACTGACCGTAAGAAACATGTTTCTATACGAAATTATCAAAAATAGAGGGACCCTATCGTCCCATAGTACTACCTTTCCGAGGGTGCCCTCCGACCCAATGATACTTTGAGGCAGACCCTTTTTCGACCTATCTAAGTCTATTGGGATTTGGGGGGATAATATATCCTAAGGTTGGAAACGTTACATCTGCGTCGAATAGGTTCACCTTGGGGGGTTTCCAACACATAGCTTCCCTACAGGCTAGCTTTGACGACTCTGTAGGGCCCTCCCTAATTTGCTGATAGCTTCCCCTCTGGCTCTCTGCGGCTCTTTTCATTTCTCCTCATTACGAGGTCTCCTGGGGAAAACAGGACCTTTTGGACTATCTGTTCATGATACCGCTTAACCATTTCCTTAACCCTGGTTTCATGGAGGTTAGCCTTCTCTCTTTTCTCTTCGAAAAGGTCCAAGTCCAAACGGCACTGCTCGATGTTGTCTTCCTGTCTTCCATTTCTTATAGCGAACCTTTGAAAGGCGGGCAGCCTTATCTCTACTGTAATGACCACATCTGAGCTATAGATCAAGACATATGGGGTTTCGCCCATGGCAGACAAATCCTTCATTAAGAACAGCCAAAGTACGTTGGGTAACTCGTTGATCCAGTTCCCATCTGCTCCTTCAAGCCTAGATCGAATGCCGTTAACAATGGTTCAGTTGGTGACCTCCACCTGCCCATTGGCTTGGGGGTGGTAAACCCTAGTGACCCTTTGACAGATCTTGCACTCCTTGCACCAGCCTTTAAACGGGTCATTTATGATCTGAGAGCCATTGTCACTGATGATATAAGGGATCTCAAACCGTCATATGATATTCTTTTAGCAAAACCCAATAACCACCTTTCCCTTTACACCGGTTAGGGATGCAGCCTCAACTTACTTCGTAATGTAGTTTATGGCCACAATCAGATATCGAAAGTGGCCAGGGGCCTCTGAGAAAGGACACCAGATCGATCCCCCATTTGTCAAATGACCAAGAACTGTTAATGTTCATCATTTCTTCTTTGGGGACGTGGGTAATTGGTGGGTACCTTTGGCATTGGTAGCATGCCTTGATGTATTTGTTTACCTCTTCGTACATCTTTGGACAATAATATCCAGCCAGTTGAAGCTTCCTAGCTACCGATCGAGCCCCTTGATGACTTTCGCAAGCCCCTTCATGGGTTTCACGAATCAGGTAGTCAGCTTCTTGGGGGGCTACACATCAGAAAAGTGGTTGGAGGTGGCCTCGGCGATAAAGGACATCTTAATGGATCACATATTTAGGCGCTTTTAGACTAACCTTCCTTGCTTCGATAGCATCTTATGGGAGAGTCCCATCTTGAACGTAGCTAATAATAAGCGTCATCCATGACTTTTGCTCTTCATCTACCATCATAATTGCTTCCTCCTCAAAGCTACGCTTACTCAGCATGTCCACCATTCAATGCCCCTGTGATTGCAAGTTTAGGTCCGATGAGGCCAATTTGCTCAGGGCATCAGTCTTGTGATTTTTCTCTCGAGGGACTTGAGTGAGGGTATAATGGTGGAAATGTTTGAGGAGGGGCTTCACCACTTCCAAATAGTATTGCAAGCTTCTTTCCCTATCCCCGTATTCCCCCTTGACTTGAAGGACCACGATTTGGGAATCACTAAAAATGTCTAGCCTTCAAACTCCCAAGTCTTTGGCGATTCAAAGGCATGTGATCAATGCTTCATATTCCACTTCATTATTTGTGACCTTGAAGTCAAAATGTAGGGCATAGGGGTAATCTTTCTATTCGAGGCTTGTGACTAAAACTTCGGCCCACTTCTTCTGGAGTGAGAGGACCCATTGACATACAACTTCCATGTGTCGTTGGGTTCATTGTCGTCTTCGATCATTATCGATTCCGTACTTTCGACAATGAAGTCTGTTAATGCTTGGCCTTTGATGGCTGTTCTCAGGTGTAAATGGATGTCATGTTCACACAGTTTGATTGCCCATTTCATCATTCTTTCAGAGGCCTTCGGCTTTAGAAGTACTTGCCTAATTGGATGGCTGGTCAGCAAGATAATCTCATGGCTTTGGAAATACAGTCGGAGGTATCTTGCAGCATGAACAGGGGCCAATATTAGCTTCTCGATTGTAGTGTAGCAGGTCTCTAGGCTATGCAATGCCTTGCATACAAAGTAGATTGGGTATTGGGCTCTGTCATTTTCCTTTACCAAGACTGCGCTTATCGCTAGGGAGGATGCGAAGATGTATAAATACATATCTTCCCCCTTGTCTGGTTTCATGTGGGTGGGCAGACTTCATAAGTGCTCTTTCAAATCCCAGAGGGCTTTATCACAGTCATCCGTCCATTCAAATTTCTTTGCTTTTCGAAGTACATCAAAGAGTGACAGGTGTTTTTCAGCCCCCTTTGAAAGGAATCGGCTGAGTGCTGCCAATGATCCTGTAAGCCTTTGGACATCTTTGACTATTTTGGGGGGCTTCATGTTGATCAACACTTCAATTTTATCAGGATTAACATTGATCCCCTTTCCAAAACCATAAATCCCAGAAATTTACCAGCTCTGACTCCAATTACGCATTTAGCGGGGTTTATCTTCAAATTGGCTTTTCAGAGTATCTAGAAGGTCTCTTCGAGGTCTAGTAAAAACTGGTCAAAGCCCTTGCTTTTAACCACCATGTCATCAACATATATCTCGGTGTTTTTGCCGATTTGTTTTTCAAAGAGTTTATCGACCAGCCTTTTGTAGGAGGCCCCTGTATTTTTCAACCCGAATGGCATTTTCTTATAACAAAATGTTCCCACTTCAGTTATGAAAGATGTTTCTGCTTATCCTCCTCCGCTATGAGTATTTGGTAATAGCCTTTATGAGCATCGAAGAAGGCCAGCACCTCATATCCTGCTATGGCTTTGGCCAGTACGTCAACGAAGGGTAGTGGATAGCTATTCTTAGGGAAATATTTGTTGAGATCTGTGAAGTCTATGCACATTCTCCAAGCTCCATTGTGCTTGGGGACCATCACCAGATTTGCCATCCACTCCGGGGAGAATATCTTTTCGATAACTTCAGCTCAAAGAAACTTTTAGACTTCTTCCATTATGGATTTGGCCCTTTTGGGGGCAAATGATCTATGGTTGTGCTTGATTGGCACCATCAGCTGTTTAGGTACCCCCATAAGATCGAAGGTATCCCACGAAAACACATTGATGAAATCATCTAGGAGGTCCTTCAGCTATTTCCTCATTGCGGGTGGTATCATTTTCCCCACGGGCATCGTTCCTTTGTCTTGAACGGTCATTGGCTCTGTGTCTGTGGTTTTGATTTTTCTATTGACCAAAGCCACCCTATCCTCCTTATTAGCTTCTTTCAGAGCTATAGCCAAACACCTCCGGGCCATCAGTTGATCCTCCAAACAACTACTATCCTCCATTTCATGGGGAGCTTCATGATCAAATGATAGGGGAACCATACCACACGTACCTAGCACATCCAAGGCCTCCTAAGTATCACATTGTATGGGGACACGACATCAACCACTGCAAAGCTACAATCAATTATGATTTCTTTGTCTCTATCAGCCAATCTAACTGGGAGGGTCACAGCCTCTAGGGGTAGCACTGTTTTCCTAGTGAAGCTAGAAAAGGGAGAAGTTGTTCTCCTTAGACTCTTACATTCGAGTCCTAACTGATCAAAGCAGTTGGAAAACATTACTTCTACCCCGCTGCCATCGTCTATGAATACCCTTTTGATGTAACAATCTCTGATGGTTGCATGGATTACCGTTGGGTCTGAGTGAGGGGTTCCTCTGAGGTAAAAAATGCTTCTGACAGGGTTCTCCAGGAGGGACGTACCGAGAATGGGCTTTGATGATTGTATTCAAAGCTTGGTCATTTACAACTCCATTGATGAAGTTGATCACCCGATTTTCTCTATCCCTCGGATTCCTGTCCGGCAGAGCCTCGGCTTCGGGTCGAACCCCTGCTTGGTTTCCATCTTGGTCACCTTCGTTCACATGCTGTTCTCTACTACTTTGATTGGCTCTCCTTTTTCCGTTCCAACGATGTTTTACTTCTCCCTTCGAGGAGGATTCTCTTGTTGGGCCCTCGACGCAGTCGGGAAGTAAGCCCTCTCTCGCACATCTTTCAACTTCTTACCCGAGTTGAGTGCATTCATTCGTATCATGGCCCTGTTCTTTGTGATGTATATAAAAATTGGGCGAATCACTTTTTCCATGGTAGTCCATTCCGAGAGGGTGGTTCCAAAACATCCCTTTGTGGATAGAGTGTCTCTCCATCAGGGATTTAGTCAAGGGTATGTGGCCCTCGAATCCTTTCTTTGGGGGGTCTGGCCTTTTCTACCATGACTTAGAGTTTTTAGGACTCTTTTTGGCCCATCTATCCCCCTCTCGTTTCCTCTTCGTGGCTTCTTCGATCTTTGAATATTGTTCCGCGTTCCTGAAGTTGCTGCAGGGTCTCCGACTTTTTCAAGTTTGACTTTTTGTACAGGTTAAGGTTGGACATCCCATTCATATATTCGAGGATGACCCCATCCTCAATTTGATTAATCGCGCTAAGGCTCTCATCTACATATCAATGGTAGAACGCCTCCGTCGACTAGCCTGGCCTCTGCTTACTCAGGTAGATCTCGATCAAAGTTTTTGTAAACCTTTTCTTTTGGAAGAATTTTCTCAAAAGGGCCTTTTGGAAGTCTCTATATGAATCTAGTGACTCCTTGCCCATCTTGTTAAACCACTCTTGTGCTTTTCCTTGAAGGTAGCTTCCGACCAGCTTGCATGTTAGCAGTTTGTTGAAATTCCTTAAATTCATCGAACTGAGAAATATCTGTATGAATTCCCAAGGGTCCGAGTCTCTACTGTATGTAGGGCCCTTTGGGTGGTTTTACATCACTGGGCCATTGAGTGGCCACTATCGCAAGGCTAAATGGGGAGATCGTAACTTGTCTCAAAGGCCAAATCAACCTATCGAGTTCTCTTGTCAAGGCGTCGCTCAATCCCCCTCCCATCTGCCAATCTCCATACTAACTTGGCCAACATGGAGTATCAAAACTAGGGGTTGGGTTCAAAGCCATGTATCCCGAGCGTGATTCCCCTACTACCGAGTTGTAATACAACTCTGGTCGGTAAGGATCGTAGGGGAAAACCTCTGGTCGGGATCCTAAGTGCATATTTCTTTCAAAACTTGGGAAGAATCCCATCAGCCCAGCTTTTGAATAAGGAATGCTTTGGCTTGAAACTGGAGGCATCAAAATAAGCGTTGAGTATACCATCATTTGGGCCATGCTTTGAAGCGTTGGTTGGGGCTATGTAAGGGCTCCAACATCTGCTTGATAAGACACTCATGGAGGGGTATGCAACTGGAGTCTCGGCTGCACCATCAGGGGCATCAAAGGCGAGGGCCCCATCTGCTGTTAGACCACCCTTTGGTAGAGCATAGGGGCTCCACCTGATAGCCAATAGATCTGAGGGCCTAAGCCCACAATGCTAGATCCTACTGCAATGGGGGTCCCACTTTGTTCGTACTCCTTTATGCTCGAGCAGACCATTGCATAACTTCTATTTGCGAATCTACCTTAGCTTCCATGAACTGCAGGTAATTCTCTCTTGGTTATCGTGTCTAGCTCTGCAACGTATCCCACCCAAGGTTCGATGTTAACCTCCACGGTTCTTGGGGTGTGTCAGCTTTTGTGCGAGAAGCTTTTGGACCCCTCACCTCTGGAATTTGGTCCAGGCCGACTTCTGGAGGCTTGTTACCGGCACTAGAGGGGGTGGGATCCGATTCATATTGGACCTACGCCATCTTTTTTTCTGGTACGGGGATTGTACTTCTTTGATGGTGCTTAAACTTTTCTTTTTAGCCGTTCACTCCTTCGGAAGGTGTTTGTCATAGATGTGGACATAAACAACAATACTTAATGTAGATCTTGACTAACGGTCCCACTGGGCGTGCCAACTTGATGTGCCCCAATTTTACCGTCACCGTGGATGATCGGAATCTGCAAGACAAAGCCCCCAGAGGTTTCAGGGGGAAGAGACTCCGACGGCCAAGTAAGCAAATATATTACAAGAGTGTAGTTAGGAATTAAAATTTGGGTGTTTAGGGTTGCTTTTGCCTTTATATAGGTAGGAAAGTAGGACAACTGTTTTGTTTGCTTGTGGAGCAAGTACTCTCACCTTGGGTTGACCCAACAGACTTAACCAAAGGGCAAAGTTATGAATAGGTTGGTCGGCCGCAAAAGCACTTGGGCCCATATGGATTTACACATTATCAGTGCCCTTCCCTTCTCCCAACCGCCCCCTCAACACATGTCCTCCTACCACCTATCAAAATTATACCATCTTTACCAGATTGGCCCGGATGCTTAACCACGACCTTAATCGTCTCTCTATAGTGGAGTCTGAATGAATTGCGGCTAAACACATTCACATTACAAGATTAATTGGGATGAGTGATAATTAGATATGGAAGAGCAAAAACAAAATAACGATAAAGTATGAGATTTTTAATAGGAGCACCAGTAGAATTAAGTAGTTGAGATTACACCACAAATGGATCGGAGACACCGATAAAAACAACCGTACCAACACGATGAAAAATGTCACGAGCACATCTAGTCTGCTCCAAGAAAATACCATCCAAATTAGGCACAATTTCCAAGCATTAGAAGTACCAAGAATGCCTAAGTCAGTGATGGCAAACTCGTGATGAGCACGAGTAATGAACTGGAGAAGAAGAGCATAGTAATTGCCTGTCAAAATAATATCATTAGCATAAATCAACCTATAAAGAAGAGATGATCCTTGAGAAAACACAAAACAAAAGAATCTGAAAAACTCCACCCAAACTAAGACAAGTTGGGATGGAACTAAATTGCTAAAACTAGCTCAAGGTGCTTGCCTGAGACTGTATAGCTTTTCGAGGATGACAAACATTATCAAGAAGAAAAAAATGTCAATGACCTAATACTTGCCCATGTATACATGAGAGTTTAAAAAAAACCATTCAGAAGAGCATAATTAACATCCAACTAATGAAGAGGCCACCGACACATCGTGGCAAGAAAGAAAATAGTATGAACACTAGAGGCCTTCACAAGAGGACCGAATGTAAGATCATAATCAAATGTTGGAAGCTGAGAGAAACCCAGAGCAACCACGATGTACCTTCTGATGATCAACATGGCCATACGAGTGATAATTCATCTAATAAATCCATTTATATCCAACAACATTGACACCATAATGGCAAAAATCAAATCCCTAGTGTGGTGATGATGGATGACCACCATTTCTACATCCAGTGCTAAAACCCAATCGGGCTCCTTCAAAGTAGAACGATAACTGCGAGACTTAGTCTAAGACAAAAGAGCATAAAAAATGTCAAAGATATTATCACTAGAATAATACGGATGCCTCAACAAACCAGTGCGGGACTGAGACAAGGCTGCAACGGTGGATGAGAGTGGGACGCCTACAACATAGATGAAGACTGGGGGCTGAGAAACTGGTGGTGAAGCTAGCGATGAAAATGGAATGGTTAGAGATGCATCAGATCATAATTAATGGGTGATAAGTGATATATATCTCGGAGAGAACACGTGTAGGGGATTTGAAGGAGAGAAACAAATTGGATCCAGAAAAGTGGATACACTAAAGAAGACGGCATAAGATACACTGCTACGAACAACCGGAAAAAATGTCTCATCAAACCGAGTATGAAAAGTGAGATATTCCTTTTTAGCCATGGGATCAAAACAACATATCCCTTATATTGAAAGCTATAACCCAAGAAAATGTAAAGAAGACTACGCGGAGCGAGTGTGTGAGCTGCATACACTAGTGTAGGGTGGGGGGATTAAAGGCGGTTCTATTGGACCGGAGAAGACACTTTTTTGTGCCTTCTCTGGTAGTGCCTTTGATCGTCACTGATCAAATATAGTTCCAAGAACTGCCTTTGTTGGTAGCCATAGAAGACAGTTAAATTTCGCCTTTGAAAGGCTGACCGAACCGCCTTTAAACTACTTCCAAACTCGGAAGTGCCTTGAGTCCGTCGTGTGATGCAGACATTTCCAGTTCCGGAAGTGTATTTATTTCCGGTACCTGAAGAGAGATCGGACACTATTATGAGGTTCCTGCATCGGGTGTCAGATCGCCTCCTATTTATGAACTTGGAACCTACATGAAGTTTGACAAATGTTATGGTACTTACGGTACCAGAAGTGATAATACTTCCTACAGCAGGTGTTACTTCCGATCGTAATCTGCTTTTTTTATTGTATTTATCATTTATATTGTAATAAAATTATGAGTTCAGAAGTTGTGTAGTTCTTGAGTCTTTCGAGTTTGGAATCGGTTATCAAGTCTTTAGAAAATTTTGGTAATGCACATGAATAACTTCTGAATACGGAAGCAAACTCAGCTAAAATGGTGAAAAAATTCATTCATTGCTGTAACCCAATTAATTTGGATCCATCACAATATAATTTTGATTAATGATCGTACACATTGTACGAGCTTACAAAAACGTACAGATAACACTAAACAAGCAAGTATATGTAAGTAGGAATATATTTCACCTGCATATCTATTCCACAAATGACATGTCAATGACTGATGCTACTTAACACTCAACAACTCGATCGGTGTTTAACAAAAATCTATAGATAAGACTAATCAAGAAACTATCTATACATAGGAATAGAAAACATGCAAATTCTACTCCTCAAAATAAATGTCACGAGCGTTGGAAAATTCTAAGGTACTATATTTGGAGCTCCAAGAGTCACGGATCGTACATGAACTAGATGTCTTTCCAAACAATTTCTTGCATTATTGATGTCATATTGTGAATACGGCTTAGAATCCCTTGGGAACATCTGTGCAAATGGTAAACATTAGTAGTTGTTATTTGGTACTTTTGTAGATGAAGATCAGGAGGCAGGTCTTGAAAAATTACTCACTTTAATAATTTTAAGGAAATCCAGTCGTATTTGTTTGACACATTCTGTTGCATATAACATTACGCAGTACCCACACTCTTGGGTTTGTGCTTGTCTCTTGTACTGATAGTTAGAGAAAATTAGTACTATATAATAACTAGCAACTTTAATTAATTGTAAATGTATATTGAATTTCATACCTTGATTTGTATTACACGTAAGGCTATTGTCACATTCAACCCATCGAATGCACTATCCAAGATATCGAGAATAGATTTCGAAGGTTGAAAGTGCAACGGATCCATCCAGTACACAAGCTTCTTCTTCGGAACAATCAAAATTAATCTCCAATAATCACTACAACCAAACAAGTGCTTAATCAAAATATGTACTCAAACACTAGAATAGAGGGGCATGTAGGAAAATATCAAATTGAAAACATTACCTCTCAATGTAAGGTGCAGCGAATAATTTTTTATCCTTGCGTGCAATGCATTTTTGAACAAAGCCAATCTGGTCTTGCTTCGAACACCTAATCCCCTGTGTCATCAATGGACACAAGTAGCCTACCCAACCTTTTCCTCTTTGATTAGCAAAGAAATACATGTGCCTTAGCCATAGCATGTTGAAGATTAGACATGAATTTAATTGAAACGGAGATAGTAAAGATTTGGATTTTTTTTTGGAAATTAAGTAATGCACTTATAGTAGGAATAGGAACATGATTGTTTGGTTCACTTGGTCACACTTGCATAATTCCTCCCGATCACTTCTCAACGCAATTATGTCCCAATTTCTTCCAAAAATACCTTAATTTCCCTAAATGTGTAGGTGGAGTTATGATGGCGTGCGTTGAGAAAATTGCACAAAACCTGGATGAATACCGGGAAACCCTTCTGGACTTGTGGCTTTTCTATAATGGGCTTCTTGACGTTCATAGTCTTTGGTATAGTTTTGTTTGTCTGTGGCCAGCTAACCTTCAGATGACTGTCTTTTGTAGGGTCGACGTATACTAGGTGTCAAGGCCATAGAATGAAAATCCATTGAGTGGTTCCTACCTTCTTATGCTTTTTTTCTAGCACTGGTAAGCTTGCTTTTTGCACATAGACTTTGTCCCTCGTCACCCTTACCATTTCATCGGTGATTGGAATTGAATGGTGATTTTTCATAGACTCGTAGAAAATACCATCCGTAATATGGAGTGGGTTTGCACAGTCACCCACCTCTATGAAAAGCTCACATAATTGGGAACCCTACATCATTTAGTTAAAAATAAATTAACATTGTCACGAAAGGTAGTAAAACATGATTACAATAATAAATTTAACCTTTTTTAGGGGTGGAAAGGATATTTTCATCCGGAGTGTCTTCAATCATTGGTATTTGTTGCAATACGTTATGATTCACCTCTACGTCACCTGGAGAGTGGTGAGATCCTCTAGAAAGTGGTTCCCAATTGCTATTCAAATCATTCAGGTTTTCGGGCAATTGTAGGCTAGTGTGCTTCACCAATTTGCGAATTAAGATATCTTGTTGTTCAATTTTCTTGTCCCTCATAATTGCCTCTTTCTGCAAAGTGTAAAGTCCTGAAGGTTTCGCCTTATGATATGATCGTACAATGCCAAAAGCCTCTCTTTGAATCACGAAAGCGCTAACCCCTCATGCGCATCCTAGGTGGTCGGTTTTTCCGGTGGCCTCACACAAAATATCATGCTTTCCAATTGGAATAAATGCACTAGCTTTTTCATCATGTTTCAATTTAGCCTAGTTTAATTCAAAATAATAAATGTGGTAGTAAATAGCAAGATTCTATCTTCTTCCTCTAAAATATATTTCGAGTTTAAAATAGAACAAGAAAAAATAACTCTTACCACTTTTTCCGCGATTCGAATCGCCTCTTCCTTCTTGTATTCACCCTTGTTGTTTCTTTGAGCTCTTAGGAATATATCACACCGATCAATTTGTTTGAATTCCAATGGTACAGCCCAGCTTTGAGCTTCCTCATCGTCCATTCCCCCTCCATTGCCAATAAAAAATCTTGTTCATATTTTGCCTTTATAATCTACAGCACCGCCAAGGTATAACCACCACAGCTCTTCCGATGGGGCATTATGTTCATTCCTGCAAATCTTTTTTTCTCATCTCTCATACCCTACGAGAAATGTGGGAAATCATACATTCACACTTAAAAGACATAATAAAATCACGTGATTTTTAGTGTACTAATATTTTTTGCATTTTCTAATGCTCTTTTCATGTGGATTTCCCAACACTCATGTTGAGTATGCGTGTAGGTAAGATGTGGATGGTTGCCTTTTTCCGTTGAGTAGACATAATATCTTCATAATGTGTACTTGTGTTCTCGCCAGCTTTTTGATAGCATGCTCATTGTGCTCTTCCTAAGGTCGTCCATGTCCGGCGCTTCGATTTCAAATGGTCTCTACGGTTTTTAGATGAATTCGAAGTGACTATGGGTTTATAGAATTTTGTTATTGTAAAACAAGGGATTAGAAAGGAAATGCAATCATGTGCGTAGATGTACCTTGCATTCCATCCAAAGGGTGGCTTTGTAATCCTCCAGGAAATCGTGCCAACTATCGTAACGTATGTCAACCCTAGTCCGTCCCACCTTCCCAACCCAACTAGACCACTTTGCATACTCATTTGACAAGCAAATACCATTTGCGTTGAATACCAAGGGGTCAATTCCTTTCTTGCTATCCTCCGCTCTAGCATTCTATAGTGGGTTTTCACAATTCCTACAACTACAGGTCCCTCATCTTCCTCATCATCATCCAGCGTTGTTTCAGTGTTCCCACCTCCGGAAAAATTGTGTTCTCACGAGTTTGTTTCTTAGTCATTATCGAACTTCCAAATTCTATAATTCACTAATTGATCACTTCAACTAGCATGACAAACCCTAACAATTTAACAAGTAACAGTTTAATGATTAATCAATCACTTGCACTCATATCAAATATACTAACAACAAAAAATATTATTTTTTCACAACACAATATCTCAACATGGATAAGCCCTTAACACTTGCATACACTTGTTTATGTGAATGTAAACCCCACCTATAGTCTATGTTTTAGATGATTTTTGTTTACCTCATACTCTAATCTTCAAAGGCCTTGTAGATTTCCATTCCTTTCCTCAATCAACTCCACATATGTTGAATATTAAGCACCTAGTGTAGGGTTTTGGTTTATCAACATCAAGGAAATGATCTATGTGAAGATTTGATGGAAGAAGATTATAGAATTGAGTTTTGGTGGGTTTTTGAGGGAAAATGGCCAAAACAATATGGGTGAATAGTGATTAAAAAAATGACTTCGAATTGCCTTTAATGTCTTTTAGGGTTTTCCCGTGAATATTACTTCCGAGTGAGGAAGGTTGTTGTGTTTTTTATCTCATACATGATTTTCTTTTGAATTCCGAAGTAACTCTGTATTTCAAATACATAAAATCTGACAAGCTTCCTCATTCGGAAGTTCTTTTCAGTATAAATAAATTAGTTTCAGTTGTGTTCTAACATTTCTCCCAATTCCCAAACCCTAAACTCTCCTTCTGAAGTTGGACCCAAGAAAGCCATCAATTTATAAGGGAATCATGTCGAGGATGAGAGGAATGGGAAGGAAAGGCGGTCATGGAAATGCTTCAACCCAGTGCCACGGCCCGTTTGACGAGCCTGAGCATTCTGACATAATTTTCAACACAAAAGCAGAAGAGAGGTATGTAGAATTCTTTTAAAAAAAGAAAATGTTGTAATCCTAAGGTAGTGCTGAAATCTACAATACAAGATTTGTCGCTTGGTTATGTTTTAAGGTACTTTAAAAATCAAGGAATTGGCAAATTGTTGTCGTTGAAGGATAATGTGCACCTGGACGAGGTTGTAAAATTTTCTGCGAATTTAGGTCAGAAATTTGCAAATTGTGAGTTGGCTATGGTGAATAAAATTAATGTTACGGTCACCAAGTACATGATCAACACAGTTTTAGGCAATGAGTATTCCAACCCCTTTGAACTAAAGCCTGACAATCCCAATGGACCCCTTGAAATCAACCATACACAGCAGTGGCATGGTGTTACTGACTCAACACCCTTATGCCCATTTGAAATGGGGAAGAAATACTTTCACAAAGTAGAGGATACGCCGGGTAGGGATGATACTAATTATGTGGGTTAACTAATAGTCGAGCAGAGGCTAGTCAACGAGTGGATTTGCTCGAATGTTTTTCCGTCGGGAGGGTATGCTTGCAAGCCAACTATAGGAAATTTAATGTTCTATTATGTGATGGAGGGCATTCCTATTAATCCTAGTTTTGGGATCATTAACTATATGTTGAAAGCTGCGGCTACGAAAAAGAAATATCCCCCGTACGGGGGATTGATCATTGCATTGCTTAAGCAATTTGGGGTCGTACCTGTAGATAGTCCACTTAGGATGGATATTTACGAATAAAGCTAGTATTCTCACAAGAAATTGGAAGTGGGCGACGATTTGAAGTGGTGTCAAAAGGTTTTGGAGAGACCAGGGGCAGCCGTGGCAGCCGCTAAAGCCACGAAGAGAGCTAGAGATGCATATTTGGAGCTTGCCGAGGCATCACGTGAGTTCATCAAAATTTCTGTACAGCACTTTGTTCAATAGCACTCTATGTTGACACATATTTCCCTAAATTTTGTCATTGTAGGTGGCCGAGCTGACTGGAAGAGCCACGTGTCGTGGTACATAGCGTGCATCCGAGGTGATGTTAGCAAGGCAAATGAAGAGATGGGGTGCGTTGAAGCTCTTCATGCAAAGTTCATCCAGGACGCATGGTGCAGTTGGAACTACCTGATAATGAACTGATGCCAAACTTTGTATCAGAATACTCCGAAACCCTGATGACGAAGTCGCTAGTGATGAAGAATTTGATGCAAATTTTGTCGCAATTTATCACGATGATTTGTTGAACAATTCTTAACTTTGATTTAAGACCTAGGCATTTCCAATCTTGCTATTCTAATAACATTATTAGCACTTGCTGTCGTTTAGGATGTTGAAACTACTGATTATTTTTCAAATATGTTAAATCAATCACTTCCTAATTATATATGCTTAGGTTGATGTAAGACATCCCAATACCTCGAAAAATAGTAGAATGACCACATGCCACGATGTACTTCCTCCATCAGAAGTCATTCTTGGTAATGTAAATGATGGTCATGAATGAGTTTCTAATTTGGAAGTAAGTTGGACCAAATGGCATAGCAAATAGTGGATGGAGAACAATAGGAAATATTACTTCCCGGGTCATATGTCATTTTCGTTCCACATTTGATGGCTTGTCACGAAATTGACCTATACTAATTTTTCTCACCCAAATGGTCTTCCAGTCTCGGAAGCATCCTTCCGAGGTCAGGTTTCATATCTGTTACAAACCTGCTATCCATCCAACCTTATGCAAAAAAAAAGTCAAAAAAATGCTATATTTTATGCTCACTCATGAAAGTATTTCTGAACTCGGAAGTACACTTCCAGTGTCAGCTGCCATTTCAGGTGTAAAAAACTGCTCACCCATTTGAACATTTCAAATGTGTATTTTTCAGTTCCTTGTTTGGAAGTATTGTTGCAGCTATTTGGTAATTAATAATTGACTTACTTCCAAACTCATAAGTAGGTTTATTATATAAAAAACAAGCAAAATCCCCAAATTAGTTCAACTACAAACCCTAACTTACTAAATATACTGTTTCCGACGTTGGAATCGATCCAAAATTTCCTCGTATGCGCATTTCCTTGCTCATACAATGGCCTCATCTCAACAAGGAGACAATGAGAGTAAGGTTCGAACCAAGAAAGGCACTTCCAAAAAGGCTAGGGCAACTTCCACTCAACGCGCTAGGTTTGTATTACTAGAGGCCGAATCGAGGCACAATGACTTGCGCACCCATGGTAAATTGCTAGATTGCTACATGCTAGACTTTAATGAGTACTGTAGAATAGGGCTAGCTGGACCTCTTCAATTTTTTTCAAAGCAATATGTGGAGAAATTGATGACTATGAATGAAGCTTCTCACTTTGATGAAATGTGTCAGTTTTATAGCAATTTCCATAAAAAAGGATGTTGAGTATGCAACTAAGGTTAACGGGGTACACTATTGACCTGAGTCCATGGATAATTAATGAATTCATAGAGTGTCCGTACAAAGGTCCAGAAAATGTGTTTCCCGATGCGTCATGGGACCTTTGAATGATGTTTACCATAGAGAGGCTTTTCCACTACAGGTTAACAACCCTTATGTTAACCCCGTAGCTTGTAGTGAAAGGTATTTTGGTTTCGAACCTGGCAACATAGGAAAGCTGGAGAGTTATGACACTAGTAAACTGACCATAGACCAGTTCATAGTGTATGAAATGATAGCAAGAATTATTGTACCCATTACCGGCCACCTAACTGAGCCTTGTTATGCAACTCTCATGATGTTCTATTAAATCATTGAGGGTAGGAAGATCAATCCAGGTGCCGTGATCTTCAATCATATATTTTTGGTTGCAACATGGAAAAAAATCAAGAGCCTCCATATGGTAATCTGATCACATTTATCCTGAAGAGCGTGCTCGTGATGGCGCTACACAAGGAGGAGAAGCAATGGAAGTGGTTTGACAAGCAACACTACACAAGTAAGAAGTGGATCTTGGTTGACAGCAAGTGGGCTCACAAGCCAGATGTTTAACCGAACAAGAGGCCGAGAACTGAGCAAGGTATAAAACACATGTTTTTCAGTATATTCATTATTTTTAAAAGATGTCACGCTATAATAACAAATTATGTTTACTATGCAGACGAATCTTCTCTAACCTTCGTGAAAGGGTTCAAGGTATGCTACAAATGGGTACGTGGGGAACTGGCGCAAATGAGAGACCGTATATGGAAGTTGGATGGACGTCAACGCACTTATGAGCGTCACTTGTCCTCTACATCCACATCCACAACACGTCCTAGTCCAAGCTAATATATATTTGATTTTTTATCTATTGTTCTGAGCTAGGCAGTTTATTGACTGGTTACAATCAACTTCTCCAAATTTGACCTTATGTTGCTTAAACGTTCAAATGTGTGATATGATATTTTCTCTGGATTTCATATATATTAGCTCTTTAATTTTGGTTTGAAGATATATTTGGTTTACTGTCTCAAAGTACGGGGAAAGGATGCCTTATAACAGTTTTACCATTTCAGCCGAACAGCTTCCGCACCGGAAGTACATCAGGTAGTCAAGCCAACACAAAAAAACAGCTTGGGCAAGAATATAAACTGAACACCTACTTGTGCTTCTTCTTCCTCTTCCCAATCTTCTTTTGTTTCCTCCTCCTTTTAGAAATCCGCTCACACCCATCAACCCACGTTCCTTCATCATGGTCAGTCCGGCTTAAGAAACCATATAAACTTGCATCATCATCCAATAGAATAGTGTCTTCCAAATTAGATTCATTTAGGGAATTTTGACCAAAGTCGATTACATTTTCTGCCTTATTTTCCTCGCTAAAAGCCCTTTTCCCTTTAAATACAACCTCCTACCAAGGATCTACGGGATCTCTGATATAGAAAACTTGATGAGTTTGTGATGACAAAAATGAATGGATCTTCTCTCCACCAACTCGACTACGATCAACAAGGTTGAATCCCATATCTTTGATTTTGTGCTCGGTGTTTACTTTTACCCATTGACATTTAAACACAGGAATTTTCATTGTCGCGTAATAAATATCCCATATCTCTATTATAGTTCCAAAGTAGCAAGTCTGGGCATACATTGGTTTTCCATCACTTGCACTCCCTACATGTAATGTCTCGGAAACTGGTGTCACACCACTGTTTTGTGATAACCCTTTGTCATCGCTTGATTTGGTGCCACAAGTGAATCCATTAATGTCATAACTAGCATAGGAGGTAATTGTACCCAATGGAAGCCACGCCAACCATTTAACCAAACGTGAATGAACACTCTTCGTGATATAAGATCGTAGCCATGAAGCGAAAGTAGTGTGTTTTTTGGAGAACAAATGCTTTGTTTTACGAAGAATGTGTGGCCCTTATCTCATCCATGTGAATCTCTACATAGGGCACAACATCACCATGATTTCAAATGACATAAAGGTGAGTTGAGCACAAATCTTCCGCACTAGGGCTAACTAGTTTGCCCCGCCGTACACCAACACCCTACAACCGGCCATCATATCTTGTTTTTGGAAGGCCAACAGAATCGACTTCATTCATGTAATCTATACAAAACTCGATAACCTCCTCTGCCATGTAACGCTGAACAATGCTTACATTGGGTCTGTAACGGTTCTTGACAAAATGTTTGAGGATTTTCACATATCTCTCGAAATGATACATCCACCTCAGAAATACCGGACCACAAAAAATGATCTCACGAACCAAATGTACAATCAAATAAACCATTATGTCAAAGAATGACGGGGGAAAGCACATCTCATCTGACACAGAACTTCCACTATCATTGATTGCAAACAGTCAAGCTTTCGATGACTAATGGTTTTCGCACAAATTGACTTAAAGAACAGACAATGTTTTGTGACACACATGAACATGCAAGGTCACCCTAATGGCTACGACATTCAGTTCTTGCATTAGGATGTGGCGATCATGTGATTTAAGTCCAACCAACTTACACTCATCCACAGAAACACACGAACTTATGTTAGACGAGTAAGCTCTAGGAACCTTCACACTACTCAGTGTCTCACACTATGATTTCTTCTCCAAAAAATAGACATTGAATAGCAAGCGGGTGGAAGATATGAATCATCTCTGCTTGCGACCAGGGCCAAGCTACTCTTGATTCCAAGCCTTCAACCAAGCCAAGCTAAGCCTTCAAACCATCATTTGTTTTACTGGGGGTATTCAATAGTGTTCCAATTAATGAAACACACACCTTCTTCTCAATGTGCATTACATCGAGACAATGTCGTACATCCAAAACTTTCCAATAAGGGAGTCTAAAGAAATGGAGCATTTCTTCCAACTTCCTTTAGTTGCCACTTTATTCTTTTTCTTGCCGAAATCATTAGACAAATCCTTAACTTTCTCATAAACCTCAACACCGGTGAGCGGTACTGGGGCCAGTCTCTCCTCAACTTCTCCATTAAACCATTTTAGCCGATCTCCATGGGTAACCATCCGGAAGAAACCTCCGATGACCTTGATAAATGGTTTTACAATTCATTTGAAAAAATGAGGTTTGTTTCTCACATATTGGACAAGCGTAGTGCCCTTTCATTGAGTACCCTGACAAATTTCCTTACGTGGGAAAGTAATTTATCGTACAAAACAACAATGCCTTCAATGTAAAATTCACTCCTTCGAAAGCATCGTAATTCAGGACGCCATCATTGAACAACACCATCAAATTATCCACCAAAGGAGTGAGATATACATCTATATCATTACCATTTTGCCTGGGGTAATATATCATCATCGATAATAAGACGTACTTCCATTTTTATTGTCAACCATGACGGGAGATTGTATATGACTAACATAACTGGACACGAGCTGTGCGTGCTGCTCATATTACCGAATGGATTCATACCATTGGTGGAGAACCCAAGTCTTAAATTATGAGGCTCAGAAACAAAATTAGGGTACAACACTTCAATCTTTTTCCATTGATCACCGCCTGACGTATGTCTAATCACATTATCCATGGGTCAGTTTCTCTCAGAATGCCAACGCAACAACTTAGCATCTTCTTTGCAAGAAAACAACTTCTTCAACTGAGGAATGATAGGTAAGTACCATAATACTTTAGCGGGTGTTTTTTTCTTCGAAACCAAATCTGCATCTGCCCCAACCGCAATGCCTCCTCTCTTGAACTTGTAGCGAGACTCACCACACACGTGAAATCTATCCAGGATCTCATCGTTTGGTCCTCTGAACAATATACAATCGTTTGGGCAAGCGTGGTTTTTTTTCAATTCCATTCCTAGAGGACAAAGAACTCTTTTCGTGGCGTGCAATCTGTCACGAAGAAGATTGCTTTCACGTAGCAAATCCCTAACTAGTTCAAGCATCTCTGTCATGCCTTTATAAGTCCATCCAAATTTTTTGTTTAAATTCACCATTCACAAGGTGGCGCTTAAAATTGAATGCTTAGACCAGTGTATAGCAGCGTCTTCTTGTCATTTTGCAAAGCTTCAAGAACTTCTGGTTTACCGTGGAATTCTCTAGCAACATCCTCCACCATCTCGTCAAATGCATCGTTCACATCTAAATTATCAACCTCTTCACGGCTAACTTCTTCAACACAGGGGGTAACAACCTCTCTGTGTCACACCCAAGAGGTATAGCTAATTTGAAACCCTCAAATGATGAGATGTTCACGTATCTTCTTCCTCCCCAAATATACATTGTTCTTACAATATTTAATGGACACCGTGCTTGCGCAAAACCATTTTTTCGAAGTATGTTCAAAGGCAGCCACAATAGAAGATTCAACCAAGGGGATGTATTCGGGTGATTTTCTCAAATCTCTATCAATTAATTCAATTCTATCCATAGTCGATCACCTATAATGAAATACAATTAGCATCCACTCAACACGTAAAATTTAAAAAAATACAACAATCAATTGCACTAAAGCATCAAAGCCAATTCAATGCAAAAACCAGCATCATACATCACTTGAATTCAACTCAATCCCTAATGATTCAATTGTAAACTATACATACCTTGTCCAACGCTCATGGGCATCAATACTACTTTTTGTTTGGGTTCAAACATCCTCTCTTACCACACAAAAATGAAATTCCTATCCTCATTCAAGAAAAACATTTTTTTAAGGAAAAAGGCAACTACTGAGTTCGAAAGTTATGAGACTAAAATCTACAAAAAAACCCTGAACAACTTTCGAATTTGGAATAAGGGTATGATTATTTTTCCACATTTATAAATAATTTCAGCCATACAACTATACTATAATCAATCAGTTCATCAATCAAAAGTGGCTTGGGCCCTAGTTCCGATCTCGGAAACTACTAGATTTGAAGGTGGTTTGGCAGAACCGCCTTTGAATTGAACGATACAAAGGCGATTATTGCAAAAACCGCCTTTGTTTGGTTCAATTCCAAGGCGGTTATAATATAGTCAATTATAACAGCCTTTATAACTGACGGGCGCGGGCGGTCGTCGCGCCCGCTCGCCAAAAGATAATTTATAAGCCCTAAATGCTTACTTTCTACAACTAGGTAGATAGTGGCAAATCGGGGTCGTCCAAAGAGAAGAGGGATCTTCCTAAGCGTCTAAGCAATGGTTGATACTAGGCTAGGAGTAAATATATATACACACACATAAAAGCAAGTAAAAGGGGGGGGGTTGGTTGGTTGGTTGGTTCCTAAGTTACGAAAGTAAAAAGACAAGATAACTAGCAACGTCAAGTGACTATGCTAATCATCAAACGAAACTAAGAAAAGGGGTTTTAAACTACAAAGATAAAATGCCTTGGGGGCAACGGATATCCACTTCCAAATCTAATGTAGTTCATCGAATCATTCACACATTCCATCATATAGCATTCATGACCCAACGCTCACACACCCATCTAGCAAGTACCACAACACACACATCACAAGGAGTTCTAAGTTCATGCTCATAGATCTTCATGCAAAGGCGCTACGGAATTCGTCACGTTCCTACACCTAAGCAATTCAACCACACAAGCACTCCCTATGCTCAAACCACTCATGGCACACATGCAGTTAAACACACCGTCAAGAATACATAAACGCCGAATAACAAATGCTTCAAGAATGAATTTAAATCATCTATTCAATACTTCAACTACTTGTCGTGGAGACTAAACTCCTATCCTTCTTAGTTCGTAGTTTGCGAGAGTGAGTTCGACATCTCTCGTCAAACCTCACCAATGACTCCCAAGTCGCGACCACGACTCAAGGTGTCATTGGTGGCATTTAGCACGAAGGACCAACAAGCTTGGCAATGCCTATGACCACTACACCGTGACTAAGCATTAAACCAATTCATGCAATTACACGAGATTGGATGAACGTGCAACGCACATTCATCCACGAGCATATGACTCTCTCGTTTGCTACACAAACGAACATGACGAAGAGTTCGACATCAATCACATTCGTCTAGCACATTGTCAACACACTAACACAATCAAAAGCTCTAATTCACACTCATACATTACTAACAAGAACAGGGGGGAAATTAACCCAAATCCCCCAAACCCTAGCTAGCAATTCATACAAGCATTTCATATCATCAAGCTCTCAACAACATCAATGCAATCAACAATTAACATTCAAAGCACAATAAAAGCACAATAGCAAAAACATCAAATAGATAGATAGAAATGGTTCTCAATACATAGAAGTGGAAGCTTCAATCCATAGCTCCCAAGTACAAGAACTACTCTAGAACAACAAAAGACATAATTAAACTAAGAGAAAGCTAAGAAAAGAAAGAAGAGAAAAACCTAGAATTTTCGCCCAAAAATGCAGAGAAAACGCGGGCTGAAAAAGCTGGAGAAGAAGAGGGAAATAGATGGTATTTATAGTGCAAAGAAAATAAGAATGATTTCTGGCCGCCCGTTGGTCGCGACTCGCGACGGGGTTCGTCGCGACTCGCGACGGTGTTGGTCGCGAGGTCGCGACTCGCGATGGTGTCGCGACGGCAGCCACAGTTTTGCATTGTTTCTTTGTCTTCTTCATAGCCATCCCTCTCAATCTTCAAGTCTTCAACAGCTCCAAAATGGTCTTCAACGGCCTCCGGTCTTCATGTCTTCGAAGTGAGTATCCAAAAGTCTTCGAAAGTATAATCTTTAATGTCTTCCGGTCTTCGTTGCTTCCGTGTTCTTCCCTTGTCACACAAAATCCACTTAAAAGAGGTAAAAGAGTACAAAGTTGCTTTTGCCTCTCCTAAGTGAATTTCAAGGTAAAACACAAGCTCTCGATAATAAAAGAGCACAAAAGTGATCCTAAATACTAATAAATAATGCATCTAAAATGGACACATCAATAACGTAACTTACCGCTTTCAAACAGATGGGGGTGGAAATCCAATACTTCTGAGTTTGGAAGTAGCTAGGGAAGGCAGTTTCTTCCCAAAATTTTATAACCGCCTTTGAATGGTGCCTTTAATCACAAGTTTTCCACTAGTGATAAGGGCCCAGATAAGGGAAGACTCGAAAACCCAAAAGAAAGAAGTTCGAGTAGGAAGGGGGCGACTGTTCAGATAGTAAGAAAACTGTCCGGAACATGGGTGGAACATTTGGGGGGGGGGGCGCCTGGTCCCCGACAATTTTTTTACTATGGGTATTTTATATGTTTAGTATTTTTTTAAGGGTAAAAAAATTTATAGCCACCCCCAAGAAATAAGCCAGCGCTAGTTTATAATGATAGGATTCTTTGTTTTTAGTGTAGAGTCCAACAAGAAATAGAATTTCCTTTTTATCCAACCTTACTTTTAATATTTATCTAAGTTATACTTGAAAATATTATAACAAGTTTATTAATCATGATACTTTTTATATCATAAAAAAGAGGAGAGCACAACTTAAATAAAAATAATAATACTGTCCATCTTAAAATTATCAATTTTGCATTTTCTTTAGCACTAGTTGTCTTTGGTATTTAATTTTTTGTACCTTTCAATGAACAATTTATTAAGCTTTTATATTTTAATGGTTGATTCGAATCTAAATTTTTTTGTATATGTTCGGTCCCCCCTAAATGAAATTTCAGATTCCGCCCCTCGTTCCGAAAGTCCCGGAGTAGGAAGATGGCTAATACTTAAAGGTGTAGAAGAAAAGATACATATCCAAAATGAAAAATGAAAATCAGAGTGATAAAGTATGGAAATTCCCCTCTCAATAATATGACGATGTTCGCGTTTTATTCCAATGTAGAAGGACGAGATATTTGATGATTAATGTCCTTATTCCCAAAATGAGATCGCATGCAAGAATTGACATCCGTCGTACCATCACTTTGAAAATTTTAAATACGACATGAGAATTGATTTTCAAAATGTAAAGTCCATATTGATGCCCTTATTTAAAAATTGTCCAAAATGGCAGAGAATGTGTTGTTAAATTCCCACTACGTCTTCTTTAACTTTAACAACTTTGAGATTGGACCAACCTTTTTTCCAAAAATTTCATAATTCTCCACAATTATTCTCGGACACACCAGTTTTTCAAAATTGTTGTGCCAAAAGTAAATACTCCCTATGTCCCCTTATAAGTATTTGTTTCATTCACAGTCCTTTATTAATGTTTTACTTCCATTTTTGAAAAAAATATTTGAATATGAAAAGTAAATATGAAATTATTTTTAATCCACTAATCATTTTTACTGTATTTCTACGATTTAAATAAAAGTAACTTTTTTGTGTGGTTAGACGGGTAGAGCATCTCTAACAGTGGTATTTTTGGACTTGCTTGCAAAATTCCATAAATTATATCAGGGTTGCTCACCATGCTTGTAGTGTTCATGTCATCAACTTCCAAACAACTGTAACTTGTGGAAGCTACATGCTTGATGTCGGAGGCATTTAATGTTTCAATTGTATAAAGTGTACTTTGGATCGTGTAGTAAAATCTCCATATTATCAAGTGTAAAAATAACAATAATAAATCTATTCAGAATATAATAATTATAAGGATGATATACTAATTTATTTTTGTAAAAATATAATTAATAATACAATAATATTATTCTATTATATTTCTCGAGCATGAATAGAATTTTAAATCAATCAATAAAATATATTTTTAAAATAATAAACAAAGAAAAGTATGCAATGAAAATTATATAAAATTGCCTCATCAACATTAGTTTTATATCATACACATATTTTTGTATAAAATAATTCAATTTAAAGTATAACAATAATGCTTAACTTATTAATTATTATTGTTAGACATCCAGCATACTCCCTCTGGTCCCAAAATATTGGCACCAAACAATGCACATATATATATATATATATATATATATATATATAAAATTTTGAAAAGTAAAATGGGTGGAAGAAATTGTATTGGGAGAGTAAAAAATAAATTTAGTGTATATAAATAATTTAGGATTTGCTAAAAGAGGAAGGTGTCAGTATACTCCCTCCAGTTTTTTTTTTATATTGACACCCTATCATTTTTGGATGGTCTTTTTATATTGACGTTTTCCCCTTTTGGTAAATTCTAGATTATTTTCATTCACTAAATTTACTTTTTACTCCCTCAATACAATCTCATCCACCCATTTTACTTTATAAAAAATTGTGTCCATTGTTTGGTGCCAATATTTTGGGACCAGAGGGAGTATTAAATTCAAAACAAAGATGAATATTATAAAAGGACGTGGACATATCAAGCAACACATGATGATTGTAGCTTACCATTATGAAAGTAGATAGATTATCACATCATTAGATTGAAAAGATGATATGACAAATCAAACTATAAATTCTTGTAACTTACTATTGGAGATGCTCTTATAGAGGGATCAATGGGGTATGCTAATTTTTGTACTCCATTAGTGACACACTTACCTTAAGGAGATTTTTTTTAAATGACAAATTTTTATTTTTGGCAAGATTCTTTTAATTTTATTCACCTATTTTACTTTTTATTTCTGCATTTAATTTAATCCATATATGTTTTTCACATAAATTTAAGTACTCCCTCTAGTCCTCTAACATTGGCTCCTACTTTTGGGCACTTTTTTTTACAAAGAGTGAAATGAATGGTGATGATTGCATTGAAAATACAAAAAGTAAATTGAGTGGATGAAACAATCTAGGATTTGCTATATATGAAAATGAGCCAATATTAAAAACCCTTCCCTAAAAGGAAAGGAAGCCAATGTTAGAGAACCGGAGGAAAGGAAGTATGAAAATCTTTGATGCTAATATTAGCTGAAGAGAAGCAATAGTAGAAGTCAGTAGCCAGTCGTAGAAGCCTAGATAGAAGTAAAGGGTCGCACAACGAAATAACTCCACGAGGTTCACTAATATTGACTTACTTATTTTTTATACTTAAATTTAAAATATATGGAATTAGTGCTAGAGAATGTAATAAAAAAGTAATTTAAGTGAATAAAAATTATTTAAAAGTTGTCAAATAGGAAAGAAGTTAATATTAAAAAATAATTTTATAAAAAAAATAAAGCAATATTAGTGAATTGGATAGATTATGAACACAAACAGTCATCCAAGTCTAAGAAAATGGGTGGTATTTGGGCATGTTTGTGGGGAATGCCAAAAAGAACTCCACTAACTCGATTTCCTAGGCTCTTGGAATTTTCGCACACATTTTATTCCCATGGACGAAAATAAAAGTACCACTTGATTGACGGGATTGGTTTACTGTGCTCTGGAACGTGGCTCCCTGGCTATATTGGATCAATTTTTTTTATCAAAAAATCTTTAAGAATAGGTCTCTAGACCAGCGGCCTATCCATAAACTTATGGACAGGCCACTTATTTCTTACCTTATACACTGTATTTTTTAAATTACATACAAAATTTAAAATTTTTGAAAATATTTTTTATGTTATATATTTTTATATTTTCACTTTCAAATACATATTATTACTTGTTTTAACTTATAAAATACAATATTTAAATTTTATAAAAAAATTAAAAAATTTAAGGCAAATGCCTCTGAGAACTGTCCATAAGCTTATGGAAAGGCCGCATTTCTTGAGCCTTTCTCAATCCTTAAAAGAGAACTAGTGTACACTGTGTACTCCTCCGTCACACTTAAATTACAACATTTTTTATTGTTAATATATTTTGCAACATATAATAATATTAAATAAAAAATTACTTTCTAAAAATTATTTGTTACGACAGATTCAATAATATTAAATATAATAATATTATATTTTATATATCTATTTAAATATGTAATCAAAATTTGATAGAAAATAATGTAATAAAGTAAGTAGGCAATTTAATTTGGAATAGATGTAGTATTAAGTATAAAAGAATAAAGTAGAAAATTAAAGATTAAAAACATTTATCTTTGGATAAAAGTGAATTTGACCTCCGTAGCAGTAATTAAAGTTAAGTACTCCCTCCGTTTTTTTTTCATTGGCACCTCTCTTTTGGTGTTAGAATTGAGGAGATGCTAAATGAGTGGATGGAATTGAATTGGAAGAAGAGAAAGTAAAATGAGTGGATGTAAAAACCTTAAACTTGCCCAAAATAGCAAGTGCCAATTAAAAAAAATACCACTTTTAGTAAGTGTGCCAATGAAAAAAAAACGGAGGGAGTATCATTTACGGTGAAAATATTGCAGGATCAAAGAAACTGGTAGAAACTTAGACAATGTGCAATGGTAGAAATTGCTATTTGTTTCTTACCAATTAAATATAGGGAAAGTCTCAGGAAATACGACATTTTCATAAGTTTATGGACAGTCCTCAGGGGCATTTGACTTAAATGTTGTAATTTTTTATAAAATTTAAATATTGCATTTTATAAGTTAAAACAAGTATAATATGTATTTGAAGGTGAAACCATAAAAATATATGATATAAAAAATAATTTTTAAAAATTTTAAATTTTGTATGTAATTTAAGAAATGCAGTGTATAAGGTAAGAAGTAGGTGGCCTGTCCATAAGCTATGGACATGCCGTCTGTCAGGAGACTCACTCTTAAATATATTATTTCTCTCATTCTCTCTCTTTCACCTAATCTTAAAAAACCACTTTTTTCTTCTACAATGATAAGAAATTACTTTTTACTATTCATGGACCTCATTTAATTTTCTCTATCCTACTCACTAATTTTTTACATCTAATTTAAATAAATTTATCCACCAAAATATGTTGAATGTGAAATTTTATAATACATTTTAATTTTAAAACTTAATTTCATTTTTTTTCAAAAATTATTCAATATTTTGTGAATAATTTTTTCCAGATTTATAAAATTTTTTTATGGATTTACAAATTAACTTACAAATTAAAAAATTCAAGATTTAAAAAAATAAGAAGAAAGGTTGGGACATGTGACCCAATTAGAGGGTACCACGTGTTCCTCCATTTTACAAAAAAAAGAAAGCAGCATTGAGTGGGACATGTTGGCCAATGTCTGGCTGCCACATGTCACGTTTGGGGATAAAAAAAGGGCCGCATCCAGCGGCCCCATGCCTCATGTGCGCCTGACCCATGACCGATTTCCATACTGGTTCCTTCCATAGCAACTATGAGGCGGTTTCTTGTTAAGAAACCCCCCATTGCCTTTGTTCTAAGCTCTCATGAAAATATTGGTTGGTAAATGAAAGGAATTTTCCAACTTGATTTTCTATTACCATTTACAAAGTAATATATAGGTGTTTACATATGAATGATACAATGAATCTAGACTAGTTCTAAATATAGACAATATAAATTTTGATTAATTAGAAATTAATCAAGATCAATCACAATCAATCACAATCAATCAATCACAATCAATCACAATCAATCAATCACGATCAATCACGACAATCACGATCTTCTATTGTCACCCCCCCTCAAGCGAAGCGTCGGGTTGACTGAGGCGCAAAGCTTGGACCTGAAGAAGTCAAACAATGCACGATTAAGCCCTTTGGTGAAAATGTCCGCAACTTGCAGCGAAGTGGAGACATGACTAACACGAATTTTTCCAGCAGCCACTAATTCCCGTACAAAATGATAGTCAATATCAATATGCTTGGCCCGTTTGTGAGCAACAGGATTCTCAGCAAGAAAGATAGCACTGTTATTGTCACATAGAAGCAGAGGCGAGCCCTGCAGCGGAAACTGAAGATCGCGAAGAATATGCAACAACCAAACCACCTCCGAGGCTGTGTTAGCAAGAGCTCGATATTCGGATTCTGAGCTCGAGCGAGAGACTGTAGGTTACTTCTTGGCACTCCACGAGACCAAGTTGCCACCAAGAAAGACCGCATAGCCATAGGTGGACCGACGGGTCTCCAAGCAACGCGCCCAATCAGCATCCGAATAGGCAATAACCTCCGAAACGCCACCAACTCCAAAGGTTAGACCACAATGTAACGTGCCCCGAACATATTGTAGGATCCTAGTGACAGCAGAAAAATGATCATCACGTGGATCCTGAAGAAACTGACTCACTGAATTGACCGCAAAGGACAAGTCAGGTCGAGTAATGGTAAGGTACTGAAAGGCGCCAACAAGGGAACGATACACCTTAGGGTTGTGAAATGGTCCACTCGTACTGCTATGAAGCTGGGACAGCGGCAAGAACGGAGTAGAGACCGGAGAAGAATCCAACATCCCAGCTCGCTGAAGAATATCCCTATCATACTTGGCTTGGCCCAAGAACAACCTTGTAGAGGTAGAGGTAACCTCTAAACCAAGAAAATAGCTGAGAGAACCCAAGTCCTTGACAGAAAATTCACGATCAGCACGGGCAATGAACTGCCGAATAGCAACACTGTTGTTCCCAGTGAGAATGATATCATCAACATAGACCAGAAGATAAAGAACAATAGTGCCCTGAGAGAAGACAAACAGTGAAGGATCTGAAAGACTGCCAACAAAACCCAACTGCCTGACGAACAAACTGAACCGGTCAAACCACGCCCTGGGTGCCTGTTTGAGTCCATAAATGGCCTTCCGTAAGCGACAGACATGATGAGGGCGAGCAGGATCCTGATAACCAGTCGGCTGAGCCATGAAAACAGGAGTATCAAGAACACCATTAAGAAAGGCATTCTTGAAGTCCAACTGATGTAAAGGCCACTTCCTCATGGTGGCAATGGCAAGGACAGTACGAACAGTGGCAACCTTAATCACCGGACTGAAAGTATGATCAAAGTCAAACCATGGTATCTGAGAATATCCTTGGGCCACCAGACGGGCCTTATAATGATTAATAGAGCCATCCTGGCGGTACTTTAGCCGATAAATCCACTTAGAGCCAACAATATTAACATTCGGAGGACAAGGCACCAACTCCCACGTCTGCTGATGGCGAAGAGCAACCATTTCCTCATCCATAGTAGCAACCCATCTTAAATCTTTCGCCGCGGCTCGAAAATGTCGTGGTTCCTTCTGCTCCAAAAGTTCTGCAACCAATCCTGTTGCCACAAAATCTGGGCCAAGATTACAGGCAACACGTGTCCCATCCTGTAAACGAGTGGTCATGGGATGAGGACGGGGCACCTGAGGAGTCAGAGAAGCACTTCCAGAGGAACCGTCCGAGGAACTGGCCGATGCTGAACTGGAACTGATGCTGGAGAGGACGGTCGAACCACTAGAGGGATCAGTCAGTGTGGTCAAAGAAGCAGGAGATCGTGGTGGTGGAACAACCACATCCTCAGCAGGGGCAATCATCGGTGCTGCAGTCTCAGATGTGGACGAGGAATCTGGACACACCGAACAAGGCAAAGTCGGTGAAGCCGAAGCAGGATCAGGGATGGTGATAGACAAGTCAGAATCAGTAGGGTACAAAAAAGATGAAACATCCAGGGATGAAAACTGAACTTCCGAAGATACAGTGGAAAAGGGAAAGTGAGACTCATCAAATCGGGCATGTCGAGTCATGTAAGTACGTCTGGAGGTCGTATCCAAGCATTTGAACCCCTTATAATGTGCACTGTAGCCAATGAAGACACATGGAAGACTGCGAGGGGCAAGTTTGTGAGCTGCAGTCGGTCGAACATATGGAAACACACGACACCCGAAAGGATGAAAGTTGGAGTATTCCAGGGGCCGACCAAATAGAACCTCAAAAGGAGAGATGTTATCAAGAACAGGAGTGGGTAGGCGGTTAATAGTGAAACTGCAGCACTAAAGGCGTCATCCTAGTATGAGATAGGTATGTGAGAGTGGAGAAGCATGGACAGCCCCATTTTTGTTATGTGTCGATGCTTCCGTTCAGCCCTACCATTCTGCTCTGGAGTGTATGGGCATGACACCTGATGATGAATGCCACGAGCCCCAAAGTGTGACTGCAACCTGTTATTGATAAACTCGGTGCCACCATCGCTTTGAAAAACTTTGATACGGGATGAAAACTGATTCTCCACGAATGCTTCGAATTGAAAATAGATGTCAACAAAGTCTAATTTGCGATGAAGAGGATAAAACCAGATAAATCGCGAGTAATCATCCACAAACACAACATAATAAGCAAAACCACTTCCAGATAAGGCTGGAGAAGGCCCCCATAAATCACAATGAATTAAGTCAAGAACATGAGCAGCGCGCTTAGAATTCTCAACAAAAGATAATTTCTGACCCTTTGCCATAGCACAAGATTCACAAATACCAGGTTTAGGAAGCACAGAAGTAAGAGATAAATACCCATTCTTGTTCAACAAAGAAACAGTGCTAGAGGACACATGTCCTAATCGAGCATGCCAAATCTCAAAAGATGCTCTATTATTGTTTTGTCTAACAAATGACAGAAGTGCTTCTTCACCACGGTCCAGCATATATAGGCCATCCTCAACGTGTCCCCGCCCTAGAATTTCCCTGGTGACCTTGTGCTGAATAACAAAAGACTGATCATCAAAGGTAATAATAGCACACAGATCACGAGTAAGCTTGCTAATTGATAAGAGATTCTTAGCAATTGCAGGCACAAGCAGCACATCAGATAAATGTAAGGTAGAACTAATACGAGCATTACCAATACCAGCAATAGCAATAGACGCACCATTACCAACAGAGACAAGAGTGTTACCATTGTACGGAGTGACACTCGATAGATTGGAAGCAGAAGAGCTCATATGATTAGTCGCTCCTGAATCCATATACCAGTCAGGGATCGATGAAGCAACACTCGGGGCAGAATACTGAGGTGCTGCAATAGATGGCTGAGTGGGATATGCTGAAGGAGCAGAATACTGAGGTGCTGCAAAACCTGGTGGTGTGGGAAGCGCCTGAAGCATCGGAGGAGCATACTGCGGATAGTGCTGAACAAGATGAGCCTGAACTACCTGAGGAGCATGACCAACATAAGGCGAGTACTGCTGCTGAACATAAGGCTGAGGAGCCGAAGCCATAGGGCGAGGATTGGCCGAAGGACACTGACTAGCAATGTGACCGAAACCCTCACAGGTATAACACTGAATTGGAGACCCATATGCAGCAGATCTAGACCAGGACCCACGGCCAGAACCCTTCCAGGAGCCTCTGCCACCACGTCGACCACCGGGACGGCCGTTTCCAGCCGCGCGTGGGGCCCACGCGCCACTGCCACGCGCGGGTTCTGCCGGCGCGTGAGGCCACACGCCGCCCACGGCTGGCTGCTGGTCTGAACTAGCTTCTCCCTGCTGCTGTACAGAAGCCACAAAAGTAATTGGACCGGAATTTACTTGCCCCTAGACACTATTCAATTGTGTTTTCTCCACATTAACAATAAAAGATTCATATCCCTTAGCCTCATCAACCACGGTCATATAATCAGGAAGAGGCTTACGGGCAGCAATAGGTGCACTAAAATGCTTAAAGTCAGCCCCCAAAGCATTAAGAAACCAAATCCATTTCTCACGATTACTAGCTGGTTCTCCCATGACAGATAATTGATCAAAAATTTTCATGAAGGAAAGGTGAAGCTCATGAACAGTACCATTTTTCCGGATGATGCCGGCCTGTTGGCGGAGACTGAAGGCTGCAATGGCAGTACTGTGTTGATATGCCATGGCGAAGGCATCCCACATCTCCTTCGCGGTGGTGCACTGCGAGATTTCGTTCTTGGCATCGGAAGAGAGAGAAGAATAAAGCACACTGCAAACTCGTTGATCATCAGCAACCCAATCATCATAGACAACCTTGGTCTTATCAAAGACCTCTCTAGCTTTGAGAAACGTAGCATCGTCAGGCGGAGAAGAGGAGGAGGAAACCGGTGTCTACATCACTGGAAAATTTGGGCAGGGACTAGAACCATCAAGATGACCATACAATCCCCGCGGTCTAAACACATATTGAACCTGCTGCTTCCATTGCAGGTATGTGTTAGCATCCAACTTCGTATTGAGTAAATGGATCATGGTGTTGAGGGACAACCTGTCTGAATTCTTGTTGTCAGCCATGATCGAGAAAAAAAAATCGAATGAAGAAGAAGAGGGGAGAGGGGCGGCCGAATGAAGGGGAGGTCGAAAAAATTGAAACTGTAGGGAGAGATGATCAGCAATGCTCTGATACCATGAAAGGAATTTTCCAACTTGATTTTCTATTACCATTTACAAAGTAATATATAGGTGTTTACATATGAATGATACAATGAATCTGGACTAGTTCTAAATATAGACAAGATAAATCTTGATTAATTAGAAATTAATCAAGATCAATCACAATCAATCACGATCAATCAATCACGATCAATCACGATCTTCTATTGTCACAGTAAAGAAACTAATTACAAGTTTTAAAGTGCGATTCACACTTTGAATTTGTGCATTGTGACGGTGCTTTATTATTGTTGCTCTGGTTTTTTTTACATTGTCCCATGTCAAAATGATATTTTTTTAACGAAACATAAAATAAATGTGGGAAGTTGTATTGAGAGAGTAAAAGGCAAACTGAGTAAATGAAAATAACCTAAATTTTTTCAAAAAGGAAAGGAATCATTGTTAAAAGGCCAAACAAAAAATGAAAGAGAGTCCATTTTAATAGATCAAAGGAGTATGTGTTTGTAATCTTACTCCCTCCATTTTTTTTTATATTGGTACACTTTTTTTTTGGAATGGTTTTTTTATATTGGCACATTCCTCTTTTGGAAAATCGTAGATTGTTTTCATCTACTAAAATTATTGTTTACTCTCCAATACAATCTCCCCACCCATTTTACTTTTTTTAAAAAAATGCCCATTGTAAGGGTGTCAATATTTAGGGACCAGAGACAGTATATTACATATCTGTTTATAACCTTACTTCACTGTTAATGATAGTACGCCTCATGGTGACACTAGGGGGCAAAACACAAGTAATTAAAGGTAATAAATATAACCCTTTTAAACTTGGTGTCCATATTGTAAATATTTTTCTCTTGGGGTCAATTTTCAATGGTGAAACATAGGGACCGGTATACAAATTATCAAAAATTACAGAAACCCTCACCTCAATTGTTGAACCCACTGTCGCCGGTTGCCCCCCATCGCACTGTTGTCTTTCATTGGCTATGTCGTGTCGTCAATGCTCCGTCATCGGAGATTCGTGTCGTCAAAGCTCTGTCGCCGAAGATTCGTGTCATCACTGCTTCGTCGTCGGAGATTCGATACTTACGGATTTGATGGGCAGGGCTACACGATGCGTCTCTGATAATTTGGCATCTCCGACGATAATTTGAACACGACGGGTGGAGAATTTGTAGCAATGTTCAAGTTTCATCGTCGTCTTGGGGTTGCAGCTGTTGAGAACTTGCGGAGAAATCCGAGAATCAACGTGGTTTGGGGTTGCGACAAAATCTGAGAATCGTCGTTCAGGGTTGCAGCAATGAATTCTGTCAGAATTTCGTGAGAATTGGGTCGAAAGTTGGGTTTTTGGATGGGCTGGTTAGATTACGTCAGGATCGGATCGGTTCTTCAAGCTTCAGATGGACGAGTCGGAACTTGCATTTTGAAATCGGCTTGAGCCTATTCTTTAAAGAGATGGTTGTTATGATAGAATAACCTTTTGGGAAATTCCATGCTCTTCTCAGATATCCCCAACCGCAGCTTTAGCTCAGTCTTAGCTCAGTTCCCGTTTTCTTCTTTTGCTTTCGGTTAAGAGGCATATAAATGCCATGAGAATCAGTTAGGCAGTTATCAATTGGTTGATCATTGTTTAGAGCTGAAGATAAATTCCTTTCTCATCCCAATTTTCTTCTTTTCTCATCTTCAATGAGCTGAAGATTATTGTTGATTCCATTCAATATATCTAAAGCTTTTCTTCAAATCTTTGTTAATTTCTTTTAGATCCTTTGGATCACAAAAAGTGGTATCAGAGCACAGCTAGCCTCGGATCAATGGTAGAGAATTATCGAATAAAATTTTGGAGTCTCACTGGAAGGAGCTTGAAGCTAGGGTGAGAGAAATCTCGCAAGAGATGAAACTCTAGAATCAGGAGCTTGAGAGCATATGGAGTTCCAGAATCAAGAGCTGAGAGAGAAGATGGAGCTCACAAATACAAAGATCAATTCAAATGTAGAACAAGCTCTCATGAGTATCAGACCGAAAATAAAAAAACATCAGGAAATTCAGAGGCAACATGATGGAGATGCCAAGACGACTACCACCATAAATGAAGACATTCCACGACCTAATCAAACATTTAAAGGATATGTTCGAGATCCTCTAAGTGACATGGCAGGGCCGATGACAAGGTCAAGAACTAAGCTTAGGGATGCTTCTTTAAATGCTTTGATTGATCGCCTTTATGATGAAGAATTGAAGAAGGAGTCACCATCGACATCTTGGATTCATTATTCAAGATTGTCGACGAACTGAAGACATCATGAAGAACACTATACTCTTTTTTCCCACTGGGTTTTTAATGAGGTGGTGTGATCACTGTAAAATAATGTCATTTTGGATTTATTGGACTGATAGCTCGGCCATGTGGGCTTTGAAGAGCTGAATTTTGAAAATACAGTCCATTAAGGTTTAGTATATTCAGTTTTATTCTGATTAGAATTATATTTGGTAAGATTAGATAAGGTAATATTCTTCAAGGTTACTTCTTGAAGAATTCAACCTGATTACCATTTATTTTAGGTATTTTAGTTAGAAATGGGTTTAGCTTCTTAAAGCTGCCATAAGTTGATTCAGTTTCCATTTGTGATTAGGGTTTGAGGCAAGATTGTAACCCTATAAAAAAGGAGGCCTTATGGACGAAAATTACAACCTTTCATCAATCAAATATACAACCTTTTGAGTTCATACTCTTTGCTTGCGAGCTATTCCATTGTTGCTTAACCCCGAGGGCTAGTTAAGTATCAATGAACCTTGTAATCTGATCCTGAGGGCTAGTTAGAGAGCACGTCGAAGCAGTGGCGGAACCAGCGAGAATTTGGAGGGTAGGCTGAAACCAGTGGCGCAGCAGGCTTCTTCTCCAGACGCAGCAGGCTTCCGGGCTCCGGCAAAGCTTTCTCACCACCGCGCCTACGCCGCCGTAGGCGGAAACCCCCCCTCCGTCGGCCGGGAACAGTGATTCCCGCCTGGTCGACGGATCTCAGGGCAGGCGCTCGCCTGCCCCCGCCTAAACGTGGTTCTGCCAATGCGTCGAAGTTAGGCGTACCCCGAGGGCTAGACTCCTGAATTTCGTGCGAGATAGTGCGGGTTTGCAGATCCCTTCACTAGATCAAAGATATTAATTCCGTAAATCGTGAGTCTTCGCAAGGAGATTCATATCAGTTGGTATCAGAGCAAAGCAAAAGATCGACTGAGGCCGGAATAAAAAGAAAAAGAAAAAAAGGGGTTTCGAGTTTGCATTAATTTATTTTCAATTTTTTAATATATATATATACTCTTTCGTGTCGTGTTTTAACTGTATTTGTTTGATCTTTCTTACCAGGAGGATTGAATCTAGAGTCGAAGGACGTCGAAGGGTCCGAGAGTAAGAATACTTCGGTATTACTATCCGCATTCACCTTCATCAATCGAGTCAGGAGGACGTCGAAGGGTCTGAGCGTTAACAAGTATTATCCGCCTTCACCTCCCAGTCAGTTTCGTAGTTTTTAGTAGCTCAAACAGTTTATGTGCTTGTGATATTTTCACCAACTCTTCTGAAAATTATTGCATGCTCATAATCCTATTTATTTTCGTTATCGTTCTTTGATTCCGTGATCTAGAATTGTTCTTTGATTCTTGATTACACCTTATTAAAAAAAAGTCTTGTGTCATTTTCCATATATATAGTGTCATATTCTTGATCCTTACGATCTTGAAGACCTCGAAGTTCATTGGAATCAAGAGGAAGTTGTCGTAGTTTTCTTATTCCAAGTTTTGTATAGGCGATTCTTGTTCCAAAAATTTTCAAAAATAAAAAAAGGTAGCAGATTTTGGGTTTCAAAATCGGAATTTAGGATTTGAAATCTGAAATTTGGGGCAGATTTGCAATTTTCAAAAGTTTGGGGGCAGATTTGCAATTTCCAAAATTTTTGGTAATTGTGACCGAAATTTTTCTTGGGGAATAACATTCTGTTTGTGAGTTTTATAGTACCAAAAAAAATAAAATAAAAATGAATTGTGGCTGAAAAAAAAGGAAAGAAAAAGGAATCCGGTTTGAAAAAGGAAAAGAAAAGTCAAAATCCTGATCGGAAGAGAAAAAGGAAATAAAAGCCAATTGAGAGAGGAGTTTTGATCTGAACTTTTTTGACTTGGGGGACAAGTAAGTCATTAAAATCCTTTTCCACAAGGGATTTGGATTTAAGTTCCTATTCCAATTTGTTCTTGAATTTTCGGAACCTATTTGTAGCCTATATAAAGCAATCTTGTTTTGGTCATAATTCATTCAATACAGCTCTGATTCGTGCCATTCAAAATGTTTTTTGTTCCTTATTCTTTGTAGAATTTGGATTTCCAGATCGTAGAGCCAAATTTTGAGTTTATATATTTTTAAATTTCGAAATAAGTTCTGCAGTACTCATCTCCATAGTTTGCTTTGAATTGCGGTGAATTGATCAGTTGCCCTTGCATTAGCCTTCGCCTTGTGAGTTTTGAGTGTTATACACTTGGTGAGTGATATTACTAAGCAAAGGGAAGGGGGGATGATTTTTTTAACTAACCGTTTGATTTTCTTAGCAGTTAGCGAAGATGGGGGACGAAAGTCCATTTGTCCCGCCTTTTGTTAGCAATCCTAACAATTTTCCATTGACGAACACCTCTAATGGAGGGCGTGGTAGTCATCCACGTGAAGAGGCTCCAAATAGTTGGGAGCGACATCGAATTAATCCAAATGAAGCCAATGATCCTGATCGGTTTGCTGTCGCAATAAATGCACTTATGAGTGAAGTGCAAAGGTTGGCGAGAAAAGTTGATAGCATGGCACTGCCTACACCTACATCATCGGTCAAGAGGGAAGAAACCAAGAAATATGTCCGTGAATTTAATGGTTCTGGAAGTTCAGATGATTATTCTGATGATGGTTCAGAAAGGCAATCACACCGAGGGTCTTCTAGAAGGCATCGCCCCAGTAAACCTCATTCCCGAAGGAGAGTGAAGATTAATTCAGGATCTGATTCAAGTTCTGATGAAGCTTGAGATTTCAAGGGTTTAAAATATAACATCCCTCGATTTGATGGTCTACACAATCCAGTGAAGTATCTTGATTGGGAGCGACAGATTGAGAATCTGTTTGATCTCAACAATTATCGGGAGAAGGAGAAAGTTAAAGTGGCACAGTATTCTTTCACTCATTATGCGGCTGAGTGGTGAAAAAATAAAAAGGAGTCGCGATATCTTGCCGGAAAGAAACCTATCTCCACTTGGGAGAGACTGACATCCGAGCTTCGCGAATATCATGTTCCGCCTACTTACTTGATGGAACAACATTCTTATCTGTCCAACATGAAGCAAGGAAATCGCACAGTTGATGAATACTGGCAAGATCTTGAGTTGACCATGAGAAGGGTTGGAATGAAAGAAGATGACGCATTCATCAAAAATAGTTTCATTGAAGCCTTGCGTGAAAACCTTCAAATGCCAGTCAAGTTTCAACATCACATATCTATGAATGATTTATTGGTGAAAGCAAGGTTAGTTGAGAGTACCCTGCGACCAAGGATGCCACAACCTAGTTTTCCAAGCCAACGACCAGGGTTTGACTCTGGAAACCCTAGTTATGGCCGTAGTAGGGGCCCGCCCATGGGAGGAAGAGGATCGGTTCAGACTTATTCAAATCCAACTTATAATTCTACTGAGAGGAGGGTAAGTCTTCTACTTCTTCATCAAATTCAGTTTCTATTAACTCTCCTACTTGTTTTCATTGTAAAGAAAGAGGACATGTCCGTAATACTTTCCTCATGCACGAGTGCTAACAACACTTGAGGAAGAAGATGAAGAAGATCAATATGCTGATATGCCACCATTGTGTGAAAGTGGTGAAGAACAGGTAGATGAAGAGATCATCATAAATGATCATGGTGAACAGGGTCCAGAAACACAAGGTAACTTCGTGTCATTAAGAGTTCTAAACTCTCAAATGGCTGAGACACAGGTACAAAGGATTAACATTTTTTATACTCGTTTCCTTGCGAAAGATAATAATTATTTACTGATTATTGATGGTGGTTCTTGTGCTAATACTGTGTCCAATCTTCTTGTTAAATCATTGTCTTTGCCTGTGACTACTCATCCATCACCATATAAACTTATTTGGGTAAATGGTAGTGGTGAAATTAGGGTTAACAAACAATGCATGATTAACTTTGAGATTGGAAAATACCATGATTCTATCTTATGTGATGTTATACCTATGGAAGCTAGTCATATTTTGTTAGGGAAACCTTGGCAGTTTGATCGTAAATCCATGCATGATGGTTACACTAACAAAATTACTGTGATTAAGGATAGAACAAGGTATACTTTGGTTCCATTATCTCCAGTGGAAGTTTTAAAGGCACAGAGGCGCATGAGAGTCGAAAAAGAGAAGTTTGCGACTGATGTGCAAATGGCCGACCAAAACCCTAGCAAGGGCTTGAAGGAGATCGGCCACAAGGTGAAGAATGGAGGAAAAAACCTTGATAATTTCGACCAAATATCAAGGGAGGTCGTCCCAGGTAAGCCAGGTAAGTCTACGAATGATTCTGATAAGTCGCGTAAAATCCTATCTTCACATATTAGTCCTTTGCCATCAATTTACATGATGAGACATGAACTTCCTAATGATTATGGTAGATTTTTTAATGCATCAATTAGGGATGTGAATCGTGCATTTTCTAATCATTCTTATGTGCTTATCATGCATTTTAAAGAGAGATATTTTGCTAGTGATGAAATTCCTATGAATGTTCCTCCACGGTTTGCTCAGATGTTACAGGAATTTGAGGATGTCTTTCCGGAAGCCTTACCTACGGGTTTACCACCTTTGCGAGGTATTAAACACCAGATTGACTTGATTCCGGGTTCGGTTATCCCAAATCGCCCGGCGTATAAAGCAAACCCTGAGGAGACAAAGGAACTACAACGACAAGTCGAGGAGTTACTTAAAAAAGGGTATGTGCGAGAATCCCTATCTCCTTGTGCCGTGCCTGTCATTTTTGTTCCTAAGAAAGATAAAACTTGGCGTATGTGCATTGTTTTCCGTGCTATTAACAAGATTACCATTAAGTATTTCCATCCTATCCCTAGGTTAGATGATATGCTTGAAGATTTGCATGGATTTGTGATTTATACTAAAATTGATTTGACTCAGGGTTATCATCAGATTCGAATTAATGAGAGAGATGAATGGAAAACTACATTTAAGACTAAGTTTGGGTTGTATGAATGGATCGTTATACCTTTCGGTTTAACTAATGCACCTAGTACTTTTATGCGGTTGATGAATCATGTCTTAAGAAAGTTTATTGGTCGGTTTGTTGTGGTCTATTTTGATGACATATTGATTTATTCTAAGTCGACTGATGAACATATTGAGCATGTTAAAATGGTTCTTGTTGCACTCTGTGAGTCTTGTTTATATGCGAACATTAAGAAGTGCACATTTTGCGCTTCGGAAGTGGTGTTTCTCGGTTTTGTGGTCTCTAAAGAGGGCATAAAAGTCGACGAAACCAAAATTGAGGCCATTAAGACCTGGCCGAGACCTACTAATGCCAACCAGGTACGTTCTTTTCATGGTTTAGCTAGTTTTTATAGATGGTTTGTGCGTGATTTCTCATCTATTGCTGCACCTCTAAATGAACTAGTTAAAAAGGATGTGAAATTTGTTTGGACTGAGAGTCAAGAGAATGCATTTAATGAATTGAAAGTACGATTATGCAATGCTCCTGTTCTTGCTTTACCTGATTTTAATGGTACTTTTGAGATTCATTGTGATGCTTCTGGTGTTGGTATTGGTGCTGCTTTGATGCAAGAGAATCGACCTATAGCTTACTTCAGTGAAAAGTTAAAGGGCGGTGCTCTAAACTATCCTGTGTATGATAAAGAATTTTATGCAATTGTGCGTGCATTAGAAACTTGGCAACATTATTTATTGCATAAAGAATTTGTCATTCATAGTGATCATGAATCTTTGAAATACTTGAAGAGTCATATGAAGTTGAATAAGCATCATGCTAAATGGTCTAGTTTCATTGAATCTTTTCCTTATGTGTTGCGTTACAAAAAGGGTAAAGAAAATGTTTTTGCTGATGCTTTGAGTCGTAGACATGTTTTACTTACACGTTTGGAATGCATTATGCTAGGGTTTTCATTCGTGCGAGATTTATATGCGACCGATTCTGATTTTTCATCTATTTATGCTGCATGCAAAAATGGTGCTTATGAGAAGTTTTTCGGCATGATGGTTTCTTGTTTATGAATAATAGGTTATGTATTCCTCAATGTTCTATGCATGAATTACTTGTTAGAGAAGCTCATTCAGGGGGTTTAATGGGACATTTTGGTGCATTTAAAACTTATAATTTGTTACGAGAACACTTCTATTGGCCAAAAATGGCACTTGCTATTGACAGGGTTTGTAGGAATTGTCTTGATTGCTTGAAGGCTAAGTCTAAAACTAAGCCTCATGGTCTTTATACTCCATTACCTGTTCCTATACATCCTTGGGTTGATATTTCCATGGATTTTGTCCTAGGTTTGCCACGATCTCAGTCAGGTAATGATTCTATCTTTGTGGTTGTGGATAGATTTTTGAAAATGGCACATTTTATTCCTTATAGGAAGACAGATGATGCAAAGCATGTTGCGGATCTATTTTTTGAAGGAAGAAGTTCGGTTACATGGAATTCCTGCATCCATTGTCTCTGATCGCGATGTTAAATTTTTATCCTACTTTTGGAATACCTTGTGGCGCAAGTTAGGGACAAAGTTGTTGTTTTCGACTGCCAGTCATCCTCAAACTGATGGACAAACAGAAGTGACCAATCAAACCCTAGGGGCTCTCTTGCATGCACTAGTTCAGAAGAACTTAAAGAATTGAGAAAAATGCATTCCGATTGCACAGTTTGCTTCGCATTATTCATTCTACTACTTCTTTATCTCCATTTGAAATTGTTTATGGTTTTCTACCCATTACACCTCTTGATCTACTTCCTTTGAATTTTAAACAGGTTAAAAACCTTGATGGAGAAAAGAAAGCTGATTTTGTGTAGAAAATCCATGAGAAGGTGCGCATGAGAATTGAACGGACAAATGCACAGAATGCTGATAAAGCTAATCAAATCCGCAAGTTGATGAGGTTCAACGTGGGAGATTATGTTTGGGTTCATCTGCGGAAAGAGAGGTTTCCAAATGCTCGGAAATCTAAGTTGAGTCCACGTGGAGATGGTCCTTTTAGAGTGTTGGATCGTGTGAACGACAATGCTTACAAGATTGAGTTACCAGATTATTATGGTGTTAGTGCGACCTTCAATCTTGCTGATTTATCTCCATTTACATTTGAAGACGATTTAGCTTCGAGGGCGAAACCTTTCGACCATGGAGGGAATGATGGAGATGCCAAGATGACTACCACCATAAATGAAGACATTCCACGAATTGATCAAACATTTAAAGGATATGTTCAAGATCCTCTAAGTGACATGGCAGGGCCGATGACATGGCAGGGCCGATGACTAGGTCAAGAACTTAGCTTAAGGATGCTTCTTTAAATGCTTTGATTGATTGCCTTTATGATGAAGAATTGAAGAAGGAGTCACCATCGGCATCTTGGATTCATTATTCAAGATTGTCGACGAATTGAAGACATCATGAAGAACACTATACTCTTTTTTCCCACTGAGGTTTTAATGAGGTAGTGTGATCACTGTAAAATAATATCATTTTGGGTTTCTTGGACTGATAGCTCGGCCATGTGGGCTTTGAAGAACTGAATTTCAAAAATACAGTCCATTAAGGTTTAGTATATTCAGTTTTATTCTGATTAGAATTATATTTGGTAAGATTAGATAAGGTAATATTCTTCAAGGTTACTTCTTGAAGAATTCAACCTGATTACCTTAGATTACCATTTATTTTAGGTATTTTAGTTAGATATGGGTTTATCTTCTTAAAGCTGCCATAAGTTGATTCAGTTTCCATTTGTGATTAGGGTTTGAGGCAAGATTGTAACCCTATAAAAAGGGAGGCCTTATGGACGAAAATTACAACCTTTCATCAATCAAATATACAACCTTTTGAGTTCATACTCTTTGCTTGCGAGCTATTCCATTGTTGCTTAACCCCGAGGGCTAGTTAAGTATCAATAAACCTTGTAATCTGATCCTGAGGGCTAGTTAGAGAGCAAGTCGAAGTTAGGCGTACCCCGAGGGCTAGACTCCTGAATTTCGTGTGCGATAGTGCGGGTTTGCAGATCCCTTCACTAGATCAAAGATATTAATTCCACAAATCGTGAGTCTTCACAAGGAGATTCATATCACAATAACAAGTGTTGAGAATGCAGATGGTGTGGTTGATAGAAACTGTGTAGGCTGGAGCTGGGATAAGTAAAGGAAAGAAGGTGGCTGAGAACTCGAGAAAATTACAACAACAAAGGGCATTGGGGAGTTCTAATCACAATGAGGTTAGATCCGATTATACTCCACTCAGAAATAACCATACACTTCTTAATCCCAGACTTGCTTCTAATTGTGATGATTGGATGGAGAAACGGGATAGGAATGGAGGCAATAGCCAGGCTAGGGTTGAACTAATTGTGCTTGTTGGAGAGAGACCTAGAGAATGACTTAGGAAGTGTATGAAATTCTTTAATTACTATTGAATTCTTGAAGCTCAAAGACTGAATGTTGTAGAACTGTATTTAGAAGGGAAAGCTGAGGTTTGGTTTTAGGGTGAGAGAATGGTGAAACCTGCGATGACTTGGACTGAATTTAGTGAAGCTTTATAGAGAAGATTTGCTGAATTTGGTGGTAGAGATGATATAGAGGAGTTAAATAAGCCGTTTCAGAGAGGGACTGTTAAACAATATCAAGAAGCCTTTGAAGAGCTTAAATCTTTGGTGTTATGTTATGATTTTAGGTTTTCTGAGAGGTATTTTATATCTAGCTTTATCAATGGATTAAAGGATGAACTAAAGCCTATGGTAAAGATGTTTAAACCCCATACCTTGCATAAAAATATGGAAATATCTCTACTGCAAGAACTTAACCTAGAGTTGATGCATAAGAAGAATAGGGCCTGGATTTCTAACCTGCCAGGACCCTCTCCAGCTAGAAAACTGGACACTCTAATGCTACAGGTCCTATATCTGGAAGAAATGCACCAAAACATGAAAACTAGAAGCCTAACACGGAACATAAGAAAACTAATGCTGAGAATTACAGGAAAATTACTCCACAGGAGTTGAAATTCAGAAGAGAGAATCAGTTGTGCTATAATTGTGGAGATAAGTATAGTCCAAGCCACATATACAGATTTAAATAGGCACATTGTATCAGTACTCGGTAAAATGATAATGATGATCTAATTGTTGTGGAGGGATCGGATATATAGTTGGGCATGCCTGCTAATTCTGATGAGATTCAATTGAGTGTTATTGGGAGAGAGAACAGAACTGATGCAATCAGCCTAATTGGTTATATTGATGGATGTAGGGTTTCTATGCTATTGGATAGTGGCAGTACTGATAGCTTCGTTGACCCTGCATTAATGGATAAACTTAGACTGAGGGAAAACTTCATAAGGCTATTTATGGTAACTATAGCTGGTGGAAGTAGAGTTGGTGGAAATACAGTTTGTCTAGGGGTAACATGGAGAGTTCTGAGTCATTTGTTTGATATTGATCTGAAAGTTAAGATATTGGAGGATCCAGAGTTATAATTGGAGTAGACTGGATGAAACATTTCAGTTCTATTACATTTGACTTCAACTCTCAGCATGTCTCAATATCAAAGATGGGGTCTCAATGGTTTCTGCAAGGGAACTTTGATGACTTGGATGAAGCTAAGAAAATTATGATCACAGAAGCATAAGCAAGATATGTAATGAGTTTGAAGAAAAGGAAGCTCATGATGATAGAGGAGCATGACATTGACTCTGAGGAGCAAAACAGTTCCAAGAAATCTGTGTTATAAGGAAAGAACAAGTCTGACCACAACCAGTTTGATGCCATTACAGATCCACAAGAGTTAAAAGAAATACTGGTACATTCTCTGATATCCTAACTCATTACCACCTTCCAGGAGTATTGAGTACTAGATCATTTTAAAACCTGATGCAGAACCATTCAGAATCAAGCCTTACAGGTTTGTTCATGTCCATAAGGATGAAATTGAGAGACCAGTATCAGAAATGTTTGAGCAAGGAGTGATTCAGAAAAGCACCAGTCCATTCTTTTCACCAGTTCATTCTTTTCACTAGTTCTGTTGGTTAAGAAGAAAGATGGAAGTTGGACACTACAGGAGACAACACCTTTTACCTCAGTTCTGGAAGAGTTTTCACCTCAGTTTTTTGTCCAAAAAAACCTAGGTAAATACTGGAGGAGTAAAATTGTATTTTTTACTGCGGTTCAGAACCGAGGTAAAAAAAAGCCTTTTTACCTCGGTTTTCAACCGACGTCAGTTGTTATAACGTGTGACGTCGATTAAGGAAATGAGTTCCTGTCGACCAGATAATGTCTGCGACTTTGATTTGGATGAAGTGTTGGTCAACATTTATGCAAGGTCATTTGCAGTAGGATAGTAGTCAATGCAGGTCAAATTTTGCGACGTCGATGAAGTCAACATCTGTCTGCTTATCCACGATGTTGAGTATTATCCAATGCGACATCGCTCGCAGTGGGGGACCACATCGTCTATCTGCTAACGTGGACTGTGGATTAGTACAACACCGTTTTGTCTAATCGATATGGGTTACCACGAATGTGGTCGATTTGTGCAACCTCGGTCAGATTTCAATTTGGCACCGGTTGATGCGAGGTCGCGTTTGCATTGGTTAAAAATTAAATATTACTAAAATATTTATTATTCATCGATACAACTTAGCATTCATCGGTAGCCAATACATGTCAAAGAATCAATAAATCGTAAAATGGTTAAACATCATAAGAAAATATAATTATTTTAATTTAATGTGTGATGAGAATGACCTCTTTAAGCAACAAAACTATAAAAAATAATACAATAACATGTTACAACATTATTGAAATGTGAATATGAATTTGAAAAATGAATTGTATTGGACCACCATTTTCCACGTTGTACGACATTGTGAATGTGTAGATGACTTGCAAATTGAATAGTCCATCGAACTAGATGTTGGAAGTCCATCGATAACTCTCTTTGTCCCTATTACAACAAAATTTAACAAAACATATGTAAGAATAGGGCAGTTCCCACAACAATTTCACGGAATGGAGTGAAACATGTACAACATTAATCCCAATTTGATTAAGTATCTAATTTGGTCCTAACTGACATTGCAAATAAGAAAAAATGATGTCGCACATATCGATTCAACAGCAAACTCAGTTCGATACAAATAGAAGTGCTGAAAACTCCTTGACATGTGCAATCTCGGTGTCTGTTCGTTAACATTTTGCATGGTATGAATGAAGGACACGACGTCGCACATTCATACTCTATAGTCATGCGAGTCTTAGCATAATGTCTCACTCCTTACAAACATGGCATTATCTTAAAAAAATAACAAGATACAGTTTATTACATGCAAAAAGATTGTCATATACACATGAAATTTCATAATCTTTAATCAATGAAGAAAAAAAAAATACTCCCTCCGTTCCATTTATATTGGCACACTTGCCAAAAATGGTTGTTTCTTTTTTGTTGGCACATCTGAACTTCATGCCAAATAAAGGGGGGACAGCCTTAATATTTTTCCATTTTGCCCTCATTCATTTCCAAAATTTACCACTGCTTTATCATTTCATTTTCTTTTTTTGGGTAATCAGGCCAATCACTAATTCAGCATCCAGTAACCTTTCCCTCCATATGAATTGGATTGAGCCCAGCTTATAACCCAATTTTGAATTTGCTGGGTCAACTTTGTGGCTGAAAATAATTGTCCCATTTATTCATCTTCTACTCTTCTTCCCCGTCAAAAAATAATTTCCCCATAACTACAAACCCTAGTAGAGTACTGCCTCAGCCTACCGCCACTTCGCGGCTCACGTACTTAGCACCGGTGACAACCGAAAGCCCGCCCCTACGAAGCTCACCACACAAAACCTGTATCCCGCTACTAGCTGTTTGGGCCATTCTTTTAGCCCGCTGTGCCCGAAGGCCACATCTGCCGATCTACCGCCGGATGGAAACAGCACCCTTCCCGCAAAGAAGCGACCAAAGCCCAGCTATTTCCGACAATAACCACCCAGTCCCCGATGATTCAGAGCCCCAAATCCCGTACGAGCCCCAGATCGACCACACCTTTGTCGATGAGATGCAATGTTTCACGGCGACCCTTGCCGAGAAGACCATCCGAGAAGACCATCCGAGAGCAGACCATCCGATACCTTTGTCCCCGACCAGAAGGTCGCAATGTCAACACCGGACGACAAGATCTCTGGCACCAAGAAGGATCAGGTTAGGGAATCAACAGTTTGTGGATGCTCAAGGGTCACCTGGCATCACAGACATGTACGAATCTAACGGGGAGGATGGGCTCGATGTACTGGAGGATGACACAACTTTTTCAACTCCGCTGTCGAGCAGGGAGATTCAGGCAACAAAACCGTCTTCATAATTATTTGTGTACGAGTTGAACGGGGGTGCCAATCGACTTGTCTGAGGTAAACTTAATCCCACCTCGATATGAGTTTATTCACAGATAGTTAATTAAATGTTGATAATTTGTGTTTAGGGTTCCACATACTCTGTTTCAGTATGTGGTAGTGACCCTGCTTTTGCATCCTCCGACAATGTGTTTGCACACGTACAATGTCTACATAGTGACTTCCATGTTCATGCTAATACTACTTTCATAGTGAATTCAGTAGTACTCCATTGTCTTTGAATCCTACTACTCTCTGTCAGTCAGTGACTTTGACCCACTGTTTGCATCATCATATTCTGTTTCGGTGTTACCCCAGAATCTGAGGTAAAATGCCTTGATAGTGAATGCAATGTCAAGACTCCGTGTTAGTATGTGAGATTGCCTATTTAGCATGATTTGTTGTCCAATATGTGAGATTCTATGCTTAGAGTGACAGATTCCTTGTTAACTATTTTCAGGTGCATCCTTCCATGCACAAGCTGCTATTGAGTCAATATCGGAGTGACGAGCATGGAAAATTGCCCCTAAAAGCATTAATGGAAATGTGGAAGGTCATCTTCCATGTGTAGGTAAGGTATTCATAAATCATATGTGTAGATTGACGAACATTATTCGGTTTTTTCCATGTAATGACTTTGTATTATTCTGTTCGGCTGTGTGTAAATATGTGGTACTGTGTTTATGGCTGTGTATGTGGCAGTGTATCTGGCCTTCGTGGATGTGTTTTTGTGGCTGTGCATGTGGCTGTGTTGCTGTGGCTGTGTTTTCGTGGCTGTTTGTTTGTGTGGCTGTTGTTTTGTGCCAGTGTTGTTTTGGCTGTGTTTTTGTGGCTGAGTCTTTGTGGCTGCGTTTCTTATGCTATGTTGTCGTGGATGTGTTTTTGTGGTTGCGTATGTGGCTGTCGTGGATGTATGTTTGTGGCTTTCGTGGCTTTGTGTAAATAGGGGCTGTCGTGCCCGTGTGTATGTGGCTGTCGTGGCTGTGTGTGTCTGGCTGCCGTGTTCTTCGTGGCTGTATATGTACCTATGTTCGTAAGTGTGTTTCTGTTTTTGGAATTTAGTTTAGGGTTCAGGCTGGCTGGGACACCCTCACTTCCACATTTCTTTACAAAGCTCGTAACCAATTAAGTTGACACTGAGGGTGTGCTGGAATTTTATTCCCCTGAATGTCATCTCATCTTTCTGTTGGTCTCTCCCTCGTAGGCAGGGCAGTATTGATATGATAAGACAGTACAATTTCAGAAAAGTTGATTTCGGTACTGTAACAACAGGAATCCAGTACTTTTATATTTTTCGTAAATATTCATCAATATGTAGAACAGGTTCTCAGAATGGAGTACACACATTTGCATCACACCATTCTTCCTGAAAAAGTAAACTGCTAATGATTTTCAACACATACATGGTTGGACTGCAAACACACTAACAAAACCTAGCATTGTGTTTGCAACCTGTAGGCAATTCTAGCCCAATCCAACCACAACAAAATACGCAAAGGCATTTCATACCTACTTGCTAACCAATTAATTGATGCACAATATATTCAAGTCCCCCTGCTTTGTTAGCTGCTACCAAGTGTTGTAAGCCCTCCCTAACCAATTCTGTGTCCACTTCTATGTCACTTGGTAATAATCCTTGTTGTTGGAGTGCATCTTTCCCCATATGTGGTAGCTTGTAACGGTTCGACCCTTTGCATTTTATAATCTCCACCATCACACACTGCAGCGTTAGAAACACTTTGTTCAATTTTTCTGGCTCTAACTGTTCGAATGCTGTTTCCGTGGCTGAAATAAGTTCATCCAATGTGCGTGTCGTTGACTGGTGCTGCAAACTTTGGATTGAGTTAAAAAAACCCAAATCTAAAACATTTAGGTCAGGGCTGTTTGGGGGCTGAAAACCTAATCTGATGTTGAAGCCATCCGAACTAGATGCCATTCTAAATTTAGCATCATCATCACATATGTGGGGTCTTGCATTGTCTTGCCGAATGGTTATGTTTGTGCTAGCTAGTAATGGCCATTTCCTTTTTATGGCTGGGACCAACTTTGTCAACATGAACTCCTTGGTAACTTCTCGGTCTATTGATGGTATTGGTTTAGTTTCCATAGTGTCGGCTGGTCTATTTTTGCTTGTCTTCTTCGCAGCTTCTTGATGTGAGAATGGCCATATCCCTACTTTTCCATCGAACAAGACCTCCCCCTCACTGTTGATGAGTGGCCGACAAACGGAACAGAGGAACATAATTTTCTTTATGAACCTCTTGTTGTGAACCACACGGTGAGGCTCTTCCTCATCCAGAAGAAGGTAGTACTTTTCAGCAACCTTAGTTATGTAAAACCATTTCTCGTCCATGTGTACAATGTGATGCATATCCATGAAAGTTGTTTTTCCCAGACTTGTATCATGTTTCAAGTGAGATATGGAGTAGTATAACCGGTGTAGCTGGTTAGTTGCTGAAATCAGAGGTTTTATTGCATTTGAATGTCTCCGAACTTAACCCTTCTTGATCCAGCGATGCATTGTAGTAGTGCTTACTCCAAGTGCTGCTGCAAATCCCCTTTGTGAAGTGCGTAATTGGAGGGGGACTGCCATGGCCAACTCCTTATTTATTTCAACCTTTTTCCTTCCTTATTTGCCTTTGGCCTTGCTGCTCCAATCTGTACATAACCCCAGTTGATCTTGTGTTTTATGCAGGTTTGCCATGCGGCTTATAGTGCGAACCGAAGTATTCCATCGTTGCGCAGCCTCCTTCCGACGATGGGCCAGAATCTTGCCTTCGCTCAAATTTTGGAGGATGAACTCACCTATCTGACACCGCTGAGAATCACTCAACCGATGCCGTTCCGGCATTCTGTTGTGGCCAAGGAAAAGAAGAGGAAGATAAAATCAAGAGGTGAAGAAGAAGATAATGATTTGTTCCAGGGAGCAAGAAGACTCTGGTCTCTTCCCTGTGTGGTGAATATTAAGTGTGGTGAATATTTTCACTGCCTTGTAATAGCTGCTATTATGGTGTGAGTTTGAATTAAAGTGTGATTATTTCCCCCCTTTTAGCCTCCCGCCCGTGGGGTTTGTGAAGTTAATTTTGGTGGTAAAATTTAGGCTAATTTTGTTGGATGCTTGTCATCATCAAGCTGCAGTAATCACGTACTGTAGCCTACAAACTCTGACTTTTCGGCCAGCTTTATGTTAAATCACCAGTTACCAAAATCCAAGTGCCAATCCGTGTTGTGCCAATCCGTGTTGTCTCAGTATAAATGGAACAGAGGGAGTATGTTCAATAAAATTATCACCAAATTTGTAGATGAACATGTAATGGGTAGAAAAATACCTCAAGGGATTTGAACCTTTGGATGCTCCACCCTTGGATCTTGTAGATGTTTGAGAGATTCAATTGGAATGAGCTATCTTTAATTATTGTAAGGAGTCAATGAAATGGATGATGTGTTAGTTTGAGGTGTTGGGGTTGAGTTATTGATGAGAAATGAGTGTAAGTGCTGAGTTTTATGTACTTGAAATGGGATTGGGGGGAATTTTTGGTTCAAATTTGCTCCTCAAATTTTCATTTCCCACTGAAACTTTTGGCATAACCGACGTCGACTCATGTTCTATTTTAGTGGCGTTGTAAGCGGCATGCATGAGACGTAGCACAGAGTGTCCATAGTCAATTTTAAAAAATGTACGTATAATCGTAAAATCCTCTGTGTTAACCTAGCAGCCCTTCAGTTGAATGATTTATGGGAACATGAAAATAGAATTATTGTCAATATTAAAATAAAAAATTTCCAATCATCGATTTCTCCCTGTTTGGTGAAAGGACCTATGTGCCAATTTTTTTTAAAAAATACACTGTCAGTCCAAAACTTTGATTATGTTCAGTCCGAAAAGAAAGTTTCAGATCTGTAGCTAAAATTATATTATCCGAGTGTAATAAATAAATTGAAACTAATCAACACATACTTCAACAACTTCTTCTGAATGACACTTTGTGTACTTGTAACTAGTGTGCTACAATTTACTCTAGGTCATGTGGTATCGCTTTAAAAATCTTCATGGACAGAACCCTGTTACATTTTCATTTCCTTAAAAAACATGAATATGAAATTTCATGCAATTCGTTGTGGTGGAAAATATTGTTCTCATAACTCTTATTGTAGGGGTATAAGTGGAATACTAAGAAAAATGACGGACGATTACAATGGTGTATCCGTCCATGACCATAACCGGACACTGTTGTTGTCAATAGATAATTCGATTGAGTGTATCTCCAGTTTTACATTCCGATTTCTCCCAATTTGGTGAAATGACCTATGTGCAAAATTTTAAAAAATACACTGTCTGTCCAAAACTCTGATTACGTTCATTCTGAAAAGAAAGTTTTAGATCAGTAGCTGAAATTATACTATCCGAGTGTAATAAAGAAACTGAGTCTAATCAACATATACTTCAGCATCTTCTTTAGATTGACACCTTGTGTAGTGTGCTACAATTTACTCTAGGCAGTGGCGGAACCAGGAGTATATGTTGGGGGGGCGAAAAAGAGGTTAATTTTTTTTTGCGATGCTAAATAAAATAATTTTTAACAAACAACGCTTACATAATAATTTGAATACATAATAATTAGATTTTTACAACAAAGAACTATCACTGCATAAAAAACTACGTTCTAATACTTGGGTTGCTAGAACTAGAACCACTAACAGTAGGAGACAACTGTATCCTACGATGTTGCATACGCTGATAACGTTGCAAAATTGGTTCATTATCGATCCCAACAAAAATTGCCTTCTCAATATGCATTGTCATAACATCATTCATCTATTCATCTCCCAGTTTGTTGCGTAAATCAGTCTTGATTCTCTTCATGGCTGAAAAAACTCGTTCAACAGAAGCAGTTGCAACTGGTAGAACTAAGGTTAACTCAATAAGACGATATACCAGTGGAAAACATGTATTCCTAGTTGTTTGAACCATCTTTTGAGAAAGGCTTCTAATGAAAGTTGCACATTATGAATGAAAGTACTAAGTTGTTGATGGAGGTGGGAACGATCTTCTACAGAGAAGTCACTTGGATATAGTTCAGCAAGACGAACTGACTTACCAATATCAAACTTAGAAAATGAATCTCTTGGATCAAGGCAAGCCATAAAAGTGAGTAACTCCGTATTTGCTTCCGGAAATCGATTGTTCATTTCATGAATCATCCTATCAACAACCTAGTATTCAAAAAATAAAAGGTTAGCATGTAGCAGTGAAAAAAAATTACAAATCAAATCAAATCAAATAAGGTATGTAAATCATAAAAGTAATACCTGAAGAAAAGTATCAACACGAAAGAAATCACCATGGGTCTGCATTTGCGTAAGTCATTTTCTACGACCACGAATTGTTCGTTCATCTTCCATGTTAACTACTGAGATGTCATGATTAACACAAAATGCATTGACTTCATTTAACAACTCATCCCAACCATTCTCTCTGTATTGTTGCAACTCAAACTTCATTGTATTCATCAAACTCACAACCAACACAATATTTTGATTCTTTTGTTGCAAAGCATGGGACAAGGCATCTACAACTCCCAACAAACGCTTCATCATAAGCATCACAAAAACAAATTCATAACTCTCTATTTGCTCAAGCAAACCGCTCGCTGAAGATTTACTCAGATTTGCATCACCATCATCGTGGACGTTTTCAATCAATTGCAAAATAGATTCCCACATAGTAATGAAACGAATAATAGTAGTGTAATGTGACCCCAACGAGTATCCCCCGGCCTTCTCAAACTAGTATCTTTATTTTTGCCTCTTCCACTCACAATATCTCCATTCTCCAATCCCTCTACAATTCTGGCATGTTCTAAATCAAGAAGCATGTCTTTTCTTCTACATGAAGCTCCAGCTAAATTCACAATCATACCAAGATAAACGAAAAACTGACACACAGTTCGATTATCATTAGCAACAACAAGAACAACCAATTGAAGCTGGTGAGAAAAACAATGGACATACCTTGCAGATGAGTTTTCTTTCAATATCAAAGCTTTCAGTCCATTATACTCTCCTCGCATATTTGTGGCTCCATCATATCCCTGACCTCTCAACTTTGACATTGATAATTTATGCTTTGCAAACAATTCATCAATAGCACTCTTCAAACTAATAGTAGAAGTATTACGCACATGCACAACACTAAGAAAACGTTCAAGAACGCATCCTTGTTTGTTGACATATCTTAAAACAACCCCTATTTGCTCTTTTATTGATGTATCTCTAGCCTTCTCAACCAATAGAGACAAATAAATATCTCCAATATCATTAACAATAACATTTGTTACCTCACTTGCACAAGCACTTGATAGTTCCTTCTGTACTTTGGGAGATGTGAGCTTGCAATTTCCAGGGCCATTTTCATTCATGGTCTTAGCAACAACATCATTTCACTTCCAATGCCAATCAATCATTTTGAGATAATTTCCTTTATTCAGAGAATCTAGCCCTTCATCATGGCTACAAAAAGTCATACCTTGATTTAGCAAGAACCGTGTCACATCCAAAGCGGCTGTCAAATGCGTGCGATATGTAATCTCCAATTCCCGCCCATGTGCCTGATAAGAATGAAGGATACTCTGTCTTTGATGCTTAAATGCATACAATTGTTCAGCTGCATCATTATAAGAACTAACCGCTACTCCAACTTGTTTCTTATAGATATCAAGCTCTTTCTTCCAATTGTTAACCCTACTCACAGTAGATGCATCCTCTCCATCTCGACATCCATTATGTGAATTCCTAAAGAGATAGCAACAAAAGCAAAATGTTGCATCCTTTGACGCGCTATACTCCAATCAATCAAATTTTTCATACCACGAAGTTTGAAAACATCTATAGTCATTTCCCTACTTTGTCTTTTGAAAAGAATGACCCTTAAGTTGGCAAGGACCTCTTAACACATATGCTCTCATCACTTGATCTCTAATGGAAACATCAAAATCCTTAATAGGTTTACGTTTCCCGGGATCATTTATAACATCATCCGAATTGAACTCAACACGAGAATGCTTTTGACTACTACCCTCATCATTAATCATTTCTTCATTTGATTCACTCGGACTCTTAAAAATAGATGATCCACTACTTCGAATTAAGAATTTATCCATATCCTATTTGACATAAAATAAGAAAAATATGTCAAATTAAATATGTATATGATATTCAATATTCACAATTTCTCAAAAATATGTCTAATTAAGTATGTCTAATTAAATATGTCTAATTAAATATGTCTAATTAAATATGTCTAATTAAATATGTCTAATTAAATATTTCTAATTAAATACGCCTAATTAAATATGTCTAATTAAATATGTCTAATTAAATATGCCTAATTAAATATGCCTAATTAAATATGTCTAATTAAATATGTTTAATTAAATATTTCTAATTAAATATGTCTAATTAAATATGCCTAATTAAATATGTCTAATTAAATATGTCTAATTAAATATGTCTAATTAAATATGTCAAATTAAATATGTCAAATTATTCAAATCTATATTTAGCAAAATTTCACAATTTCAACACAACCACTAAATTATTCATATCTATATTCAGTATTCACAATTTCATACAAATAAGCAATTCAATTCAAGTTATTCAACATAAATTACACAACAAAAATATATTGGTTCCTTGATACCTTGCCCTTGGTTTGGCTTGGATGCGGACCATGCGTGGTTGCTGATTGTGATTGAAGAAGGGGACGGCGGAAGGCGGCGAATGGCGGCAGGCAGCGGTGCGCGGCAGGCGGCGGAAGGCGGTGACTGGCCGGTGGTGGATCTGCGCGGCTGGGGCTTAGAGTTGGAGCCAAACGTTTTGATATATTGCCTCTCAAGACAAGAGTATATCATTTAAGCCAAAACGATGTCGTTTTGTTTAGTTATTAAAAAAACAAAAAACTTCATCTTCTTCAAGCTACCTCTTCCGCTCGCTCCAGCGCCGATGACTCAAGGGGGGGGGGGGGGGGGCGGAATCCGATGGCTTTCGGTGGCTCTAGGCCTAAATTCCGGGCCGCCGGATCCTAGGGGTGGTGCTAGCACCCCCTCGCCCCCTAGTTCCGCCGCTGACTCTAGGTCATGTGCTATCGCTTTATAAATCTTCATGGACAGAATGCTCTTACATTTTCATTTCCTTAAAAAACATGAATATGAAATTCCATGAGATTTTTTGTGGTGGAAAATATTGTTCACATAACTCTTATCGTAGGGGTATAAGTGGAATACTAAGAAAATTGACGGACGATTACACTGGTGTATCCGTCCATGACCATAACCAGACACTATTATTTTCAAATGATGATTCGGTTGAGTGTATCTCCAATTTAACATTCCATTTCTCCCAATTCGGTGAAAGGACCTATGTGAAATATTTTTAAAAATACACTGTCAGTCTAAAACTCCGATTACGTTCAGTCTGAAAAGAAAGTTTCATATCTGTAGCTGAAATTATACTATCCGAGTGTAATAAAGAAACTGAGACTAATCAACATATACTTCAACAACTTCTTCTAAATGACACCATGTGTACTTGTAACTAGTGTGCTACAATTTACTCTAGGTCATGTGCTATCGCTTTAAAAATCTTCATGGACAGAAACCTGTTACATTTTCATTTCCTTAAAAATAGTAATATGAAATTTCATGCGGTTCTTTGTGGTGGTTCCCATCAAACTAGTTATACATCAATAAAGTTCACCGGTTGTGTAAATTAAAATCGATTCCAATCGAACTACACGTCTATAAAGTTCATGGAAATATATAAATGTCAATTCCTAGTATGTAATATACAAGTAACCGCAATTAAGGTCAGCAATGCTCGCATTGGTCAAACAGTGGCCCTTGCTGTTCTGCTACTGGGCCAAAATATTGAGGCCCATGTTATTAGTAATCGACGTCGGTTATAAGTCGATCATAAATATGTATTATGGACGATGTTGTGATGTCGTATATGCAGTTGGAGTATCATGGTAATGGGCTAAAATGTTGAGGCCCACATATAGACTACACGACATCACGAATGATTCACTTTCCCGTCGATCATATCGGCTTCTTTGTGACGTTACATATGCAGTTGGACTGTCATGGTAATGGGCTAAAATGTTGAGGCCCACATGTAGACTGCACGACATCACACATGATTCACTTTCCTGTCGGTCGCATCGACTTCTTTGCGACCTCGCAAGACAGGGGGCAGAATACACAAAGACTCGTAACGAATATATATGGAACCCCCCACTAGACCTCACTTCAAACAATCATATTCTATGATATTTTTTCTACGCTCCCTAACCCTTTCTTCACAAAGGTATGCTCTGTAGATTCCTTAGATTATCTTCTTCTTGTATTTGTCATTAAATTTGAGATTCATTTGTATCTCCAATTCCATTGTGTTGTTCATTTTTTGTATTCAAATTTCATTGGATGTTTTCTATAGTCAGTAGGATTTTGGGTTTGAAATTCTCATGTGTTAACTGTCCATAATATATTGTTTGTACCCATTTCGTGCTCTGATATTTTTCCCGTGATTTTGGGTTGTAATTCCTACACGCGACCTCATTTTTATGTTGGATTTGATTCGTCATGGTCAAACCGTTAGCGAGGTCGGTTATATTATCATCTCTTAACCCTCTTTGTTAGTGAAGTTACATTCTCTTCTTTAACATATCGGTTTAATAGACTGGTAGCCGACGAGTCAGAGACGTCGCTTACTAATGTATCCTATATAATGTCTGTGAGCCACACAATACATTAAATTCACCAATTCTTATAGAATTTAAGGAATCATGTCTAACAGTGCTGGTTCGAGTAGACCTGCCCCCATCGAGGTAAGTTATTTGTTGCTCCAATTTAAATTCCAGTTTAGTTTCAATTTTTGTTCTAAGGATAACATTAAAATTTTCAATGATGAAAAAATAGATCCCTAGTGATTCAGATGACGATCATTGTCCAAGGACATCATTTGGGGAAGTTATTACATACTTCGTCCACACGCTAACTAGGAAGAACTTCGGTTCCATTCCAATTTTGGTAAGCCCTAACCTTTTGTTACACATGATGTGTTATATTTTCAGTGCATTTTCTCTACAACTTACTTTCATATTTACAAAATGTTGTTATTTTTTTATACATCATTACGTTCCAGCACACATTTCAGAGCTCCTACCGCATTACAAGACCCCTACTGTGCTGCGTTGCAATGGAAGAGTGTATGAGATGCATTATTCTTAGGCCCAGAGGTACAAGACCCTCACCCCTAAGGGGTAGGGAAAATTGCTTGATGAGGAGGAACTTGATTGGAGACACACTACATTTTGAGGTGGTAAATGGTGTTGGGCATGTAGTTTTTAATGTAACTGTTCTTCCCCGGAGGTTTCATTGGTTATTGACTTTATAATATTTGTTCAAAACAAATGTATTAAAATTCAGAACAACATATCTTGAATTTTATGGTAATTCTTTAATTTTATGGTAATTCTTTAATTTTATATCAAGAATTTTATTTATTGAATTTTATTTCAATGTTATTGAATAGCTCGTATTCATGTAACTCCGGCCCTTTCCCTCTTTCAAAATATTTAACTTCTTCTACCTCTTAACAAATTTTCGTTGCAAACAAATATTGTAACGAAAGTTGATATGTAGACTGCCTGCTTAAAGGGCTGTTATTATTAGGCCCATTCAAAGACGCGATGTTGTGAAGTGGATGAGATCATGTTGCTTAGGCCGAGTAGCGTGCGAGGTTTCACAAGTAGGGGGAAAAACACAATGGCTTCGACCGACGTCGGTTATTGATCGAAATCTAGTCGGCCTAAGTGGTAATATATGCGACGTTGCCAGGTTCAAGGCAGTTCAAAATGATGTCTCTACTAAATGGGTATAAATAGGGGAACCCTAACAAAAACATTTAGCATCTATCCACAACCAAATTCCAACTGTATCTAGCTTCCTCCCCTCCCATCTATTCTCCCCAGGAAAAAGGTGTGGATTTTCTCATCCCCTAAAACATTAGTTTAATTTGTAAATCTTACTTTGCTGTGTTTGATCTGTGGTATGTGAATATGTTTTCTAATTTTTATGTTACAAATCGGTTAGCCAATGTTTTGGTATGTTTCCAAAGGGTTTAACTTTGTTGTGATGTTTATAAAGCCTTAATTTTTCCGGTTTTGTGCATTTGTTTCTATTGCTGGCTCTGACATATGCGGCATCTGTGTCTTATCTATTACAGCTCGGTAAATGTGACAGTAAAGCGACGTCGTATATTCATTTTTTAGTGACATATTTTCACATAATGCAACATCGCTTATGGATCTGTCTATGTGTCGATTTGATCAACAGCTGCCTGACGCCGCTCTTACACGTCGACAAACCCACTGCTTTGGACCAACATGAATGAGCGATGAATAGCTTGACATTGCACACTGCATTCCTTACATTAGTTTTGCACTTAACATTTCCACAATGGCTGGCGGAGGATTTTCTAATCGACCCTTTTTTCAGGTATTTCACCCATACAAATATGTATTTATACAGTAACACAACTACACACCTCGTACCAACTAATACTTTTCGGTTACTGTACAGTTCAGAGCACAACAGAGGCACCAATAGCCTTTTTTCTTCGACATTGAACATCATTCCATGGCTATTGATAGCCTACATTTTAACTGCACTTTGAAGCAAGTCAACATTGGAAAAATACCAACTTTGGTAAAGCACTTGAATAAATTTTAATTTTAGACAAATGCATATGTAGATATATACATTCATATTTCTAATCTATGTTTTTTACTATAACTTAGTACATCCCTAGGGAGATTTTACAACTCCTACCGACTGAGAAGACTCCTGTAGTGCTGAGGTACTACGGGATAGGCTGGCATATGAACTACTCAGGTAGTGGGAAAATGAAGGCCCTTTTCCAAAAGGGTTTCGGCGAGTTCCTTAGGGGAAACAACCTACGCATCGAGGACACCTTGTTCTTTGAGATGATAGAAGCTAGAGTGCCTATCGTCTTCAAGGTCATCATTGTCCGAGCTGATTAAGTTTATTGTAATTTCTATTATGTGTGAACTAAGAAAAATTTATATTCAAATTTATGTACTTGTAAGAATATTCTCATGCATGCATTTTTTCTAATTAATTAATTGTCTTATTTTATCATTATGTAATTGACTGTACATGTTTACATGTGTGACTTCATGTGAGCACTATTTTATAAATCATTTGTTAGTCCTGTGATTTAAAAACTTTGAACAAAGGGGGTACTGGTCGTGTACAAATTAGGAAAGGCTTCTTTTCTATCACTGTAAAGTTCAAATGTGCGAGGTTACAATGTCATTCGTAATTGTATCTCTAGAAATGACGTATTACGCAAAATTGGCCATGCTTCTACCACATCAAGTAGCGACATCGCACGCTACTTGGTAACATTATTTACCTCAATTTTCTATCTTTTACTTTGGTTATTTTATTAACCAAAGTAAAAAAACCAATTATTTAATTCAGTTTTTTTTAACCGAGGTAAAAAAACCTTTTGCTTCAAAAAAACAACCAAGGTAAAAGAACTTTTTACCTCCGTTTTTGGGGGTTCAGGAAAAAGCTGAGGTAAAAGGAGCAAAGTAATATGTGTTGTTTCTTGTAGTGGGAGGCTTTGTATTGAATATAGATGGTTGAATGATTTTACAGTTAGAGACAACTTTCCTATACCAGTTATAGATGAACTTCTAGATGAACTACATGGTGCTAGTTATTTTACAAAACTGGATCTTATAGATGGATATTATCAGATTAGGGTTAATGATACTGATGCTTCTAAGACTGCTTTTCAAACCCACAGTGGCCATTATAAAATTTTGGTCAGGCCATTTGGTTTAACCAATGATCCAACAACTTTTTAGGCACTAATGGTTACAATACCATACTGGTTGTTATGGATATGTTTACAAAGTATGCACTCTTTGTAGCCTTATCCCATCCTTTCTTAGCTAAGTACATTGCTTAATGTTTATGGATCAAAATTTTAAACTCCATGGTCTGGTAGAAACTATTACTACTGACAGGGATAAAGTGTTCACCATTCACTTTTGGAAAGAACTTTTCATCCAATTTGGGGTTAAACTTCAGTACAACACTGCATACCATCCAGAAAATGATGGCCAATCATAGAGCTTAAACCAACCATTAGAGTCCTATCTTAGATGTTTTTGAAGTGAGAAACCTGCCTCTTGGAAGGGCTGTCTTGGATCATTTGAGTTGTGGTATAATACCACTCATCACAATGGTATTAATATGACACCATATGAAGCTCTCTATGGTACTAAACCACTTAACTTTCCTTTGGGAGTACTATCTGATACTATTATTCCTACAGCAGAAAGTATGTTTCATCAAAGAGTGCAGGTTGATCAATTACTCAAGACTCCGCTTCAGAAAGCTCAGGATAGAATGAAGAATTTTGCTGACACCAAGAGATCTGGAAGGCACTTTGTTGAGGGGGACTGGGTATGTGTGAAGTTATAGAAGTATAAGCAATAATCAGCCCAACATAGAGATTGTACTAAGCTTTCTGCCAAGTTCTTTGGTCCTTTTTAGATTGAGAAAAAGATTGGTACTATTTCCTATAAATATATACATCCTCTTACAAGTAAAGTCCTTCCTTTTTTCCATGTCTCTTTGCTCAAACAACACATTGGAGAATTACATAGGATACCTACTGCTCTTCCATCTGATGAGCTACACACAGGAACTATCCTTACTCCGATTCAGGTGCTGCAATAAATATTAGTGAGCTGTGGTTCTGCCATGTAGTACAATGGCTGATCAAATTGCAAGACATGCATAATGAAGATGCTACCTTAAAGATGCTTCATTGGTTATGCATCAGTTTCCCAATTTCAAATCTTGAGGACAAGCTTAAGCTTAGAGGGAGGGAATGGCATGATGGAAGGACCTTTTGGTAAATTCCATGCTCTTCTCAGAAATCCCCAACTGTAGCTCATGCCAAAAGAATTCTTCAGCTTTAGCTCAGTTCCTGTTTTCTTCTTTTGCTTTCGGTTAAGAGGCATATAAATGCCACGAGAATTAGTTAGGTAGTTATCAATTGGTTGATCATTGTTTAGAGCTGAAGAACAACTCCTTTCTCATCCCAATTTTCTTCTTTTCTCATCTTCAATGAGCAGAAGATTATTGTTGATTCCATTCAATATACCTGAAGCTTTTCTTTAAATCTTTGTTAATTTCGTTTTAGATACTTTGGATCCCAACAATGGTTTCCTGTGAGCCATCATAAACTTTAGACTATGGCATTTCTACAATTCTAATAATATTCTAGCTCTAGGGACCTATCTATAATAATTTTACAGGGACCTATCTCTAATTATTTTACAGGGACCTATCGCTAATAACTTTCCAGAGACATTTTCGTCCAATTTTTTTGATCATTTCCCACCCAATTGCAATCTGCAAAAAATCAAAAAAACTATTTAAAATGTAAGAAATCAATTATAAACTGCAGCAAAAAATGGCAGCAACATCACCAAAAATAGTAGAACATCAACGAAAAATCATAAAACATGAACTAAAAAACTGCAACAAAAAATATATTAAAAAATCAAATAAAATAACAATATATATATATATATATATATATTCAAATGAAAATCTAAAGAATAAATTGGAAAAAAAACGTTGATTACGACTAACAAAAAATCAACTGAAAATCATAAAAACATCAACAAAGTTAAACTGTCACTTATTTTTTTTTTACAAACATCAACTTATATCACCCAAGCAACGATTGAAGCACTTATGTATTTTAAGCACCAATTTGTTTTCATAACACACACAAGTTATAAAATAAGCCCCTACAACCTATATTTGAAGCACTAACAAAAATAAAAATGAAAAGCGTAAAAGGAAAAAAACACTACAATAAATCAACCATATCATCAAAAAAGCTACAAACATCAACTCCTAACAAGCAACGATTGAAGCACTTACAAGTTATACTATAAGCACCAATTTTATTCATAACACACACAAGCTATGAAATAACCACCTACAACTTACATTTGAAGCATTAACAAAAAAACGTCAACATAAGGAAAAAACACTATAAAAATCAACCATATCATCAAAAAATCTATAAACATCAACCCCTATCACCTAAAACTCGTCTAGAAAACGAAAAACATCAACATGAGAGATAAAAAAACTAAAAACATCAACAAAAAAACTACGGTACCTCAAGAGTATAAATTATTCACTCTGAAAATCATAAAACATCAACAATTTTAAAAAATACAAACATCAACTCCAAACACCTGAACTTCATCTGGAAAATTTAAAACATAAAAATAAGAAAAAAGACACTAAAAACATCAACTTCTATTACCAAAATCTCAGCAGGAAAATGAAAAACGTCAACATGAGATTTATTTTTAAAAATACAAATATCAGTCCATATCACCCAAAAATAACTATAGAGCCTCAACTAATATCAATTAAATCTCACTGGAATAATGAAAAACATCAACATAAGAGGGGAAAAAAACTAAACACATAAAAAATCTACAATACCTCAAGAATAAAATTTCTTTAAAAAAAAGAACTCGTGGGATTTGAACCTTAGTCTCTAACCTCAAAGCCTAGAGCAATAACCGCTACAACAAATACTCTTATTCAACCTAGACTCAGTCAAATAATATTAAACATCATCATGTAAATACATAACATAAATTTTTCAAAAGCGACTCAAACTCTAAACCTCTAACATTATCAGTAATAACCACTACACCAAAGAACACTTATTGATCATGAACTCGGTCAACAAATAAATAAACCTCAGCATATCTTTGTATAAAATAAATACTAAATTGTTTTTTTAGTCCCCTACATATTCTTAAATACCTTATTTTGGTCCCCCACTTCTAAACCGCGTTTAATCGGCCAGTAACATTCTAAAAATGAATCTTTTGGCCCCCTGAGGCAATTTTTAGGTAAACCTGAATGGTTTTTAGTTATAGCCATGGGTATTGTTGTAATTTTACTAATTAAAAATATTTTCAATTAAAAAACATCTTCATCCCCACTCATTCTTTTAGGGTTTCCTTTGACACCTATATCCACCACCAGTATCAAATTCCACCGCCACCGCTGGTTTACTGGCTCACCCGGGTGAAGAAGAGGAATTATGGTGGGAACGAAGAAGAGGAATTCTGCTGCTGCTGCCGCTGGAGTCAGAGCGATGGCGGTCATGGGCACGAAGCTCGAGCTTGTTAGATCTATCGACTCAGCTCTGGCTCTGGGGGAAGACGCGACCAAGGTTTTGCCCTTCTTTTCAACCTTGGTGGCGGTGATTGCAGGTTTCCTCACCTTCCTTTGGAAGAGATCGAGCGGCTGGTCATCATGTCCAAGTCGGCGGTGACCGCCGTCGAGGAGTAGGAGTGGGATCTACTTGCCGTTGAGTTTTTAATTGCTCAATTGAAAATTTTAAAATAAAATTTGCATGTGGAGTCTGGAAAATTTTTAGATCCACTTTCCAGCGAATTAGTGGAGTTGGTAAGGCAGCGGTGGAGTGGAAGAGTTGGTCATGCAACTTTTGTTTTTTTTAACTCGGGGGTATAATGGTAATTTTTCATATTTTGACCAATTTTACCATAGAACTCACCTGAAAACCACCTTAGGGGACCAAAAGATTCATTTTAGAATGTTACTGGCCAAATAAATGATGTTTTGGATATTATAATATGTTGTAGAGTCAAGTTGATTTTTTGCAATCTCGCTGGAATTGCAATGCCGCGCCGTGAGCTCGTCGATCGCAGTGCTGGAATCTCTGTCGATAGCTCATCGATCGCATTGCCGAAGGAGAAGAACCGACGATGGAAACTGGTTTCACAACGAAGAACGGAGGTGAAGATGGTGGAAATCCGACGGACACCGCATAGAAATCGGAAGAAACTGCAGATTGGCAAAAATTCCATAAAAAATGGCAAGATCCCGCCGCCCGGTAGCATGTTGACGGCGTCAAGTGGCGGTTTCTGATCGGCAGAGGCGATTTCCAATCAGGTCTGAAAAAATTGAAAATGAAAATCTTCAATATTTTTGTGGTATATATAGTGTTTTGATAATTACACAATAGGTCCCTAAAATTCTCAGCATATTTTTGTTAAAAACCCACCCCAAATTTAAGATTTATATTAATTGAATAATATACCCTGCCTAAATTTTAGGCGGCCTAACACAAACTATGTGTTCTTTAAAAATCAGATTTAAATTATAGCATAAAAAGTTAAATAATTAAACATCAAACAATTAAAAATAGTTAAATATCACATATAAACTCTAAAAATACACATCAAAATTTAAATAGTAAACATCGAATAAAAATATTAAAAACGCACGCCAAAATAATTAATCATCAAATTACGTAAATTATAAAGTATCCAAGGGATACCGTACTTATTGTATCCCCTGGTATACTATTTCAATTCAAATACACAACTAAAAATTATCCCTTAAATATCTCCTAAAATAATGGAAGATGATTTATTATTTTATTACTCCTTTATTAATTGGGATACAATACTACCTTTATCCCCACGATACAGTATACGAATCGATCAAATTAAAACACTAAATATACATTAAAATTTATTAAAGAAACTATCAGAAAAAAAGTAATTAAAAATTGAATGAAAACATTAAAAACACATACCAAAGCATTTAAACAACAAAACAAAAATTTAAAACACAAATCAAAATTTAAATATTTAAACATAAAATAAAAATAATTAAACATCAAAAATAAAATAAAAAACACACATCAAAATAGTTAAAAATAAAATAAAATACTAAGATATGCATCAAATTATAATGGTTAAAAATTACAAAATTACAATAAAAATATATTAAATGTAAATGGTTAAATATCAAATAAAAACACCCACAAACTTTAAAACATCAAAATATGCACCAAAATGTGTTACTAATAACGCAAAAAAATATAAACATCAATTTTATAATTTTAAAAAGATCGTCAAGACATACAATGGCGGAACATTAGGGGGACCAGGAGGTGCCTGGTCTCTGCCAACTTTTTTTACTATTGGTATTTTGTGTTTTACTTCTATGCTATTTGTTTTTGTATGGTAAAAAAATGTTATGGTCCTCCCAAAATAAAACTTTACCGTAGAATATACAAGAATATTGAAAAAATGCATTTCACATATTAAGATCGGAGAAGAAAGTAGTTTAAAATGTCAAAATTCTTTATTTTTTTCCAAATAAAATTGAAAATGTAGGATAAACTGATAAAGATAAAGTATTTATAATAATCATGAGTACAAAAACTTTGCATCCGATCAATATTCATCATAGATCTACATGGTAAGTATTCTAACAGTTGACACTTGATCACTCACAGTACCACTCTAATATTCACCAATCCTTTATTTTAATCAACTCGTTACTAGGTGGATTCTCTTTATTGGAAATGTAAAATCCTGATTTCTGGACTGACCAAAAGCAAACATTAGCAAGATTGGTGCTGCAATATGTGCCCGCCAAACCTGAGGTGAAACATCAAATTGTGTATGCAATCCGTTCCACTAAAAGTCGCACAAAAAATTTGTTGTGCCCCAAAAATTCATCCCGAACTGAAACATAAAATCGTTACCCAAATTAAGGGTATGATTGTCTATATCATTTTCTAAGGAGTAACAGTGCAATGAGAGCGCATTAGGGTCATCGATGTCGCCATTGATGATGACTATGTACTTTTGGCCCAATGCATCCACATAATTCACACCAAAGCAAAATGAGGCAATTAGAAGGAATGATATGAGATGAGGGGTTTTCATGTTTTTAGCATACGATAATGGCCATGGGTTATTTGTTTTTAATTGTAGAGTCCAACAAAAAATATAATTATTTTTTATTTAATTTTACCTTTAATATTTATCCAAGTTATGCCTGGAAAAGGTTTTAACAATCTTTTTAACAATATTTTTATTTTTTATTTTATGTTTTCAAAAATCAAAAACATGATTTATGAAAATACAAATTTTCATATACTAGCGGAGTACCATTGCGCGTGGTGCGATATTATTAATTAAAATATTATGATTAAATTTATGTACATATTGTGTCTTACATTTAAATTGAAAAAAAAAGAATTTTATTAAAGTTTTAAAGTTTAGTCATTTAAGAAAAAACTATATGAGATAGTTAGAGATCGTTAAATATTGAATATAATAAATTTGATGATTTTTTTAATAATGTTTCATTCAAATTGTTTAAAAAGTAATTATTTATGTGTTGAAATTTATTTTAAAAAGCTACCATAATTATATATATATCTCATTGCAATAAATAAAAGTAAATATCAAATGACTTATTAGTCTCACTAATTAAAAAATGTCCTCATTTAACAGACAGTCGGTCTAAAATAAGACTTTGAATAAATAAATAAATAAATAATATGTATACATATTAGTATCAAAAGTACTCTATCAATGTATAAAAAAATCTGAACATTTTGTTATTTCAGATTGTGTGTTTCTTTGGATTTTCTTCAGGTGTATATATATATATATATATATATATATATATATATATATATATACATATATGTGTGTGTATGAGTCAGCCTCTTGAAAGACAATCTTTCCATTATCTATGGAAAGACTAAGGTTTAAAGTGCAAATTAGAAGAAATAAATATAACATTTTCGGGTTGCATGAATTGGGTTATAAACTTTATAATTACTACACGTTGCATAATATATTCTTAATATTGCAACTAAGACCTTTTACATTTTATTATTATAATTAAACCCCGTATTTCAAGCCTATGGAAACACGGTATTTCCCAAGACTTTGCCAATATATATATAGTACATTGAGATATTTATGGTTTTATTTATATCTTAAGAAGTTATATATTTTAAAAAGTTAAGATCAATTAAAGTTAGTAACGAATTAAAATCGGTAACATATTATAATATTAGCATATTATTTTTAGAGAACTTGGGTTTAGCTTGGTCAAAATGTCTTCAATATCCCCGATTGTCAGCACTAAGCAAACAGTTTCTATTATATGGTGTTTGGGATAACATATTATAATATTAGTATGTTATTTTTAGACAACTTAGGTTTATGTTAGTCAAACTTTCTTCAAAATCCCCGGTTGACAGCACCAAGAAAATAATTTCTATTATATGGTTTTTGAGATAACATATTATAATATTAGTATATTAATTTTAGAGAACTTGGGTTTAGGTTGGTCAAAATGTCTTCAATATCTCCGGTTAACAGCACCGAGCAAACGATTTCCATTATATGGTGATTGAGATAACATATTATAATATTAGTATGTTATTCTTAGACAACTTGGGTTTGGTTGGTCAAAATGCCTTCAATATTCCCGGTTGACAGCACCAAGCAAACAATTTCTATTATATGGTGCTTGTGATTATTTAAAAAGTCATTTTTTATATGTTATGATTTATTTTAAAAGGCTATCATAATTATATGTATCTCATTGTAATAAATAAAAGTAAATATCAAATGACCTTATTAGTCTCACTAATTATAACCTCAATTAAAAACTGTTTATCACCGCCTTTAAAGGGGTGACTCTATTGGGTTTTCGGGCCCAAGTATGTATGGCCATGCTAGGGTTTTCTTCATGCCTTTATTTTTTTTCCTAAGGGCATGGGCAGTGGTGGTCTCTTAAAATTAAAAGACCGCTTAAGAGACCGAAAATCACCACAGTGGTGGACTCTTGTTAAGAGACCACTCAAGAGTCTCTTAGCAAGAGCCCAACTAAGAGACCACTTGGACTGTACACGCACATGGCCATTTTCAGCGTGTGATTTTTTTGACCAAGTGGGACACGTGTCACCCCCTGAGTGGGCCATGTGTCCCACTCAGCTCCAACTATTTTTAAAAAAATTTTTTGTTGCGAACACATATCACTTAGGGATTGGACCACGTGTCCGCAACGGTAATTTTTTTGAGGAAGCTGAAATTGAAATCTGGGGACACGTGGTCCAATGAGGGGTCAACACGTGTCCCCCCAACGGCTGGAAAACGGCTAGTTTTTTTAATGGGACATGTGTCCCATTCTGGTGGCGACACGTGTTCCAGACGTATTTTTTTAAACTTTTTTTATTTTTTTATAATTTCTATTTTAATTTTTATATTCCATTCTCCTACTCTTTTTGCCTATAAATATGGAGCATTTCAACTCATTTCATCACACTACTTCCAATTCAAATTCTTTTACCTCACAAATTCATCTTCTATATTGTAATTCATTTATTGTGATGGATCCACGAAGAACGTCGAAAGGCAAAGATCGGGTAATTCCAAATTCTTTCAATATGGAGAATTTTTCGCAAAATCCGAATTATCGTCCATTTCCAAATTTGGAATTTAGTGAAAATTCTCCGAACATCCCTCCCCACTTTTAATTCAATTCTCAACATTCATACATGAATTTTCAAAATCAATGCCACTCTTCCCGAAACGCATACATGAACCCTCCTTACCCGAACCACTCCCAAAATGTGAACACCCAATCACAAAATTTGTACCATAATTTATGTGGTCAAAGCTTTCATTCTCCACATCTTGATGCGATAAACGAATCGGGAGCATTTTCACCCCGAGGAAATCGCGGTTCACCGGGTCAAAATTTTGGTGGTGAAGATGGGCGACAATATGGAAGTCACGATGTTACGGACGGTAAGCCCTATTTTAATGTGTTTTATTTCAATTATGTAGATTCTAATTTATAATTCATTTATATTGCCTTCATTTCCCTTTGTTATATTTTAAAATAAGTATATTTGAACATGCAAAATATATGCAGCTAGTATATGCATTTAGTACATGCATTTAGTATATCCATTTTAATATGCAATCTAGTATATTATTTGAACAATCAAGTACATCATCTAATATGTTCGTGTATTTTAAAATTTCATAAACATAATATGAAAGTTAGTATATGTTTGAGATTTGTTTTGCTTTGAAAAAATGATTTATTCATTTAGGAAATGATGTAGGTGAAGAAAATGATGAAGTTGCAATAGTGTCTGGGAGTAAGGTTACGAAGAAGAAAGGTAGCCGGGACAAATGGAGTGTAGAGGATGATAAAATCCTATGTGGCGAATGGTTCGAGCATTCCACCGACTGTGTGGTGGGTACAAGTCAAAATGCTGGTGTGTTTTGGTCTAAAATTATGCGCGATGTGAATCATTATGAAATTCCAACCGGTCAATGAAGTCGTGCAAGTGTCGGTGGTAAAAAATGGCTCACGATATTGGCAAATATGTGGGGTGTGAAAGTAAAGCCGCGCGTCACTTCAGTCGGGGCGGGAGTGGCTCTAGCCAAGGAGATATAAAGTCATGGACCATGAACTTGTTTGCAGATGAAAATGATGGGCAACAATTTTTATTCTTCCATTGTTATGACGATTGTAGAAGGAACCCTAAATTCACTGCACAATATGGCCCAAAGGATACTGATGGAGAAGAATATTCACCACGGGTGCCATCAACATCCCGTAGTGGTGATGATCCTCAAGCTATGCAATATCCATCCAGACCTATTGGTGTGAAAGCCGCTAAATGCAAGGCAAGGGGGAAAGGAAAGGCCAGGGCGAGAACAACAAATGATGAACAATCAAAAGAATCCGCTAGAATGCAGTGTGCGGCCGCAATTGAAGCAGCTACAAAAAATGTTGAAATACTTGCGGAGAGTGAAAGAGCTAAAATGGAGTACAACATAGCACAATGGGAGTTCGTTGAAAAACAATCAGAGCGGGATAAACTGATAGCTAACACTAAACTCCTTGATACTTTAATTCAAAAGGGAGATTTGTCCACAGCAGAGGAAGCACTACGAGATAAATTAATTGGGATAGTCTACGGTGGAAATTAATTGTAATAGGTTGTTGGTAATAATTGGTCAGACTAGACCATACATTTGTCATTAGTTTTTCATTGTAATTGGTTTTCATCATGTCGATATAGTTTCGTCATCCATGTTTTTTTGGTCAGACTAGATCAATATTTATTTTTTTCCTATTTCTAATAATTGGTTGCATTAGACCAATATTTTGATTTTTAAATTGTAATATTGGGTTGGAGTAGATCAATATTTTATTTAGTATTTAAAGTAATTTTTATAATTGTTATAATTGATTTTGCGCACTTTTTATGTTTTCCATATTATTTTATAGAAAAAATGAATTCTCATAGTATTTATTTATTTAATCTTGTTTTAATAATTTCTTCAAAAAAATTGAAATTAATTTTATTTTTTTACACTAAAGCATGGTATTGACAAGAACGAGAAAAATAAATTATTTAACATATTTTTAAAAAATGAATTTATATTTAAATATTTAAACATTATATTAAATTTTGCATTCAACTTATTTTGGTGGACAAATTTATTTAAAATAATATGTAATGGTCAAATTAATGAGTACGATAGAGAAAATCAAGTCGGTTCCATGAATAGTATATAGTGGTCTCTTAACCATTGTGGAGAAAAAAAGGGGTTGTCTCTTAAGTAGTCTCTTAAGCTGAGGTGGAATAGAGAGAGAGAAAAATAATATATTTAATTGGTAAGAAACCGGTAGCGCTCTCTACCACTGCCCATGGCCTAAGGCAAATCTCTGGCATTTCTATTCCTAAGGGGCCAGTAAAACATTCTCTCTCTAAAAATACTCCCAACACAAGAAGCCTCCTCACTTAAACCCTAGTTTGAGCGGGGGCGCTGCCAAAACCACCGGAGGTCCGGCAGCCTCCCCTACCCCATCTTTAATGTTTTTGTTCTTTTCTTTCTAGTTTTCCCTTCTTTAGACATAGAACTTAGGTCGAGGGGTCTTATTCCTGCACCAGCCAACCCCGTCGTCTGACGCAACCCCCACTGGTTGTGACGAGCAGCCATGGTGTCTCTCTCGGTGCCACTGAACAGAGGGAAAAAGCGGGCGGCGGATAGCCGCACTGACTAGGTGCTAACCGCAGGTGACGGAGCTCACAGCTACCTCTGGCGAGCTCTTCAATTGGGGACCAGCAAAGGATGAAGTTCCCACCGAGAGAGGTCCAGATCCGTCGAGCGTTGATAGATCGATCAGTTCATGGTGACCCTTTTCTCGCTAAAGACAGCTTGAAGAATGACTCTCAGAGAAACAGAAGGTTGGAGTGAGCGCGATTCTGGCGGACGAAACGAAGGAATCCGGTTGCCGAAGATCCAAAATGCAGATTTGGACAAATGGTGGTTCCTGCTGGAGTTTGGTGGGTTTTCAAGAGTGAATTTTGGCAACGTCACATGACCTCCGATATATGGCGAATTCAACAACCACTAGCGGTTAACAGTCAAAGGTCTGTGGTGGCCAACAATAGTCAGCAGTGTTACGGTTAATTGCGGCAAAGTGACGCAAGGTGGTTTTCGGTATCCCCCACCTCGGCCCCACCTGAAATTCAGGCCTAAAGCACATCCAGCGTAATCTATACTCTTACCCATCCCCAAAATCTATCCCACCCAACATGTTGTCTTGTCGCTCAAACAAATTTTGCCGTGGTCAGCTGTAGCCATAACAGCCTCGTGGTGACTATGATGTAGAGTAAATTAGAAGCAGTTGATAATTTTGTCATAGTGGTGTTAGGTTATGGTAAATAGTAAAAATAGGTTATCCCGTGGTGGAAGATATATGGTCTGGCCCACTAAAAAATATGGCTCTTTCTGTAGTAGTGCGTAGTTGTCGAATAGAGTTTCAGCCGCATAACAGAGTTCCCGCTGGCTGTAGTATCGCATCTGCAACAGGTCCAGAGAATAATACTCTTAAGGTGACACATGCTTATGGACTAGAGTATATTTACGTTGTGACATGACTTCCCTGAATGATGTTAGGGTTTAGGCTAACTCTGCTTTAGTTTGTTTTTGTGTTTTTTCTAGGTGTGAAGTTAGTACTCTCGTGACTTCGGTGAGATTTTGACTATATACTGCCACGCTGGTTGGAGAAATTCGGCGACAACCTCCCAAAAGGTTCTCAAAATTATAAATACGGTGTTGTGGCAACCCTGTGAGGATAAATCTAACCAACACTGAATAACGTGGAGGCATGCATTACCAGACTGCTACAAACCAAAATGGACTTATTCTTGACTCCTTCAAGGAACACCTTTTGCCGCAGATTGGTAAATCCAACAACAACCTTGATGTGCCCATTTTATATTGTTATTTTTTTTACTTTTAGGATTCACTTTTGTGCTCTAGATGTGGCATTTTTCCTTAAAATTATCTAAGGAGAGTTAAAAGTGAATTTTATGCTTTATTACTTTTCTATACGATTTTGTGTGACAAGGAAATTTTTTTGAACAGTTTGAAGAATACCTTTGAAGATTTGAAAATTTTCATTTGAGATTTTGAAAAATTGAAGAATTGAAGATAAGTGAAGTGAATAGGAGAACTTGAAATAAAAGCAAGAAAGAAATCAAGGTACTGAAACTTGGCTCGGTTGCGACTCGCAAAGGATTGGTCGCGAGTCATAACGGACGTGTGGCCAAAACTCTTTTCTACTTTTTGTACTATAAATATCAAGCCTTATCCTCTCTCTCTTCCTCTCTTCTTCTTCTTCCCAAGTTTGGGACATAAAACCCTAGTTTTTCTTCTTTCTTTTCTTAGTTTTTGTAGGATTAATCATGCATTTTCATTATCTAGGTTAGTTTGTACTTGGGAGCAATTAATTGAAGCTTCCATATCTAAGTAGTAAGAACCTCTATTTCACTCTTTCTTAAAGCATTTTTTATTTAGCATTCATGTGTTTTAATGTGATGTTTTAATTCATTTATGCTATGAGTTGTTTGAGTATATGAAGTGTTTGTATGATTGAAGTGTTAGGGTGTTAGGAAAGTGGCCACTTTCTAAGCTCTTTGGCATGACAATCCATGAATATGGAATTAGAACTTCTTGTGCATAATGTGTGATTCTTTCTAGATAAGTATGTTAACGTGGATTGTTCTCATATTTATCCTATAGATGCAATGGAAGGTTGAATCTTGAATGTGGTTTATTCTAGGTTTAGCCTAATGAATGCTATATTTGGTTAAATGGCTATGTGTTTGGTCGAATGCTTGTTGTTATGAAATCTATGGTTTTTCGTGTATAATGCTATCGATGAAATATCTTTATGGTCGTTGATCACCTAGAGTGATTGTCAATGAGGTTTGAAATGGTCGTCGAATTGCCTTTGTAAGTTACTCTTCAGAAGAAATGAATGTTGATCTTCAATTGGGAAGTGATAGCATTCCCCATAGGTAATGACTGTGATAGACTGAGTGAATGGTTCAATGATCTACATTATGTTTGGAAGTGGAAATCAATTACCCCCAAGACTTTGTCTTTTGTAGTTTTTACCCTTTTTCCTTAGTTGTTGCATGATTAGTATAGTTACTTAACTTTGCTAGTTATTTGTCTTTTAATTTCATAACTTAGGATCAAAACCCACCAACACCCCCACCCAATTTACTTGCTTATATATACATACTTCTAGCCAAATATCAACCTTATATGTTTAAACCCGTAGAAAGATCCCTTTTCTTCGTGGACGACCCCTTCTTGCCACTATCTACTTAATTGTAGATAGGAAGAATTCGGGCTTATAAATTTAACTTTAAGAGGTACGACAATAACCTTCCAAGCCTCTCAAAACTATAGAGCTAAAAAAACCGGTGAAGATGAAGATGGAAAGCGCGGTCGAGTTTCAGAGATTCCCAATATGGCACAAACCTAATGATAGGTCCATTTGTGGGAGGCTAACCCCACAGTTTGTGAGCCCAAAGATTTTAGAAGGTTTTAACGCAAATATGAAAATCTTACAGTTAATGAGAATGAGAATGATTCTTTGTTTCAGTTCCTAAGGAAAATTTGTCTTTTTTAAGAAAAACCATCCGTCTGCTCTTATTTTCTCACCTCTAGAATGCCCATCCTCCACCGACGCCGCTCTTCTGCCTTCCCCTGAGCTCTCCCGTAACTCTTTCCCTCTCTTCTTCCCCCGCCCAGTGCCAACATCACTGTCTCCTCCCTCTGTTGCGCCAGTCCCTCTCCCTCTCCCTCTTCCACCCAGCAGAGCCGACATCGTCTCCTCCCTCCATCGCAAAGCCTTTGCTCGCCGTGCAGCCGTGTCGCTCTCCCTCATTTCTCCACTCTCCTGCCGATGCTCCTTCTCCTCTACATCAGCTCTCCCACCCCACCGCGTCATTTCCTTTGCCACTGCCCACCCTCCATCGACACTCGCATCCGTTTGCCTTCACTAGAGAAAATTCTATAATGGTGGCTACAGTACATGCCATTGGATGCAAGGGTGGAGAACACATTTTCTAAATGCGTTCTCTGCCATTTTTATGTTTTTTATTTCATGCAAAATATAGGACACATTTGGTAAATGCGTCCTCTTGAATTTAGATTTTTTTGGTAGAAAACCTGAGGACGCATTTGCTAAATGCGTCCTCTCAATTTGTCTTTTTTGGAAGAAAACAAGATGATGCATTCTCTGAATGCGTCCTCTAAATGCAGGTAAAAAATATACAAAACCGAGAAGACGCACCACAAAGGTGGCCATTTTTCAAAACCTGCATAGTTGCATCCGACTTTAATTTATCTAGCACCATTAAAGAAAGCACTCACCTCATGATATATTTGTATACAGTCTAAACACACACATAGTACTACAAACATTCTGCATCCAACACGTAGATCGTGTACGTAGTGTGGAACGCGTACGTGTCTTGCAAATGCTAGAACTAATGTAAATTATACTCATATTATTTAGTACTCGAATCTTATAACATGTTCTCGGATCTTGTACGCTATTCTACCTATGCCAGTGCGCCACAAATATTACGACATCGTTTTATTGTATTTTGGAATATAAATTTTTTAAGTGTATGCAGTATTTTGATTTTTAGTTTGAATTTTAGTTTGTTTCAATTTTGTTTACCGAATTTATCACACAAAAAATATGGTTTTAGTCCTAATATTTATCAAATATCATTTAAAAATAAATAAAATTTTCACCTTAGGTTTTCCTAATACTAGTATACATATATATTAAATTATTAATAAATGTCAAAAATATTATATTTTATATATAATTTTTAAATTTTATGTAATATTTTATGAGGTGTGATGGCATCAGTCGTGAAGTGTGGAAGGGGAAGGTCGAGAAAGAAGGTGACTCTTTCCATGGTGGAATGGGGTGCCTCTGCGAGGGAGGATAGCGTGGAAGCTAATAGTCTTGATTTGGAGTTGGATCAGGAGGAGGAGAGAAGATGAAAGACGAAGGAGTTGCAGAAACAAACTGGGAATTAGTAGCTCGAAGGGGGAATTCAGAAGCAAGGGAGGAAACGGTAAGACATGAAATCCTTGGTCCTGTTAATACTGTGAATCGATTGGATAAGGTTAATCTATGGGTTGATGTGATTAGGGGAAATAGTGTAGCAATGAATGGTCTGAATATGGAATTTTTCGCTCCTAAAGTTGTGAATGGGGAAATTGAGGTGGAAATTGAACCTGATGATGTAGAGTCTAAACTTAAGTACTGGGAAACTGGTCTGATTATGTATGTTATAAGAGGGGAGCTAACGATGAATGCAGTTAAGAGATTCGTGCTGAATCATTGGGTGTTTGTTGAGACTCCTGAACTGTTGTATAATGGTGAAGGTTACTTTGTGATTAAATTCAAAAGTAAGAGGGACATGGAGGAGGTCATGAAGAAGGGTTCTTATACAATCTATGGAATGGCCATGTTTCTGCATTTATGGAAGGCTGGGTTCTCCGTGGAAGGATATGCTGAGAAAAGCCCCGGTATGGGTGAAGTTACTTAGGCTACCACTGCACTTGTGGGGGTTAAAAAATTGGGTAAGATAGGAAGTGTGATTGGGAAGCCTTTATTCACAGATGAGTGTACATATAGCAAGCTAAGGATATCTTATGCAAGGATGATGGTGGAGATAGATATATCCCAGGAAGTGCCAGAAAGTGTGAAAATCGGAGATGTTGATGGAAGTATACTCAGTCAGAGAATTGAAGTGGAGGGTAAGCCACTATTCTGTGAGAAATGCCAGGTTGGAGGACACATATGTGGAAAGGAAATAAAAAAGGTGACTCGGCAATGGAAAGCGAAGACACAGGAGAAGGCCAAGGAAAACAATGATGTGAAGGGGAAGGATGGAAAAATGGAAATAGGGGAAGCACAGGTAGAAGAGAAAATAGAATCTGCTCAATGGTGGTGCAGTAAAAAAACAAGGGAAAGAATGTAATGGAGCTTGAGCATTTAGGGATTATTGAATTCCACAATGAAGCAGGAAGCAGCATAGGAGGTAATTTTGAACATCCTCACAGAATTTGGAAAGATCCTGAGAAGGATCAGGGCTTTAGCCCATAATAGGTGCCTGGAATGTTAGGGGGCTAAACAAGGCAGCAAAGGGGAATGAGATTAGCTCCCGTCTCATTGGCCTAAAACTAGATGGTGTTGTTCTTTTAGAAACAAGGGTAAAACAAGATAAAGTTGAGGGTATAGGGAAGAAGTTTGGGGATAGATGGAAGTTTACTGATAACTAAGGCAGTTACTACATGGAAGGATTTGGGTAATGTGGGATTCCAAGAGGGTGGAGATTCTGACCCACGAAATGTCTGATCAGATGATGTTAGTGGAGGTGAAGGACAAACATGGAGACAGGATGTACTGGATGATTGTTGTGTATGCTGGGAACAAATTGAAGATGAGGAAGAAGCTGTGGAATGAGATAAAGGGGGCTAACTCAAAGTTGAAAGGGCCAGTACTGGTTGTTGGAGATTTTAATAATGTGCTTACACTAAAGGATAGAATTGGAGGAAATGAAGTAGTGGTGCAGGAATATTGGGACTTGGAGTAGATGATGTAAAGAGCTGAGCTATTTGAATGTGAAATCAATGGAGATTATTACACATGGTCTAACATGCAATTGAATGGAGTGATTTACTCAAGAATAGACGGAGTGGTAGCAAACCTAGAGAGGTTTACAAAATATCTTGAGATGGTGGTTGATAGCCTAGAACCTGGGATTTCTGACCATGCCCTGATCAGGATCACTCTACAAAAGGAACAGAAACCAGTGCATAAACAGTTCAAATTCCTGAATTGTTTATTGGAAAGGGGGGAGGCACTGGAGGATATAAAGAAGAGTTGGCAGAAATAGTTAAAAGGGAGGCCAATGTTTGTGGTCTGGCAAAAGCTGAAAAGGCTTCAGGGAGATATTAAGGAGCATTCTAAACAAGTCAGTGGAGCAAAAAAGAAACTGGAAGAGGAGAGGAGAAATCTGGAAATGGCTTAGAAAGCTTTGGGGCAGGATAAACTAAACAAGAAGAAAATAGAGACAGTGATAAAGGGGATTGAACTGGTCCAGAAATGGAGTGATATTGATGAAGGCATAGCCTGGCAGAAGGAAAAGATATATTGGCTAAGGCTGGGAGATGGCAATAATGCCTATTTCCATGCCACAGTAAAAGGAAAAAACAAAACGGTGGGATTGGAGAGACTGGAAACAAATTCAGGGGGACTGATTAGTTAACAGTAGGACATGGAGGATGAGATACTAAACTTCTACAAGAAGCTAGTGGGTGGAAAAGCTAAAAGCATAGAGAGAGTAAATATTTAAGTTATAAGAAACGGGAAGAGGCTGGGAGTGGATGCCGGGAAAATGCTGGTTCAGGAAGTTCAGGAGAAGGAGGTATGGGAGGCTCTAAAGAGCATTGGTGATCTGAAAGCTCCAGGCACAGATGGATATGGAGCAAATAATTTCAAAACAAATTGGCAGTTGATTAGGGTTGATGTAATGGAGGAAGTGCAGGAGTTTTTTAAACAAGGAAAAATGTATAGAGCAGTGAACATCACCCTTGTTACCCTGATCCCAAAACATGCTTCTCCCAAGAAGGTAAATGACCAATCTCCTATTGCTCCACACTGTATAAGATCATTTCAAAGCTCTTAACATGTAGACTGAGTAGGGTCATATCCGGGGTGGTTCAGAAGAATCAGGCAGCCTTTGTGCCAGGAAGGAACATACATGACCACATTATGCTTGCATATGAACTGGTCAGAGGATACAACAGGAAAAGTGGAAGCCCCAGATGCTTAGTACAGATGGACATACTGAAGGCCTATGATATTAAAGAATGGAAGGCTTTGCAGGTGATAATGAGTGAAATGGGAATACCTCAGAAATTTGTGGCGTAGGTTATGTTATGTGTATCCACAGTCAGCTACAAATACAACATAAATGGCAAGCTGACCAATTTTATTAGTGCTGAAAGAGGTTTGAGGCAGGGAGATCCAATCTATCCACTGTTGTTTGTACTGGTAATGGAGTATATGTGCAGGTGCCTCCAAGCAGTGGAAGGAAGGAAGGAGTTCAAATACCACCTGTACTGTCAGGAAATCAGATTGATTAACCTCAGTTTTGATAATGGTGTGCTCTTACTGTCAAGAGGGGACCCTAAATCAGTGACAACCTTGATGCAGGCTTACAAGAAGTTTGAGAAGTCCACTGGCTTGAGAGTGAACGCTGCAAAATGTAAAGTATTCTTTGGATCAGTGGAGGAGGCACAAAAATAGGAGATATTAGCCATAATTGGATTTGAAGAAGGTATGCTTCCTTTCAAGTATTTAGGTGTTCCACTACCTAGTAAAAAATTGACAATGCTGGTATGTCAGCCATTGGTAGATAGGACGATTGAAAAACTGAGGCACTGAAGTTCTAGATTGCTTAGCTATGCAGGTAGATTGCAGTTGCTGAAAAACATTCTATTTGTAGTGGTTAACTTCTGGCTGCAGTGTTTTCCGGTACCTAAAACTGTGATCAAGCATGTGGAAGCAATTTTTAGATCATTCTTGTGGAGTGGAGGTGAAAACATTACCAAGAAAGCACATATGGCCTAGGAGAAGGCATGTGACTCGAAAAAGGCTGGAGGACAGAATGCACAGATTTGCAGGAATGAAGCATTGCAACTGAGAGTAAGAACCTCTGGAATTTGTACGGAAAAGCAGATAGACTATGGATAAGATGGGTTCATGCTATATACATAAAATGAAGAGAGGTGATGGAGGTGGTGTTCCCAGCTTCAGCTTCCTGGATGCTGAAGAGCCTAAGAAAGTGCAGAAGCCAAGTAAAATGATGGATTCCTGGAGGAAGCAGCTGGACAAGAACAGATTCAGTACTAAGGAGGTGTACAAAGAGCTAAAAGGGGAACAAATGAGAGTAGAATGGAGTAAAATCATTTTTGGTAACTTAGCTAGACCAAGGGCACAATTTACTCTATGGTTGGCATGTCATGTAAGACTACTAACAAAAAAAAGGCTGAAAAAGTTTGGCTTGCTGGCTGGTGACAGGTGTGGAATGTGTGGTGAAGTAGAAATCATTCAGCGCCTTCTGTTTGATTGTGTAAAAAAAGGCAAATTTGGGCTGGTGTGTTGCAATGGGCGCTAATCTGGAGGAGGCCGCAGCAATGGGATGAGGAACTGAAGTGGCTTATTTACAGGTGCAAGGGAAAAGGATGGCGAGCTACTCTAATGAAGACACTGATTGCTGAGACGGTGTATGAAGTGTGGTAAGAAATGAGGTATGTTTCCGGCATAGTGAGATTGTAAATGTAATAGAGGTGACAAAAACATTTTTGGATAGTGTGGTGTATAGAACATGGATGAATCCTAAAGTTAGGAAGCACTGTGCACAGCTTATGGTAGTAGGTTTGAAGAAAGATGTAAAGTTGGTTTACTAAAGATGAAATGAAAGTCGGTTTATTCCAAAAAGAAAATGTCATATTTTACATATAATTTTTTAAATATTTTGTAATTATTTTATGGACGAAAATAATTTCACTCGACAATAAAATTGTTCGATAACTATATCTTATAAATTTAATAAAAAAATTTATGTTTACTCTTAAACAAATTATATGTATTGTATGTAATTTAACGGCTTCAACCATTTTTTTGTCAAGACGTAAATAAATGTTAATGTAATCATATGAAATGTAAGTTAGTATGTGCAATATCCTACCAAAGTAGAGTGTGCTTTAAAAGTTTTAATTAAAAAAAAACACAAATTAAGGACGCATTCTCTGAATGCGTCCTCCAAATCCAAATTATTAAAAATCAATGAGAATGAGTCCTCCACGATGGTATCCAAAATTTAAAAGATGCACAATTGCATCCAAAATCATGAGATCATGCACCCAAAAATCAAGAACTCACCTCTACATCCACTCTGTTTTGCCGCCCTCGATCTGCTCTGCCCGCCGCTTGTGTGTATTTTAGGGATGTGTATTAGTGTTGCAAATTGAGGCTACGTTCCATGGTTGCAGATGTTCAAAAGTTAGTCCATGAATGAGAACTTCAAGAGTTAGGTTCATGAAAGAGGGACTTTTAAGTTGTACTTGAACTCTCATAAATAGATGGAGAGTCCGGGAGTTTAGGTAAGTTTTCTTTAGACACCTGTTCTGGTGTGAGAATTCTTCACTCTGGGTTAGGTGTGAGTTTGATAGACAACTGTTCTAGTCTTCAAATCACCTCTCTGTAATCTGTAGGAACAATGTAGTCCCTTCTGTATCTATAATCTGGGTCGGTTAGTCCTGCGTGACGTAATTCCCTACATAAGTAATCTGTTTGGCCCATTCGGGAAATATGATTAAGTGTTTCTGTTCGTGGAGGTAGACAGCATGTCTTGTGAACCACGTTAAAATTTGTGGCCTTTTTTCGCTTTCATTTCTGTCTTCTTGATTCTAAGCAAAGGGGATTAATATCCCCAAAAAGTGGTATCAGATCATTTGGTTGATCATCCCCCGTTTCAAAATGAAGAGAAAAAGAAGAAGAAGAAGAAAAATCTGAGCTTGGGTGATATGTTCCTCATCTGTTAGTGAGCCTGGAAAAGAAGTCTATATCTGTCGCCTATATTGGGAAACACGAGCTGTTGCTGTGACAAGTTCTTTCCTTGTTGAACTTGTCAACATTGGTCTATTCCGCTGGTAAATTCTTTCTGGTTTGAATTTACTTAAATTTGGTTGTTATATCCCATGTCCTTTCCTGGTTGGACTTGGTGAAATCTGCTCAGTTTAATAAATCCTTTCTTGGTTGGATTTATTCTGATTGCTGGTATATGTTTCATCGGTTGCAAATCCTTCCCAGATTGGATTTGTCCATATGTTCTATTGGTGATATTTTGGTACATCTGTGTGGCACTTTTCCCATAAATCTAGCTTCATTCGGTACATCTGGCACCGTCTCTGTGATCTGGTAAATCTTGTATAAATAGAGGGACAGTCAGGGAGTTTGGGTAAGTTTTATTCAGACATCTATTTTAGTCTAAGAATTCTTCACTTTAGGTTAGGTGTGAGTTTAGTAAACAACTGTTATGGTCTTCAAATTAAGCATCATCAGTAAGTTGTAGGAACAATGTAGTCCCTTTTGTATCTGTAATCTGGGTCGGGTAGTCATGCGTGACGTAATTCCCTACATCTGTAATATGTCTGACCAATTTGGGCAATATAATTAATTGTTTCTGTTGGTGGAGGTAGTCAACATGTTTGGTAAAGCACGTTAAAATTTATGTCATTTTTCTTACTTTCTTTTCTGTTATCTTGATTCTACACAAAGGGTTTTAATTTCCCCAACACCATTATGTCATACTCATGTGATTTTAGCTCATGAAATTTAGTAATTAATTTAAAAGGTTCGAAATCATTAATGCGTAAAATCACGTCTTCAAAACGCTAAACAATTTTTAAAATTATAATTCAATGTTCGACTAGCTCATCAAACCAAAAAAATTTCTTGCTATTTCATATAAAATTGTAATTTAATCTCGATCCCATCACAAACGACAATGAACAGAATTCATACCTAGTCTCCTAAATATAAAGAGTTGAATGGATATATAAGTAATAATATTTTCAATGAAAATTCATAGTGAAATATCATACTTTATCCGTCCCAACTATTTTTGTATATTTTAACTTTTTCATATTGACTATAACTAATTTTAACCATTAATATCTTTAATTGTGCATAGTTAAAAATGATGAAAAAAATAATACTATAAAATATATATTAACCCGATTCTAATGATATCACATATGATAATATATTATTTTTTGCATTACTTGAAATTTACTTTTCTAAGTAACAAAGTTTAACCAAATGAATAGTAAAAAGTGCAAAAATAGCTAGGACAGAGGGAATAGTGTAGTTAGATATATTTTCCAACGAAGATAATTAATTATTTTATCTTTCCACTAAAGTCACACCAGTCGGCGTAATGTTTCATTATGATATTTTTACTGAAAATTTATTACTCTTTGGTAACAAAGTCGTGTATGAGATGGTTTTGCAACGAGATCAGGGATTAAATTGTTAAAAAATAGCATGGGGTTTCAAATTGAAGTTTTAAAAGTTCAGGGGGTAGATATGAAATTTTGTTATTTAATATTTAAGTCCGTGTATAAATATCAATTCTTCCTCATTCTTCTCCCATATTTTTTGCCTCTTTCTGTCTCCTCTCTTTTCTTTTCTAGTGCAACCACCTCCTTCTTCTCTCTCCACTCCATTTTTCTTCCATCTTCCTTAAATTTGACCATCATTTCTTTCAATTAACCGCACATCCTCTCCTTTTTTTCTTCCTCCTTTCTTGCACACAGTGGTTTGTTGAGATCTTTTGAATATTCCGGGAAATTTTCCAGCAAATTTCTGGTTTTAGCTTTGGTTTCCGGCGGCTAACACAATACAACCTTCCTTTCGTGTTTATCTTCGAATGTAATGTCTTTGCTCAAATTTTTATGCATATTTTGTTATCTTTATTTTCTTGTTTTGGTTCATGTGATTTATTAAAATTTATGTTATTCATTGTGTTAATATTTGAGGATTTCTCTGTTATTAATATTTGTGTTGCTACTGCTATTTCTTAGATGTCTAAGAAGATTTGCATCACTGATGCTGCAATCGAGAAGGAATGAGGATTTGTAAGTTTTCTAAATTTTTAGCAGTGATGTTTTAGGTACAGGTATTGATGTTTCTCGTTTTTCAGTTTGGTGTTTCAAGTTTTAGGCTTTAAGTACTGTTAGCTGTGTCGGTGTGATGTTTTAATTTTGGAATTTGATACTTGTGGTGTTTTCATGCTTAAATGTGCAATTGATGTTCAGTTTTGATTGTGTGTGATACCTTAAGGTTTTGTTACGATTTATGCTAATTTTTGTGCTGTTCTTGTTTCTTAGATGTGTAAGAATACTTGCCCATGGTTGCTGCAATCGAGAATGAAAGAGGATCTGTAAATTTTGTTATTTTGCAGATGTGATGTTTTGAATACTTTTGTTGATGTTTCGGGTTTTATGTTTGAAATTTCATGTTTAGGATTTAAGTACTATTGTCTATGTTGATGTGATGATTTAATTTCAGCATTTGATGCTTGTAGTGTTTTAAGTGTGCAATTGATGTTCAAATTTGATATTTTGATTGTGTGTGTAGTATCTTAGGGTGTTGTTACTATATGTGCTAATTTTTATGTTGTTGTCGCTATTTCTTAGATGTCTAAGAGCACTTGCCTACTGTTGTTGCATTCGAGAATGAAGTAGGAAGTATAAGTTTTTTTTTTGTTGTGATGTCTTAGATATTGTTATTGATATTTCAGGTTCTATCTTTAAGCTTTCATGTTTAAGCTCCAAGTATTGTTATGTGTGTTGGTGTAATGTGTTTAATTTCAGTATTCGATGCTTATGATGTTTTCATATTTAAGCATGCAACCAATGTTCAATTTTGTTGTTTTGATATTTTAGTGTGTACTATTTGGTGTTTTAAAATTTTGAGATTGATTTTTTAAATAATGTATGCGATGTTTCTCAATGTACACTAGTGAAGGAAGGCATATTAAAGGCAACAATTCCAAGTTCGGAAACCCCCTTTCTTGTCCCCTTACAGATAAAGGCGGTTTTCCTGCCTTTACTTAAATGCGGTTCAAGGCATAACTGCATATAATTAACCCTATTAAAGGCAGTTATGACTAACCATCTTTAAAAGTGATTGTTTACAAAGTCGAAAACATGAAACAGATCCATTTTTGAGTTCAGAAATGGCATTTCTGATGTCACTTTTCAATTTAAAGGCGGTTCTAATTAGAACCGCCTTTAATGGGCTGAAGCTCATACTTATAGCGTTTCCCCAAACCATTCCTCTCTAATTTCCATTATTCAGCCTCCTCTCTTAAACCTTATTTTCATTACTTAGCCATCGCCTCTCTATCATTTATCATACGCCATCTCTCATCACACCACCTAAGCCTCCACCTATTTGCCGCCTCACTCTCTCACCGGCACCTCACTCTTCCTCCAACGCTTCACTCTTCCTCACCACCAACGGCACCTCACTCTTCCTCCTTCACTAAGCTCTCACATCACCCCACCCCGCCGGATCGAGCTCTACCACTTCCGCCGCTCTTCTCTCTCCCGCTCCAGCGTCTCCACCACAACCTGGGCGCCTATTTTTTCTCTCCCCCTCAAGTATCTCCACCATCACCGCCGAGTTGAGCTCCACCACCACCGCCGCCATGTCGAGCTCCACCACCACTGGAAACCTTTTGGCGGTATTTGTAGAGCACTCAAATTATCTATTTGATGCTTCTACCTTTTAGATTTAGTGGTCCTGTGTATAGTACAATTGGTTATAGAGAATGTATCACTCCATTAGTTTTTTCCATGTTTAAAATAAAATGTTCTGGTATAAGCAACTGGCATGATTTCCAGTTATCTATTGGATAACCTTATGGAAATCCTATTAGCGCACTTAACATCTTTTTTTGTTTGGTGTCTTGGACGAATTATAGTCTCCAACTTAGTAAATTTTTAGCTCAGATGGATTATCATTTTGCAGGTTATGGTGCTCAAGGCTCGTGACTTAAGTGAGCCTTTTGAATCTGGACACATTTATAAAACAAAGTGGTGCAAATGGTTAGTTATTATCAGCTAGTAACTAAATTATCATAAAGTCAAGATTCATACTGATTATTTTAAACTTTTACATCTTTAATTTTTCCAGTTTAAGCTATGGAGGGAAGTTCAGATATTAAAGCCAGGAAAAGAAAGCGTCCAAAGTCTCTTCCTATAACCGTGGTGGAGAAAAAGAAACTGAAAGCTCATTTAGATGCAGAGGAGGAATATTCTGGAAATGACAGTGATGAGGTTTTCTTCAGAAGTTCTGAGGGCTCTATGTTGTTAGTGGAAGCTCTCTGTTTAAGGACCTCAAAAGCTTCCTGGACTTCCACACCATGGTGAATGGAGTTTGAAATATGGATTAATTCTAAACACATCAGATGCCTAAGTGTTTAGAAAAATGTGTACTCATCCTAAAGCGCTTTCTCACGGGCCTTCACTGTAAGTGATCAACGTCGCCGATGTAGTTGTTGTGTCGAGCATCGATTTTTAATGACGGTATAAGTTGGTTGTGTACTGGCGAATCTGGAGGAAGCAAAATTCTCGTTTACTCTGCAGTTGTTCTCATTTAATGCGTGCATCAATTACTCATTTTTTTGCTTCCTCAATGAAGAAAATTGTGTTGAATGATGTTGGTTGTGTTATGTTGTTAAATTATGTCATCAATGAATGGTTTTTTTAAATTAGGGTTTCAGATCTGGTTTGTGCTATCGGAAACCAATTGGTTTCCGACAGCTTTTTTTTGAAGACAAGAAAGAGTTTCCGAGTTCGGAAACATATTAAAGGTGATTCATGGAGCTATTTAATGGTGGTTTTTAATCGCTTTTAATTGCAAAATTTAAAGGCGGTTCCAGGAACAGTCTTATCTTAAAGGCACCAAAAAAGTTCCTTTAAATTGCCGATATAACCACCTTTAGTAGACCATTCCTACACTAGTGATAGTTTTCAATGATGTTATGTGTGCTATTGTGATGTTTTAATTACAGATATTGATGTTTTTATTACTGTATGTGATGTTTTATATTATTTCACAGGAATACTTTCATGTCAGACTCTAAGATGCCATTGATGAGTTAATAAAAATGGTTTATGGAACCATGCTATGAAGTTATTCCCTTGAATAAAGAATCGTAGTCGATATTTGATCTTTGCATTGATGGAGTATGATAGTCGTCTTCTTCAAAACCAGCAGGAGAAGTTAAGTCTGTGAAAAAAGGCAGTGGCGAAGCGAAACAATTCGGGAAAAAATAGAGTTTAATTGTTTAGGATGTATTGTTTGATATGATTATATATATATAAATAAATCTATATATATATATATATATTGGTTTATTTGTTAGAGTTTAGGAACTAGATTGTTATTGGTGTTTTAGGTTGATATGGATTTTTTAGTTTTTATGTTAGCGATTTTTTATGCATTTGAACCCTTTTGTAATGAATGATTTAAATGGTTCAATAGTTATGGCATTTAACATTTTCACATGCTGACGTATAACTTAATTTGAAGACTTCCAATTTTATATGCTAGTTTTATATCTTTTTGATGTGCCAGTGATGATTCATTTAATTAATTAAAATTTTAAGCTATCAGTGTTTGATGTTTTATGTCTTGCATAAAATTTTTTTTAAATTACTTGTTCATCAAAGTGATCCAAATCCCCTTACTATAATTTAGTGTAAATTAGAAATTATTTTGATGTTCAACTATAATTTAATGTATTTTTTAGTGTTTATATTTGATGTTTAACTATTTAAATTTGATGTTTATTTTAGTATAATTATTTAATTGGATGGTTTAGAGTTTGTATTTGATGTTATTTATTTTTAATTTGATGTGTTATCAATTAGATGTGAATTAAAGAGTTAAGGTTAAATACATATCAGCACAATAACAATATTGTTGGTATTTTTCTCTTATTGAAAAGATACAAGTCACCATTCAGCAAAGAATGTGATCAATCATTCAAGCAATCTCAAAGGGTGCAACTCAAAGATACATGACTCTTCATCGTCACTCATTGTGTCCATTAGGAATGCATTTAGCACTATAAATAGAGGTAGGAAGGGTGGAGTTTTGCTGCAGGAAAAAACCATTCATTCACAAGAAATCATTTTGCTCTTCTTCTATTTGTTTTCAGTGTTGAAGTAGTTAGTGCAGAATATTGTCGACAAAACTTCATTTTATCTGATATGATATTTTTCCTGTATCATTTGCACACAAAAGGGAACAAATAAAACCTTAAGGAAAGTGTAATGCACGACTTGAAGGTTGCCTTTATATTTATTATTTCATTCTATTCTCCTACACTTTCCTTCTACTTGCCTTTGTCTTAGACCAAAAAAAATTCTCCCAACATTCTTAAGCCTTTACTTTCTCTTGGCCATAATGGCAAGAAAGGTGAAAGATCTAGCAACAAACATTGTCAAACTTGATAGGTTTGATGGTGGAAACTTCATTCGTTGGAAGAAGAGAATTTATTTTCTCTTGGAAGCTTTGAAGGTGTCCTACGTTCTCACTACGACCAAACCAAGTGTCAATTCAGAAGAAGGAATATTTGAGGACCTCCATCAGAAGAAAAAATGGGAGAACGATGATGAAATCTGTAGGGGACACATTCTCAATGCTATGGTAGACAATCTCTTTGATGTGTATCACATAATGCTCACTGCAAAAGAACTTTGGGTCAAATTGGAGGCAAGGTACATGACAGAAGATTCTATAAGTAAGAAATTCCTTGTCTCATCTTTATTTAACTGCAAGATGGTAGACAATAGACCAGCCATGGAAAAATTTGCTAAAATTGAAAGAATGTTGAATCATTTCACTCAACAGAAATTTTCTATGGATGAATCTATTGTTGTTGGTGCATTGATTTATAAGTTGCCCCCCTCTTGGAAAGACTTCAAAAGAGATCTCAAACATAAAAAGGAAGAGATTTCTCTTGAAGGTCTAGCTAATTTTCTTCGTGTTGGGGAAGAGTTGAGATTACAGATAAATTCTCAAATAAAAGAGGATTACAAAGGAAAGGATCCAGTCATAAAAATAAATGTGATTAAAGAGAGCCAAGGTTGTAAGTAAAAAAAAGGGCTTATAATGATGGTCATGGCAATTATCCAAACAAGAAGATGAAAGGAAAGTGTTATCATTGCAAAAATGATGAACACTACAGGCATGAATGCAGACTTCTCAAGAAGAAAGGTCCTAACTCTTCTTATAGAGACAATGATGACAAGCCTTTTGTAGCCATGATTTCAGAAGTTAACATTGTTGATGAAGACTTTTGTTGATGGATTGATTCGGGTGCCACTAGTCACATATGCAAGGATAAGAGTTTCTTCAAGAACTTGCAAGGTGTGGATGATCCAAGTGTTGTAGTTTACATGTGAAATTCAGCAACTGCTCTCTTTAAAGGCAAAGGAGAAGTTGATTTAAGCTCACATCCGGAAAAGTGATTACACTCACTAATGTGTTTTATGTTCCAAAACTTAGGAAGAACTTAATCTCTGCAGGGCTTCTCAATAAATTTGCTTTCAAACAAGTTACTGAGACCGATAAAATTGTAATCTCCAAGGGTGGGATGTATGTAGGAAAGGGTTACTTTTGTGGTAATTTGTTCAAACTCAATGTAATGTCTATCAATAAAAGGAAAGAAATTGTTACTTACTTGATTGAGTATTATACTATTTTATGGCACAATAGATTAGGACATGTTCATTATAAAATGATTCATGACGTGATTAAATTGGATCTTTTGCCTAAATGTCCTACAATTGATAATGGAATATGTAACACTTGCATGCTAACAAACATCACTAGACAACCATTTCCAAATATTGAAAGAAAATCAAACATGCTTGAATTGATTCATAGTACTTTATGTGATTTGCATGCAACACCATCTTTAGGAGGCAATAAGTATTTTGCAACTTTCACTGATGATTCTACAAGATATTATCATGTTTATTTGTTGCATTTTGAAGATCAAGCAATGAAAATGTTTAAGATTTACAAACAAGAAGTTGAATCTGCATGCGATTTATCCATTAAATGTCTTAGAACTGATAGAGGTGGTGAGTACTTTGAAAAATAATTCTTTGAGACTACGGGTATTTTACATGAGGTGACTGCTCCTTATACACCACAACAAAATGGTGCGACTGAAAGAAAGAAAAAAACATTGGTGGAAATGGTTAACACCATGATGTCTGCTGCGGGCCTTAGCCAAGGTTTTTGAGGGGGAAACAGTACTTACAGCTTGTTATACACTCAATAGAGTTTAAAAAAATAACTCAATAACCCCTTACAAACTTTGGCATAAACGCAAGCCTAATCTCAATCATTTGAGAGTTTGGGGATATAGAGCCATAGTTATACTTCCAGAACCAAAGAAAAGGAAGTTGGGAGAAAAAAGTGTGGAATGCATCTTTATAGGCTATGCAATTAATAGCGAAACTTATGAGTTTATGGTTATTGAACCTAATGACTCTATTTCAGTTAATACTATTATAGAGTCTAGAGATGCTATATTTGATGAAACAAGGTTTATCTCTATTCTAAGGAGTATTGAGAATGGTTCTAAACAAAGAGAAAATGCAGTAGATGATTCTATTGACAAATATGAAGTCATTGAGTTGAAAATGAGAAAAAGAGCAAGAAAGGCCAAATCATTTGGTTCTGATTTTATTACTTATCTTGTAGAAGGAACAAGAGATGAATTAAGTGATAGAATACCTTATTGTTTCAATACTAAAACTGATCCAAAGAATTTTGATGAGGCAATGAGGTCTCATGATGCTTCATTTTGGAAGGAGGCAATAAATGATGAAATAAACTCAACTATGAGTAACAACACTTGGATACTAAAGGGCTTACCTCCTAGTTCCAAACCCATTGATTGTAAATGGATCTTCAAAAATAAAATGAAGGTGGATGGAACCATTGACAAGTACAAGGCAAGGCTTATAGCCAAAGGCTTTCCACAGAAGCATGGTCTTGACCATTTTGATACTTGCTCTCCAGTAGCAAGAATGACTACAATACGAGTACTACTTGCGATAGCCACAATTCAAAAGTGGCATATTCATCAAATGGATGTTAAAAAATGCATTCTTGACTGGTGAATTGGAAGAAGAGGTTTACTTGAAACAACTTGAAGGATTTGTGGTGCCTGGACAAGAGCACAAAGTGTGCAAACTTGTGAAATCCTTGTATGGGCATAAACAAGCTCCGAAGCAATGGCATCAAAATTTTGATCAAGTGATACTTGATAGTGGATTTAAAGTCAATGAATCTGATAAATACATTTACAGCAAGTATGTAAATGGGAAATGTGTCATAATCTGTTGATCTTTGGTTTTGACTTGGCACAAGTGTTAGAATTAAAAAGTTTCTTTCAAGTAAATTTTAAATGAAATACTTGGGAGAGGCTGATGTTATTCTTGGGATAAGAATAAATAAAGATGAAGGGTTAATAATACTATCATAGTCTCATTACATTCAGAAACGTCTTAAGAAGTTCAACCATAATGAATGCAAGCCAGTCTCGACTCCCACTGGCTTTAAATTAGACTATGTGAAAAATAAGGGAGAAGTTGCATCACATACTGATTATGCAAGTGTAATAGGCAGCTTGATGTACGTAATGACTTGCACACATCCAGATATTGCAAATGCAGTTGGAGTGCTAAGTAGGTTTCCAAGTTATCCTAGCAATCAACACTGGCTTGGAATTACAAGAGTTTTAAGATATCTCAAGCAAACAAAGGATTACAGTCTTAATTACAAAGGATACCCATCAGCTCTTGAGGGTTATTCTGGTGCGAGTTGGATAAAAAAAAAGGATCACTCATCCACAAGTAACTCTACCTATGATTGCTGATTTTGTAGCATTAGCCACAACAAGCAAAAAAAAGCTGAATGGCTGAGTAATTTGTTATATGAAGTACCAATGTCGCTTAAGCCTATAGTGCCTATATCTATATATTATGATAGTACCTCAGCCCTTTAAAGGGAGTACAGGGAAGTGTATAATGGAAAGTCAAGGCATATCGGAGTGAGGCATAGTATAGTTAGAGACTTGATCACAAGAGAGTCATAACCGTGGACTTTGTAAAATCCAAAGAGAACTTGGTGGATCCTTTAACTAGAGGATTGAGTAGAGATATGGTGGTGAAAACATCCACTGAGATGGGATTGAAATCCATAATATAAACCATACAATGGTGGAAACTTCTATTCGACGCTAGCAAATTTCCTAGTCTTGGATTTAATGAGTGAAAAGTACATTGTTAAATGGTTGGAGCACTAGTTGAGAATATGGTGTTCATTTCCCGCTAGTATATAAGATGCTGATCTTAGTGTTCTTAAAAGGTTCAAGAAATGCCAAATACGATGTATTCATATGTTGTTTGCATGAAAGAAAAAACACTTCGTATGGCGGGGGCATATGAACTTGACTATGTGAGTGTATGACTTGTATGACTTGAAGTCAATCAAAGTTATATTTTGAATTTTGGAAACATTCATGAATAGGATTGTGGCACATGAATTGATATGTGTTGTTCTATAGCAATTTAGAGAAAGTGAATCTGTGTGTGGCTGATATATGTGGTTCGTTACATAAATCATTGGTTCAAAGTTTAGCCTACCAAGCAGCTCGACAAGTTATAGAAATTTTCACTAAAGTAGTGGTTCAATCGAAAGATACCATTGCTAATGCACAGGTTGTCAGAGTGGTTCAGTTACTAAGAAGATATTTTCCAATAATAAAAAAATGGCAAAGGATTGTTAGTATTTTTCTCTTATTGAAAAGATACAAGTCACCATTCAGTAAAGGATGTGATCAATCATTCAAGTAATTTCAAAGGGTGCAACTCCAAGATACATGACTCTTCATCGTCAATCATTGTGTCCACTGAGAAGGCCATTTAGCACTATAAATAGAGGTCAGAAGGGTAGAGTTTTGCTGCAGGAAAAAACCACCCATTCACAAGAAATCATTCTGCTCTTCTTCTTTTTGTTTTCGCTGTTGAAGTAATTAGTGCAAATTATTGTAAACAAAGCTTCATTTTATCCTAGAGAATATTTTATATGTATCATTTGCACACAAAATGGAACAAATAAAGCCTTAAGGAAAGTGTAATACACGACTTGAAGGTTGCCTTTTATATTTATTCATTTCATTCTATTCTCCTAAACTCTCCTTTGATCTTTGCATTTATGGGGTATGAGAGTCGTCCTCTTCAAAACCAGCAGGAGAAGTTAAGTCTGTGAAAAAGCCAGCGATGAAGCAAACAAGTCGGGAAAAATAGAGTTTAATTGTTTAGGATGTATTGTTTGATATGATTATATATATATATAAATTTATTTGTTAGATTTTAGGAACAAGATTGTTATTGATGTTTTAGATTGATTTGAATTTTTCAGTTTTTATGTTAGCGATTTTTTATGTATTTGAACCCTATTGTAATGAATTATTTTAATAGTTCAATAGTTATGACGTTTGACATTTTCGCATGCTGACATATAACTTAAATTAAAGACTTCCAATTTTATATCTTTTTGTCGTGCCAGTATTGATTCATTTAATTAATTCGATTTTTAAGCTATCAGTGTTTAATGTTTTATGTCTTGCATAAATTACTTGTTCATCTGTAATATACATAAAGTGATTCGAATCCCCTTACTCTAATTTAGTGTAAATTAGAATTTATTTTGGTGTTCAACTTTAATTTAATGTATTCTTTAGTATTTTTATTTGATGTTTATTTTAGTATAATTATTTAGTTTGATGGTTTAGAGTTTGTATTTGATGTTATTTATTTTTAGTTTGATGTGTTATTAATTAGATGTGAATTAAATAAATAAGGCTAAATACATATCAGCCAATAACAATACAAAGTTTTTCGCCTTCATTGGATCTAAACTAAGACCAAGTGCAATGGTAGAAACCGCCAGCAGTTTCTTACCAATTAAATATATTATTTATCCCATTCTCTCTCTTCAACTTCATGTTAAGAAATCACTCTTTTTTTCTCCACAATGGTAAGAAATCATTTTGTACTATTCATGCACCCCACTTGATTTTCTGTATCCTACTAATTAATTTTACCATTAACATTTAATTTAATTTAATTTGTTCACCCGAAATAAGTTGAATGTAAAATTTAATAATACATTATAATGTTTATAATAGAATCATTTTTTCAAAAAGTATTAAATAATATTTTTAAAATTTTCATGTTTTATTATATAAAAATTAAAATAAATTTCGTTTTTCTTGTCAAGAAATTATTAAATATTTTTTTATCTAAAATTAAATAATAAGACAAATTGATTATTGAAAATTATAAAAAAAACATTACATCAGCAAAGATCAATTATAACGACTAGGCAAATAACAATAAATACTTAAATAATAAAATATTAAGAATTGGCCCCCACCGATTTCTTAATCGATTTCCACACAAGAAACCATGAGGTGATTTCTTATTAAGAAACCGCCTTAGAAATCACAACTGTGGGTGTTTTCGATTTCTAGAGCGATTTTTTAAAGTTAAGAAACCACCATTGCACATTACACATGCTCTAACAACGATGATCAGAGATGATGCTTTAAGTTGGAGCTTGTTGTGACTCCTCCCCCCTATCTGTAACAATTCTTCGGCAAGGGAACCAAAAAAAAATTCACAACTCAACTTATACAAACTGCCACATTGTAGAGTTCGGCTTCTTCGATTGATTTGTTCTTTTGATGGAAGGAGCTTGAAATAAACCTCCTTAACCGACATGTTGTTCATCCTTCGATGGTCTCGCTTCACTGCCTTCTCGCCTATATCTGCTTCTTCTTCGCCGCAGGTTCTTCGTCGATTTCCATGGCTTCGGACCTCACATAGCTTAAAAAATGATGAAGACGGTGACCGGATTGCAATGATTGAAGCCCTAATCGACTTGCAGTGAATTTGGTGGAAGTTGGAAAACCTAATCGAATGATGAAAATGGTGATCGGATCAAGGTGCTACAACTGTTGCCGGCCGTGATTCCCTGAGCTCGCAGGTGATAGGAGAATGATGAAGACGAAGGTCGACGATGACGCAATTACAAACTGCAAAGGAAGTGTTTTATTTTGTAAAATTTCATATTGGTCCCTGAATTTGTACGCTGTCCGAATGAAAATAATTGTATTTTAGCCCCAAATTTAGTAAACTTTATTGAAACATTTATGTTATGCTCTTGGTCTTACAGTAAAACGGTCTCGCACGAGATAAACTCCTCTTTTATATAAAAACACAATACTTTGTTGGTGCAAATAATTACGACTTTATCAGTCTCAAAGAGACAAAAGTCTCTTGATGATCAACTTTTTAGTTTTATTACCTTATAATTATTGCGTGTGGAACTGTGGATGCTGTTCTTGAGATTAGGGAATGATGAGTTTTACAACCTTGTATGACGTGAACATAAAATGGAGGAGCATGCAATTTTGTTACTCGGAAAAGAGGAAACAGAAATATTAAAAGGCTGAATTGCTTTCCCTTTTTGTCCAGTACCATATACTATTCCACCTATTGTTTTTTAATTTTTTAGGTAAAATAATGATATGACCATATGTTTTAAAATTTTATGCTGATATGACCCTATAAAATTAGAAAGTGCTATTGTACCTTCGTGTTTTGCATTAAAAGTGCTGATATAACCCTGTGGCACTATTCCGGTGTTGACTGACTAATTTCCGGTATTGATCAAATTTTAAAAGACTAAACTACCCATAGCATTCAAATTACAAATTTATAGACTAAAATACCCTAGCATTCATCCCCAGAAGCACCACCACCACCACGCCGCCGCCGCTCCACCACCACCACCACCATCATCACCGTCGCCGCTCCACCACCACCACCACTCAACCCTAACCCCGCCACCACTGGTCCCAGCCACCACCACCACCACTACCACTCAACCCTCCGTCACCACTGGTCCCAGCCACCACCACCACCACTCAACCCTAGCTCCGCCACCACTGGTCCCAACCACCACCACCACCGCTCGTCCCTAGCCCCACCACCACTCGTCCCTAGCCCCGTCACCACTTGTCCCAACCAACACCACCACCGCTCGTCCCTAGCCCCACCACCATTGCTCAACCCTAGCTCCGCCACCATCGCTCAACCCTAGCTCCGCCACCACTCGTCCCAACCACCACCACCACCATCGCTCAACCCTAGCTCTGCCACAACTGGTCCCAACCACCACCACCACCACTGCTCAACCCTAGCCTGCCACCACTCGTCCTTAGCCCCGACCCAGAAAAACCAAACCAAATCCATCTCAAATCCACTCCGCCACCCAGAAACAAATAAACCCAAACTCAAGAACCGACCCAAAAAAGTAAGAAAAATGAGAAAAATGATCTATTTGCATACCTGAAAAGAAGGAAACGATGCCGCTGGTGGGATCTGATTGCGGACGGTGGCGGTCATATCGATGGGGAGTATGATGAGTTTGAGAAGGAATCAGAACCAGGGCAGAGTGGAGGTGGCGGCGGTGGAGCAGCGGAGCGCAGGTGGCGGAAAGAATGAGGAGCAGAGCGGAGGTGGCGGAAAGAATGAGGAGCGGAGCGGAGGTGGCTGAGTTTGTATAAACTGAAGCTTATACAAAACTGAAGTTACAATATTTAATGTTAAATGAATGAGGGCATAATTGTCCTTTCACTTGTTCTGAATTTTTATTTTTTAAAAACATGGGTATAATAGCCATTTCATGTATTTCCGGCCAAATTCAGGCCTCCAGAGTTATATTAGCACATTAAAGCAAAACATAGGGTTACAATAGCACTTTCCAACTTCACAGGATAATATTAGCACAAACCACCAAAACATAGGGTTATACAGCTAAGGTGAATACTTCCTCCATCCCTTAAGTTCCTTTTTTTACTGTTGAAGAATAGTTCAAAATTTAATATATTTGATTGTATATAATAAAAAATAATATAAAAAATAAGATTCTTTCTCTTGAAACACGACATTTTCATAAACTATGAAAAGATCAGGGACTCAAGTGCAATTTTATCACTAAAAGATGAAAATTTCGTGAGTTAAACCAATTAAAATACAGATCAAATTCGAATTATAAGCAATTTTGGTATGAGTTGATTTTTCTATTGAAATTCGGGTTAAATTATATGTTTTACTCTAAATATGCAATGTTTCTAATCAAAACTCAAATGTTTCTAATCAAAACTCAAATGTTTCACTTGTAGTTTCTATAGAGTATATTAAACCCATTTTTTCATATACCTATTGAAAGACGATCTTTCCCAAATCTTTTTCAAAAATAAATATTATAAAAATATATGTTACAATGAATGCAATAAGACCTCATGCTAAAATATTCATACTTATATTTTAATAATTTTATACAATTTAAATAACATCAAATTTATTAATAAATAGTGAACGAATACATAATTAGGAGGAACTAGGTTAATATATAGTAGGTTAAATTTTTAAAAATTGAGGCACTTTTTTAATATATGACATAATTAGTAGAACAGAGGAAGTAGGTTAATTAAATCTTAAGAAATGCGGTATTTTCTTAATAATGGAACAAACTAACATAATATTTTTTAATTTCAATATTATATTTTAATTTAAATATTGTGCAACATAAGTTAAACATGTAATTATAAGATATCTATAAATATGAAAATACAAGAAGTATTATATTATGAAAAAACATATTTTTAATTTAAAAAATTATACTAATGTTTAATTTAAAAAGTACCATGGTTGGTCCTAGAGAATATACCTAATTTAATCAGTGGTGAAATGAACTTAAAACCCACACATCCAATAACAGTGGAAGAGCTTCATAAGATAGTTTCATTTATGGATCCACATTCAGCAGCAGTTCCTAATGGATTCACTGGAACTTTTTTCCAAAAATGTTGTTAACTGATCAAAGTTGATCCGTTAGCAGCAACTAATGATTTCCTAAACCTATCATAAATTTCAAAAGCAATTTCAGCCACTCTGATTGTTCTAATCCCAAAAAAGGATGTTTGCTCTACCTTCAAAGACTACAGACCAATAAGTCTGTGCAATTTTATTAACAAAATCTTTTCTAAAATCTTAGCTGAATGATTTAAACCATTAATGAATCAACTGATCAGTCCAGAGCAATCAACCTTTGTCTCTGGCAGAGAACTAGCTGACAATGTTGTTCTTCTAATGCAAGAGATCACTAGCTTTCTTCATTCCAAAAACCCAGGCTTTAATATGATTATTAAACTTGATATAATGAAAGCCTTTGATAGAGTCTCTTGGACATTTCTTGAAAAAATTCTTCTAAAATTTGGATTCTCATAAAATATTGTAAGAATTCTGTTGGGAAGCATAAGCTCAGCATTTTTCTCTATATTAATCGATGGCTCTCCCTTTGGATTCTTCCAAGAACACATAGGATGAAAGCAAGGGGATCCTTTATCCCCTTAGCCTTTTGTGATTGTAGCTGAAGCCTATTCTAGGAACCTGAATTTCCTTTTTCAGTATTTCTCACTTCTGTACTACAAACTACCACCAAGAATGCTCAAAATCTCCCATTTATCTTTTGTAGATGATACAGCCATACTTTTGAGATATACCAAATCAGGTCTACAAACCATAATTAACTTTCTCAAATCTTATGAACTAGCTTCAGGCCAAAAAGTTAATTTTCAAAAGTCCTCTTTCTTCATGTCTAAATTCACACATCCACAAACCCTTAATCTAATTCAATCTGAATCAAACATGTTAAAAGGAAGCCTACCTTCAAATATTTAGGGAGCCCAATTTTCACTAGGAGAGCAAAAAACTTCTACTTCCTAAATATGGTAACTTCTATACAATCAAGAATCAATACATGGAAAAATAAATTGTTATCCCCTGCAGGGAGAATGATTCTTATTAAACTTATTTTATCATCCACACCACTCCATTTAATCACAGTTTTAAAGCCAACAAATCACATAATAGATCTAATCCATAAAAGCTTGGCAGAATTTCTTTGAAACTCTAACTCATCCAATAACAAATCAAAAAGAATATGGAAAACATATACTAAACTCTGCTATCTTGAAGAAGAGAATGGTCTACGCTTTAAGAATTTTCACACAATGACCAAAAGTTTCTCCATAAAGTTGTGGTGGAAACTTCAGATGGGCAAATCCCTATGGACAAAATTCAAGTCATCTATGCCTGATCATCATAAAACAACCAGAACTTGGGAAGAGAATCAAAGAAATAAATGACATCTCCACTGCTAACACAAAAATAATCTTAGGGAAAGGTCAGATTTCATTATGGGAATCAAATTGGACAAACCTAGGTTCTTTATCTGATCTTTGGGATTCTGATTCTAATTTCCCATTCCCAGACATCTCAGTGTCTGATTTCTTGAAGGGGCAAGCACCCATAACTCAGACATTAAGTTCAGGTCTTCCCCAATCAATAATCTAAACTCTTATCCAAAACCACTTCTTGAATCCAAATTATGATGATATCATGATATGGAAACCAAATTCAAATAGAGACTTCAGTCTCAAATCAGCTTATGAGATCATAAGACATAAAAAGGAGAAAGTTCAATCATTTAGACATCTCAGGTCCTCAAAATAAACCTTTTCAACTAGAGATTGCTAAATAGATTGATAGCACTTCCAGATGTGCTAGAAGATTTCTCTTTTTGTCTTCCTTCTATCTGATGCTTCTATAAATGGAGCTCTGAATCATTACACCACATGTTTAACTCTTATCATATAATTCAACATATATGGAGCAGAATTAACAAAGTTCTGAACATATCTATAGTTCAAACAGACTTTCTTTGGGATAAGTTTTCCCAGTACTGGAATAAACCCTCCAAAAATAAATAAATCAATCCCTTAATCAGAACTATACCAAACATTATGATTTGGAACATCTGAAAAGCAAGAAACAAATACATATTTAAGGAGACTCAGCCTTCCAGCGATTATATTTTTAATTGTGTTATGTTACAGATCAATGATATTCTTCTGTGTATGAGACTACCTAGTATTTGGGATTTGTCCTCTACTTTAGGCCCTAAATTATTAGTACACAAGTTGAGTTTACAAAAGCAAACCAAAAGAGTATCATGGACAAGACCACAACATTTCAAGCTCAACACAAATGGATCATCATTGCAAAATGGAGCATCGGGAGCTGGGTGTATTATCCGAGACAATCAAGGCCATACAGTAATTGCAGCTATGAAGGATCTGTCACCTTGTAACTCTCTGCAAGCAGAAGCAAGAGCCATGCTCTATTGACTTCAATTATGCATTCATTACAATATATAGATGCTTCAAATTGAAAGTGATTCAGAGCTTTAAGTGAATGCCATCAAAAGAAGATAAAACCACCATGGCTGATACTGCATGAACTAGGACAAATATGGCCACTGCTACATCAATTGGAATAAACCATTTCCTATGTCTACAATGAAGCAAATTCGGTGGCAGACTCCTTGGCTAAATTAGCATGCTTAAATCAGGTAGGTAACATTTTTGTTTTTTGCAGGATTCAGAGAAAGATTGATCTCGATTCACCGTCTTTTTCCTATTTTAGATAGTTTTCCATGTTACATTTAGAACTGTTTTTAACACGGACTTATTGTATCACTTGTTTTTCTTCTATTTTCTTTGAAAGTAGCTTTGATTCTTCAGGATAGATCTATAGGACATGTGTATAGTTTGGAATCAAGGCTACTACTTCTTGTTGAGGTAAGACTTTATGTCTCCCTCTTTCTTTGTATTTTTATTTTTTATCTAATAAACAGGTAGGGGTCCGCCAAACCCCTCACCATCACAGGTATCCATCTATTTTGATATTTATGACACACTTACTATAAATAAATATTTTCTTTTATTTGCCATTTCCCCCCTTTTTTTGGCAATGTTCCTTCAATTTCATCCATTCATTCTATTTTTTTACTTTCTACATTCAATTTCATTTACTTATTTTCTTCACCCAAATCCAAACACCTATAAATATGGTGCTATAAATAACAAAACAGAGGGAGTACCACGGTTGATCCATAGCTTAAAAAAATGCGAGAGCTCTTCTCTAATATATATTGTTGTGTTAAAATTAGTTGATCATTTATTTTTAACTATGCATAATTAAGAGTTATAAAAATACAATATTTTACACGGAATTTTATTGATTCACATAATTAAAAAAATATAAAAATATGATATTTTACATTGGCTTTAATTAATTCAGTAATATTCTTAACATATTAATAAATAAAACGTATTAATCCTAATTAATTTTTAACTGAATGAATATAATAAGTCCAGCTAATGCCTAGAGAGGTAGTAGAATTAATTAAGAATTGGAGGATACAAAATTGACCCTTTAATTTCTGTTCGCATCCATAACTTTTAGTTGTAGGATAATTATGAATCGCACTTGTCAAAAACCTGTAGGGTGTGATATGAAAAAAATAGAAACAATAATTTTATGTGAAATATAGAAACATTTATTACAAAAAAGACAAAGTCTTGTGCGAGGTTTCGCAGCGAGACCACGAATTAAAATTTTAAGAATGTAGTATGAGGTTTTAAATTGAAGTTTTAAAAGTTCAGGGGTTGGATGTGAAATTTCGTTAATTTACATTTAACTCCGGGAATAAATATCAATATTTCCTCTTCTTCTCCCATATTATTCTGACGCTTTCTCTCTCTTTTCATTTTTTTCTCCAGCATAACTGCCTTCTTCTTCTCTCCCCTCGCCATTTTCTTCGATCTCCCTTCAATTCGACCGTACCTTTTCTTCCAATTAACCGCTCCACTTTTCTTCCTCCTTTCTTGCGTGCAGTGGTTTATTGAGATCTTTTGAGTTTTTAGTCAAATTTTCCGTAGCTTCAGATTCCGACACACTTTTCATTTTGTGTTTATTTTCGAAGGTAATGTTTTTGCTCAATTTTTTTATGCACATTTTATTTTATTTTTCAATTTTTGTTAACTTTCTTTTGTTCATGTGATATTGGTATCTATTTTGGTGTGATGTTATAATTTCAGCGTTCGATGCTTGTGGTGTTTTCATGCTTAAGGCGTTCAGTTTTTATTGTGTGTGATATATTAGGGATTTGTTACTATTTGTGCTAATTTTTGTGTTGTTGTTGCTGTTTCTTAGATATCTAAGAGCACTTGCTCACTGTTGCTGCAATCGAGAAGGAAGTAGGAACTGCAAGTTTCTTTTTTTTAGCTGTGATGTTTTAAATACTGTTGTTGATGTTTCTGGTTTTATCTTTGATCTTTCATATTTGAGCTCTAAGTAGTTTTTATGTATGTTGGTGTAATGTTTTTAATTTCAGTGTTTGATGCTTGTGGTGTTTTCATGTTTAAGTACACAATTGATATTCAATTTTGTTGTTTTGATATTTTAGTGTGTTTTGTTGATGTTTTTAAATTTTGAGATTAAATTTTTATATGATGTTTTTCTCAATGTAGTTGTCAATGATGTTATGTGTGCTATTGTAATGTTTTAATTGCAGATATTGATGTTTTTATTAGTATATGTGATGTTTTATATTATTTCACAGGAATACTTTCTATGTCAGAGCTTTATGATACCATTGATAAGTTAATAAAAAGATGGTATGAGAAACCATGCTCTGAAGGTGTTCCCTTGAGTAGAGAATCGTAGTCGACCTTTGATCTTTGCATTGATGGAGTATGAGAGTCGTCCTATTCAAAACCAGCAGGAGAAGGCAAGTCTGTGAAAAAACCAGCCGCGAAGGAAAACAAGTCAGGAAAAAATATTTGATTGTTTAGGATGTATTGTTTGACATTAGTTTTTCAGTTATGATGGTTAATTTTTATTGTTAGCGTTAGTGTTGAGGCACTTGATTGTAATTGATGTTTTACATTGATTTCAATTTTTATGTTAGCGATTTTTTAGGGCATTGAACCCTTTTGTATTGAATGATGTTCGATGGTTCTATAGTATGCCGACTGAAACTTTCACATGCTAACGTAAAATTTCAAATTAAAGTTTTCCACTTTCATATGCTAATTTTATATGCATTTGTTGTGCCCATGATGATTCATCGAATTCTTTCGATTTTGAGTTGTCAGTGTATGATGTTTTATCAACTTCTCATCAATGCTTTTGTAAAACAAAAAAAAAATAATCACCGCGTCACAATGTAACATCACTGTATGACAGTAAATAATTATCAAGTCCCTACAAACTGATTTGAGACCAATTGAGCATTTGGAAAATTAGTTGGTTTTTTATTCTTATATATATATATATTATAAATTAGTATTTTATTCGATGTTTTACTATTATTATTTGATATATATATATAGTATTTCCTCCGTCCCACTTGTTTTTGCACTTTTACTTTTTATATGCTTTCCAAGACACATGTTTGACCGTTAATATCTTTACTTACATATAATAAAGACAAATAAAAATTCAATATTCAAAAATTACTTGTTACGATGATTTGAACAATATCATATACGATAATATTATTGTTTATATATCTATTCAAATATGCGGTAAACTTTGATAGAGAATAGTGTGCAAAAGGCAAAAGTGCAAAACAAGTGGGATGGAGAGAGTATTATGTTTGATGTTTTTACTATTTAATTTTTGTGTTTTTAAGATTTTTATTTGATATTTAGCTATTTTTATTTGATATGTTTACTATTTTATTTGATGTTTCACTCTCTAAATTTATTATTTGTATATGATATTAAGTACAATAATTATATATATATATATATATATTATAATGATTTTATATGATGTTTTTAAATTTTAATTTGATGTTTTAACTAATTTATTTGACATTTTACAATTTAAACTTGATTCACTTAAGTTGCAAATTTTAGTAATATGGCAAAAGGCCCATTTAAACTGGGTTATGAGGCCCAAATGAGGAACTATTGTTGGAAATAGTAAGGCGGCGTCGGAAAATTGTTGGAAAGTCATCGGAAAATTGTCAGCTTGATTCCTCCTTATACATTCAGATCCATTCATCACCCGACCCGCCAGATTTGGCCACTGGTAGCCGTCTAGTCCGGCCGACGAAGACGCCGACGCAACTTCCTCCCAAATCCTTGGCCTCCGACGAAGATGATGACGTCAACGAACCAAATTTGAATCCCTAGCCCCCGACGTGATGCAACGCAACGCAATTTGAAGCCGAAAGTCCATAGCAAACATAAGAATTGGGGTCGAAGAACTTTTTCGACTGATATTCGAAGCCTATTCACCGTCATCGACTGCAAATTGATGTCGGAGAAAGCAGGGCATCCTCAAGCCCCAAACTAGGTTTTGGTTTCTGCGAATATCTAAAACTAGGGTTTCGAAGGCGGAGAAGCCGAGGAGAAGTCGATTCGATAGGCAGAGAAGGTAGGAGATGGCGAGGCGGCGCCGACGGAGATGTGAGGCGGCGTCAGCGGGAAAGGCGAGGAGAAGATGAATGATGCGTCTGTGTCTTTTTTTTGTTTATTTGCTATTTGGTCCCCCACCCCTTTTGTCTTTTTCATTCTGGCGCCGAAAAAAAGTATTTATAATTTGACCCCCAAATTTGATTTGCCATTTACCTATATCACTCTAGTTCTTGGTCTTACGGTAATAAAAAAAAGTTGATGTGAAATGAACACAAATATTTTATAATTTCATAATATATCAATTTGTATGAAGAGTGCGTCTCTTGAAAGACGGTCTTTCCATAAGTCATGGAAAGACCAAGGTTTAAAGTGTAAATTAGAAGAAATGAAGATAATATTTTTGGGTTGCATGAACCGGATTATAAATTTTATAACTACTACATGTTGCACACTAAATTGTTAATGTTGCAACTAAGACCTTTTACTTTTTATTATTCAAATTAAACCCCGTCTTTCCATAAAACTATGGAAAGACCGTCTTTTTCAAGACTTTGCCATGTATGAAAATGTAGCCGAGATAATAATAGTACAAAATAGGGTTTACTTCAACCAATGGATGCCATATCACAGGGCCGGCCTTTATATGGCCCAACCGGTACTGTTGAACAGGGCCCCAAAATTTCTGGGGCCCCAAAATTATATTATTAGGTATTATATATATATATAAATTTCTGGGGCCCCAAAGTAAGGTGCTCGTTTTTATTTTTCTTTTAATAAGAAAATTAAAGCCTTTTCCGATACCTACTGGGATGTTTTAATATTTAATATAATAGTAATTAGCTATTAGTATTTTATCTTTTTGCCTTTTGATTTTGTTTAGAAAATTTGTAATATCGTATTGATATAAGGCAAAGTCTTGGGAAAGACGGTCTTTCCATAAACTTATGGAAAGACGGGGTTTAATTCGAATAATAAAAGGTAAAAGGTCTTAATTGCAACATTAAAATTTTAGTATGCAACATGTAGTAGTTATAAAATTTATAACCCGGTTCATGCAACCCAAAAATTTTATCTTAATTTCTTCTAATTTACACTTTAAACCTTGGTCTTTCCATGACTTATGGAAAGACCGTCTTTCAAGAGACACACTCTTGATATAATTCTTATATGAAAATTTTACATTAATATATTTAGGGGCCTCATTTTTCATTTGCACAGGGCCTCCGAAATGTCGGAGACGGCCCTGCCATATCACACACTGGAATTTTCATGAATCAATGAACATAAAGAAAAACAAAAATCTGTGGCATATTATGATTATTTAATCGAAGCAAATGTAATTAGAATATGGGGAACCTGAATGTAGGATGCTCATCGGAGCTACCTTTTTAATTGCTCAAGTTCACCCTTTTTAAAGTTTGACTAATGTGTATAAGAAAAATATGTTATGAAAAAGCAAGTGCAGCACGCTGAAGAAAAAGGTGACACCAAAAAGTATACAGAGTGACAACTGCCAGGTCTCTCGTGCTGGTAAATGGCAGAGTAGTAATTTGGGAAGAAGACTTCAAAAGTAATTTTAGGGAGGTGCACTCACGATTCATAGAAGTAAATTAGAATGATAATAAATTAACGAGTGAAAAGTGTAAAAAAAAAAAGAAGTTAGAATGATTAATCCATTGCCTTCCTCCCTTAGAAATTTGCTTAAATGAAAGTCCACATCCGGAAGTGCCCAAAGCATGTGGATCTGCAAGTCACACAATGACTTGAGGAAAAAATTTCAAAAGATGTCTTTAGAAATGCAATGCATTTAAGGACAGCTTGCATATAACAAAATGATCGAAGGGCTGGATTCGGCAATTTAATTTAGGTATGGATTGTTTTGGTTGATAGAGGTGATGCATTTTTTTTAGCCTAGGAGTTGCGGCCATGGTGATTCAGTATTTGGCGGATAAGGATGGTTGGTACGGCTTTGACTACTATTATTTCTTATTGGATGATTTATTTTTCTACATCAAATGTTCGATCTTAGTGTAGCTCTCATATCGCCACAATAGCTCTAGATAAATATCTATTTTAAAGCACTTATGTGTAATGGGTCAATCCCAAATCTCTTGTAATAGGAACGGCTCACCTCTACAAGGTTTCGACCTATTCAATCATTAATATGAAGGATTGGGCATCCGAAAATTACCCATTCTTTTAGGCGGTTTTAATGACAATAGGATCAAATTTAAATAGAATGGATGTAGATTATACTTTAAATAGAGATAAAATATTATACTCGTCATCCAGTTTCAGCAAACGACGCAATGTTTTTGTCTATTTCAATAAAAATATTATTATTAAAAAATTACTTTAAATGGAAAATAAAATGTTGTTTAATTTCCACAGTGTACTCTTTAATTTCAACAATTTTTAACTGGATCAACTGTTTTCATAAAGTAATACTACTATTTCACATGTATTTTCTATCATATCAGCTTGCATAAAAGAGTTAGGCTAAAGCAACTTCATCATTTTTTACGGAACAGACGGAATATAAAATTGTTCTATAGCAAGATTAAGAGTAATATATAACGTGAAGATTGATTAAGTGTACGATGAGCATTGTATCCCTAGTCGTATTTGAATTATTACTGTGGTTGATTTCCTTAAAACATGGATAGTGAATTTGTGTTTATCTTTTTATAATTAGGTATGTAAATTATCAGCTAGTTATTGGTTTATTGCTGGAGATATGGAGAGCATTGAATCCATGTTGTACCATATATGAATTGAATTAGGAATCTGCTTCCAAATAAAATTCATAGAAAGTTTAGAGTATAAGGAGGGATTTCAGTGCAAATACAATTTTTTTGGGTGCTAAGCACAAATAATTGAATAATTAATGATTCCGGTCATAAGAATATTGCTTATTAAAAATCCGGGTCGAAGAAGTCCGTCGGTCAATTTTACTCTCCTTTTCCACCCAATCCATGCACTTTTACTATCAAATTTGATGTTTAGTTTTCATTACTAGATGTGTAGCCAAAGCTTGTGATGTTTTTTCACGACTTCCCCCACTAACATCACTTATTTTAATGTTACATTTTTAAATCTTTTGATCAAAATATTTTGTTCACATGTTAAGTTTCGACTCTAGGTTGTACTGTAATAGTTTACTATCTTAATTTTCTTTTTAAATTGATACTTACTTTTGATAATATATTAACTTTTAGCGTGTAGTTTTGAAAATTACTATCGATATTTCTCTTTCTAAATATTATATTTTTATTTAATTTATATTGTGATAGTAATAGTGTGAATTAGTTTTTTAAGTTTTAATACTGTTTTTTTTGTTTCCGATTTCAGTGTCACATTTTAATGTGCATTTTGATGTATTAAAATTCACAGGTTTTTTTTAATGTATCTTTTTTAGTAATTTTTTATTCAATTTTAATTGTTTTTATTTGATTTTTATTTTTTAGTGTTTTATTTTATGTTTAACTATTTCAACTTGATGTGTATTTTGCGTGTTTTCATTCTGATGTGTATTTGAGTATTCGTACTAAACCCCTTGATCTTACTATAAGAAGCTCTTGAAGTGGACAAACTCCTAGAAAAGGTCTTTAGAAAAACATTTTATTAATCTCATTCAACAACTATTGTACCTTTTAACTTGAAATTATACTTTTTAACTTAAACGTTGTACCTTCTAATTTAAACATATTACTTTTCTACAATATTTTCTTAAAAATATTTTCACATTCAAACACATCTTATTACATGTTTAACTTATAAAGTTAACAGAATACACAAGTGGATCGACTATGTCATCTTTTAATTCAGCGTATAATTAATCCAATTTTGTAGCATTGATCAAGACATTTTATGCAATTGGATCAATCACATCAATATCGAACAGTGAATAATCAACAGGGCATTTCATAGCATCACATGTATTATATTCCACCTTGTTTCCATTGAATTCCCTAGTGAGAGAACCAATGTTTACATCAATATTTGTGTAAGGATTTTTTTATAAATGGCCTCCCTAACAATAAAGGAGAGTTGCATGCTTATCATGATCCATGTCAAATACAAAGAAATCAGCAAAAATCTTAGATTATCTAGCATTACTAGAACATTTTTAACTACCCCTTTCAAAATACGTTAGATCTATCAGAAACTTGAAGAACAATTCTGATTTCATGCAATGGTTCTAATTCTAGTGACTTATACATAGCATAAAGTAATACATTTATGGTTGTACTTAAATCAAGCATAAAACTATTATTTTTAGTGTCACCTATAATTCAAGTAATAGTAAACATGTAAGGATCTTCTTAGGAATACATTTTTTTAAACGGCAGATATATGTTCACTTACCTTAACTTTATTTGACACTTTCAATTTCCAATTTCTCTTCATTGTGCATATTTCCTATAGAAATTTAGCTTAACGAGGAATATTCTTGAAAAGTTGAAGTAAAGGAATGTTAACATCACATTTGCTAAAGGTGTTGAAGTGCTTCAGGGAATGATTTCGGCCGATCATGAAAATTTCAGACAAATTTAATCTATATCAATCAATTTCGCAATTCCATTACCCCGAGATTCCGCATGCGGCCACGGCATAGCCTTAAAATTTCCACCTAGACTAGTAAAAAATTTGCGATCGCGCTGCCACAATCGCTGTTCTAGATCATCTAGGTCCTCCGCCTGAATTAAAAATTCATGAATATGTTTTTCTTCTCCTGAGACAGATCAATGGTTACATTCATGAAAATCTATTGGCCCCAACCTCATAATTTTTGTAGCCGAAACCGCGGGCACTATCCTCAAAATGAGGGTGCTGATTGTTCATGTGCCAATTTTTTTTGTTTTTCATCCACGGGCGAAATCAACATGTGTTGCCCCCTCCCTGATGTCAACGCACTAACATTCTCTCTTTGGTTAACTACCATTTGAGATGCTAAATTTCCCAAAGCCTTGGCTTCCAATCTGCTAACAACCTGATATGTATGTCCGACTTGGGTTTCTAGATTTTGAAGACTTGTTTTTGTCTCTTTGTGCAGGATATTTGGCCATTTCTTCAAGGGGCATATCTAAGCTCGGGTTTTGTACCTACGACCTTGGATTGAATGGTAGTCTAGGCTATTGCTGAAACTGATTCTGCACATGT